>CM075737.1:61684732-61744732 GCA_037974335.1 Prionace glauca
CACACTCCAGTGTAACTACACCCTCCCCCACACACACTCCAGTGTAACTACACCCTCCCCCCACACACACTCCAGTGTAACTACACCCTCCCCCACACACACTCCAGTGTAACTACACCCTCCCCCACACACACTCCAGTGTAACTACACCCTCCCCCACACACACTCCAGTGTAACTACACCCTCCCCACACACACTCCAGTGTAACTACACCCTCCCCCACACACACTCCAGTGTAACTACACCCTCCCCCACACACACTCCAGTGTAACTACACCCTCCCCCATCACACACTCCAGTGTAACTACACCCTCCCCCACACACACTCCAGTGTAACTACACCCTCCCCCCACACACTCCAGTGTAACTACACCCTCCCCCACACACACTCCAGTGTAACTACAACCCTCCCCCCACACACACTCCAGTGTAACTACACCCTCCCCCACACACACTCCAGTGTAACTACACCCTCCCCCACACACACTCCAGTGTAACTACACCCTCCCCCACACACACTCCAGTGTAACTACACCCTCCCCACACACACTCCAGTGTAACTACACCCTCCCCCACACACACTCCAGTGTAACTACACACCCTCACCCCACACACACTCCAGTGTAACTACACCCTCCCCCACACACACTCCAGTGTAACTACACCCTCCCCCACACACACTCCAGTGTAACTACACCCTCCCCCACACACACTCCAGTGTAACTACACCCTCCCCCACACACACTCCAGTGTAACTACAACCCTCCCCCACACACACTCCAGTGTAACTACACCCTCCCTCCCCCACACACACTCCAGTGTAACTACACCCTCCCCCACACACACTCCAGTGTAACTACACCCTCCCCCACACACACTCCAGTGTAACTACACCCTCCCCACACACACTCCAGTGTAACTACAACACCCTCCCCCACACACACTCCAGTGTAACTACACCCTCCCCCCACACACACTCCAGTGTAACTACACCCTCCCACCCCCACACACACTCCAGTGTAACTACACCCTCCCCCACACACACTCCAGTGTAACTACACCCTCCCCCACACACACTCCAGTGTAACTACACCCTCCCCCCACACACACTCCAGTGTAACTACACCCCTCCCCCACACACACTCCAGTGTAACTACACCCTCCCCCACACACACTCCAGTGTAACTACACCCTCCCCCACACACACTCCAGTGTAACTACACCCTCCCCACACACACACTCCAGTGTAACTACACCCTCCCCCCACACACACTCCAGTGTAACTACACCCTCCCCCACACACACTCAGTGTAACTACACCCTCCCCCACACACACTCCAGTGTAACTACACCCTCCCCCCACACACACTCCAGTGTAACTACACCCTCCCCCACACACACTCCAGTGTAACTACACCCTCCCCCACACACACTCCAGTGTAACTACACCCTCCCCCACACACACTCCAGTGTAACTACACCCTCCCCCCACACACACTCCAGTGTAACTACACCCTCCCCCCCACACACACTCCAGTGTAACTACACCCTCCCCCACACACACTCCAGTGTAACTACACCCTCCCCCACACACACTCCAGTGTAACTACAACCCTCCCCCCACACACACTCCAGTGTAACTACACCCTCCCCCACACACACTCCAGTGTAACTACACCCTCCCCACACACACACTCCAGTGTAACTACACCCTCCCCCCACACACACTCCAGTGTAACTACACCCTCCCCCTCACACACTCCAGTGTAACTACACCCTCCCCCACACACACTCCAGTGTAACTACACCCTCCCCCACACACACTCCAGTGTAACTACACCCTCCCCCACACACACTCCAGTGTAACTACACCCTCCCCCCACACACACTCCAGTGTAACTACACCCTCCCCCCACACACACTCCAGTGTAACTACACCCTCCCCCACACACACTCCAGTGTAACTACACCCTCCCCCACACACACTCCAGTGTAACTACACCCTCCCCCACACACACTCCAGTGTAACTACACCCTCCCCACACACACACTCCAGTGTAACTACACCCTCCCCCACACACACTCCAGTGTAACTACACCCTCCCCCCACACACACTCCAGTGTAACTACACCCTCCCCCACACACACTCCAGTGTAACTACACCCTCCCCCACACACACTCCAGTGTAACTACACCCTCCCCCACACACACTCCAGTGTAACTACACCCTCCCCCCACACACACTCCAGTGTAACTACACCCTCCCCACACACACTCCAGTGTAACTACACCCTCCCCCACACACACACTCCAGTGTAACTACAACCTCCCCCCCACACACACTCCAGTGTAACTACACCCTCCCCCACACACACTCCAGTGTAACTACACCCTCCCCCACACACACTCCAGTGTAACTACACCCTCCCCCACACACACTCCAGTGTAACTACACCCTCCCCACACACACTCCAGTGTAACTACACCCTCCCCCACACACACTCCAGTGTAACTACACCCTCCCCCACACACACTCCAGTGTAACTACACCCTCCCCACACACACTCCAGTGTAACTACACCCTCCCCCACACACACTCCAGTGTAACTACACCCTCCCCCCACACACACTCCAGTGTAACTACACCCTCCCCCACACACACTCCAGTGTAACTACACCCTCCCCACACACACACTCCAGTGTAACTACACCCCTCCCCCACACACACACTCCAGTGTAACTACACCCTCCCCCCACACACACTCCAGTGTAACTACACCCTCCCCCACACACACTCCAGTGTAACTACACCCTCCCACCCCACACACACTCCAGTGTAACTACACCCTCCCCCACACACACTCCAGTGTAACTACACCCTCCCCCACACACTCCAGTGTAACTACACCTCCCCACACACACTCCAGTGTAACTACACCCTCCCCCACACACACTCCAGTGTAACTACACCCTCCCCCACACACACTCCAGTGTAACTACACCCTCCCACACACACTCCAGTGTAACTACACCCTCCCCCACACACACTCCAGTGTAACTACACCCTCCCCCACACACACTCCAGTGTAACTACACCCTCCCCCACACACACTCCAGTGTAACTACACCCTCCCCCACACACACTCCAGTGTAACTACACCCTCCCCACACACACTCCAGTGTAACTACACCCTCCCCCACACACACTCCAGTGTAACTACACCCTCCCCCTCACACACTCCAGTGTAACTACACCTCCCCCACACACTCCAGTGTAACTACACCCTCCCCCACACACACTCCAGTGTAACTACACCCTCCCCCACACACACTCCAGTGTAACTACACCCTCCCCCACACACACTCCAGTGTAACTACACCCTCCCCACACACACTCCAGTGTAACTACACCCTCCCCCACACACACACTCCAGTGTAACTACACCCTCCCCACCACACACACTCCAGTGTAACTACACCCTCCCCCACACACACTCCAGTGTAACTACACCCTCCCCCCACACACACTCCAGTGTAACTACACCCTCCCCACACACACTCCAGTGTAACTACACCCTCCCCCACACACACTCCAGTGTAACTACACCCTCCCCCCACACACACTCCAGTGTAACTACACCCTCCCCCACACACACTCCAGTGTAACTACACCCTCCCCACACACACACTCCAGTGTAACTACACCCTCCCCCACACACACTCCAGTGTAACTACACCCTCCCCCACACACACTCCAGTGTAACTACACCCTCCCCCACACACACTCCAGTGTAACTACACCCTCCCCCACACACACTCCAGTGTAACTACACCCTCCCCCCACACACACTCCAGTGTAACTACACCCTCCCCCACACACACTCCAGTGTAACTACACCCTCCCCCACACACACTCCAGTGTAACTACACCCTCCCCCACACACACTCCAGTGTAACTACACCCTCCCCCACACACACTCCAGTGTAACTACACCCTCCCCCCACACACTCCAGTGTAACTACACCCTCCCCCACACACACTCCAGTGTAACTACACCCTCCCCCACACACCCTCCAGTGTAACTACACCCTCCCCCCACACACACTCCAGTGTAACTACACCCTCCCCCACACACACACTCCAGTGTAACTACACCCTCCCCCACACACACACTCCAGTGTAACTACACCCTCCCCCACACACACTCCAGTGTAACTACACCCTCCCCCACACACACTCCAGTGTAACTACACCCTCCCCTCACACACACTCCAGTGTAACTACACCCTCCCCCACACACACTCCAGTGTAACTACACCCTCCCCCCACACACACTCCAGTGTAACTACACCCTCCCCCACACACACTCCAGTGTAACTACACCCTCCCCCCACACACACTCCAGTGTAACTACACCCTCCCCACACACACTCCAGTGTAACTACACCCTCCCCACACACACACTCCAGTGTAACTACACCCTCCCCCACACACACTCCAGTGTAACTACACCCTCCCCCACACACACTCCAGTGTAACTACACCCTCCCCACACACACTCCAGTGTAACTACACCCTCCCCCACACACACTCAGTGTAACTACACCCTCCCCACACCCAGACTCACACACTCCAGTGTAACTACACCCTCCCCCACACACACTCCAGTGTAACTACACCCTCCCCCACACACACTCCAGTGTAACTACACCCTCCCCCACACACACTCCAGTGTAACTACACCCTCCCCCACACACACTCCAGTGTAACTACACCCTCCCCCACACACACTCCAGTGTAACTACACCCTCCCCCACACACACTCCAGTGTAACTACACCCTCCCCACACACACTCCAGTGTAACTACACCCTCCCCCCACACACACTCCAGTGTAACTACACCCTCCCCCACACACTCCAGTGTAACTACACCCTCCCCACACACACTCCAGTGTAACTACACCCTCCCCCACACACACTCCAGTGTAACTACACCCTCCCCCACACACACTCCAGTGTAACTACACCCTCCCCCACACACACTCCAGTGTAACTACACCCTCCCCCACACACACTCCAGTGTAACTACACCTCCCCCCCACACTCCAGTGTAACTACACCCTCCCCCACACACACTCCAGTGTAACTACACCCTCCCCCCACACACACTCCAGTGTAACTACACCCTCCCCCACACACACTCCAGTGTAACTACACCCTCCCACACACTCACTCCAGTGTAACTACACCCTCTCCCCCCACACTCCAGTGTAACTACACCTCCCCCACACACACACTCCAGTGTAACTACACCCTCCCCCCACACACACTCCAGTGTAACTACACCCTCCCCCACACACACACTCCAGTGTAACTACACCCTCCCCCTCACACACACTCCAGTGTAACTACACCCTCCCCCTCACACACACTCCAGTGTAACTACACCCTCCCCCACACACACACTCCAGTGTAACTACACCCTCCCCCCACACACACTCCAGTGTAACTACACCCTCCCCCACACACACTCCAGTGTAACTACACCCTCCCCACACACACTCCAGTGTAACTACACCCTCCCCCACACACACTCCAGTGTAACTACACCCTCCCCCACACACACTCCAGTGTAACTACACCCTCCCCCACACACACACTCCAGTGTAACTACACCCTCCCCACACACTCCAGTGTAACTACACCCTCCCCCACACACACTCCAGTGTAACTACACCCTCCCCCACACACACTCCAGTGTAACTACACCCTCCCCCTCACACACACTCCAGTGTAACTACACCCTCCCCCACACACACTCCAGTGTAACTACACCCTCCCCCACACACACTCCAGTGTAACTACACCCTCCCCCACACACACTCCAGTGTAACTACACCCTCCCCCCCACACACACTCCAGTGTAACTACACCCTCCCCCACACACACTCCAGTGTAACTACACCCTCCCTCCCACACACACACTCCAGTGTAACTACACCCTCCCTCCCACACACACACTCCAGTGTAACTACACCTCCCCTCACACACTCCAGTGTAACTACACCCTCCCCCACACACACTCCAGTGTAACTACACCCTCCCCCCCACACACACTCCAGTGTAACTACACCCTCCCCCTCACACACTCCAGTGTAACTACAACCCTCCCCCACACACACTCCAGTGTAACTACACCCTCCCTCCCACACACACACACTCCAGTGTAACTACACCCTCCCCCACACACACACTCCAGTGTAACTACACCCTCCCTCCCACACACACACTCCAGTGTAACTACACCCTCCCCCACACACACTCCAGTGTAACTACACCCTCCCCCCACACACACTCCAGTGTAACTACACCCTCCCTCACACACACTCCAGTGTAACTACACCCTCCCCACACACACTCCAGTGTAACTACACCCTCCCCACACACACCTCCAGTGTAACTACACCCTCCCCACACACACTCCAGTGTAACTACACCCTCCCCACACACACTCCAGTGTAACTACACCCTCCCCCACACACACACTCCAGTGTAACTACACCCTCCCCCACACACACTCCAGTGTAACTACACCCTCCCCCACACACACACTCCAGTGTAACTACACCCTCCCCCACACACACTCCAGTGTAACTACACCCTCCCCCCCACACACACTCCAGTGTAACTACACCCTCCCCACACACACTCCAGTGTAACTACACCCTCCCCCACACACACTCCAGTGTAACTACACCCTCCCCCACACACACTCCAGTGTAACTACACCCTCCCCCACACACACTCCAGTGTAACTACACCCTCCCCCCACACACACACTCCAGTGTAACTACACCCTCCCCCCCACACACTCCAGTGTAACTACACCCTCCCCCACACACACACTCCAGTGTAACTACACCCTCCCCCACACACACACTCCAGTGTAACTACACCCTCCCCCACACACACACTCCAGTGTAACTACACCCTCCCCCCACACACACTCCAGTGTAACTACACCCTCCCCCCACACACACTCCAGTGTAACTACACCCTCCCCCCACACACACTCCAGTGTAACTACACCCTCCCCCCCACACACACTCCAGTGTAACTACACCCTCCCCTCACACACTCCAGTGTAACTACACCCTCCCCCCACACACACTCCAGTGTAACTACACCCTCCCCCCACACACACTCCAGTGTAACTACACCCTCCCCCCCACACACACTCCAGTGTAACTACACCCTCCCCCCTCACACACTCCAGTGTAACTACACCCTCCCCACACACACTCCAGTGTAACTACACCCTCCCCTCACACACTCCAGTGTAACTACACCCTCCCCTCACACACTCCAGTGTAACTACACCCTCCCCACACACACTCCAGTGTAACTACACCCTCCCCTCACACACTCCAGTGTAACTACACCCTCCCCCACACACACTCCAGTGTAACTACACCCTCCCCTCACACACTCCAGTGTAACTACACCCTCCCCCTCACACACACACTCCAGTGTAACTACACCCTCCCCTCACACACTCCAGTGTAACTACACCCTCCCCCCTCACACACTCCAGTGTAACTACACCCTCCCCCACACACACTCCAGTGTAACTACACCCTCCCCCACACACACTCCAGTGTAACTACACCCTCCCCACACACACTCCAGTGTAACTACACCCTCCCCCACACACACACTCCAGTGTAACTACACCCTCCCCCTCACACACACTCCAGTGTAACTACACCCTCCCCCACACACACTCCAGTGTAACTACACCCTCCCCCTCACACACACTCCAGTGT
The DNA here is from genome assembly GCA_037974335.1 of Prionace glauca. Lineage (NCBI taxonomy): Eukaryota > Metazoa > Chordata > Chondrichthyes > Carcharhiniformes > Carcharhinidae > Prionace > Prionace glauca. The sequence continues at coordinate 61,692,562 of CM075737.1, forward strand.
AACTACACCCTCCCCCCACACACTCCAGTGTAACTACACCCTCCCCCACACACACTCCAGTGTAACTACACCCTCCCTCACACACACTCCAGTGTAACTACACCCTCCCCACACACACTCCAGTGTAACTACACCCTCCCCCACACACACTCCAGTGTAACTACAACCTCCCCCACACACACACTCCAGTGTAACTACAACCCTCCCCCACACACACTCCAGTGTAACTACACCCTCCCTCACACACACTCCAGTGTAACTACACCCTCCCCCACACACACTCCAGTGTAACTACACCCTCCCCCACACACACACTCCAGTGTAACTACAACCTCCCCCACACACACACTCCAGTGTAACTACACCCTCCCCCACACACACTCCAGTGTAACTACACCCTCCCCCACACACACACTCCAGTGTAACTACACCCTCCCCCCCACACACTCCAGTGTAACTACACCCTCCCCCCCACACACACTCCAGTGTAACTACACCCTCCCTCACACACACTCCAGTGTAACTACACCCTCCCCCACACACACTCCAGTGTAACTACACCCTCCCCCACACACACTCCAGTGTAACTACACCCTCCCCCCACACACACTCCAGTGTAACTACACCCTCCCCTCACACACTCCAGTGTAACTACACCCTCCCCCACACACACACTCCAGTGTAACTACACCCTCCCCCACACACACACTCCAGTGTAACTACACCCTCCCCTCACACACTCCAGTGTAACTACACCCTCCCCACACACACTCCAGTGTAACTACACCCTCCCCTCACACACTCCAGTGTAACGACACCCTCCCCCACACACACTCCAGTGTAACTACACCCTCCCCTCACACACTCCAGTGTAACTACACCCTCCCCTCACACACACACTCCAGTGTAACTACACCCTCCCCTCACACACTCCAGTGTAACTACACCCTCCCCCTCACACACTCCAGTGTAACTACACCCTCCCCCACACACACTCCAGTGTAACTACACCCTCCCCCACACACACTCCAGTGTAACTACACCCTCCCCCTCACACACTCCAGTGTAACTACACCCTCCCTCACACACACTCCAGTGTAACTACACCCTCCCCCACACACACTCCAGTGTAACTACACCCTCCCACACACACACTCCAGTGTAACTACACCCTCCCCCACACACACTCCAGTGTAACTACACCCTCCCCCACACACACTCCAGTGTAACTACACCTCCCCCTCACACACTCCAGTGTAACTACACCCTCCCTCACACACACTCCAGTGTAACTACACCCTCCCCCACACACACTCCAGTGTAACTACACCCTCCCTCACACACACTCCAGTGTAACTACACCCTCCCCCTCACACACTCCAGTGTAACTACACCCTCCCCCTCACACACACAATCCAGTATAACTACACCCTCCCCCACACACACTCCAGTGTAACTACACCCTCCCACACACACACTCCAGTGTAACTACACCCTCCCCCTCACACACACAATCCAGTATAACTACACCCTCCCCCACACACACTCCAGTGTAACTACACCCTCCCCCACACACACACTCCAGTATAACTACACCCTCCCCCACACACACACTCCAGTGTAACTACACCCTCCCCCACACACACACTCCAGTGTAACTACACCCTCCCCCACACACACTCCAGTGTAACTACACCCTCCCCCACACACTCCAGTGTAACTACACCCTCCCCCACACACACACTCCAGTGTAACTACACCCTCCCCCCCCACACTCCAGTGTAACTACACCCTCCCCCACACACTCCAGTGTAACTACACCCTCCCCCACACACACACTCCAGTGTAACTACACCCTCCCCCCCACACTCCAGTGTAACTACACCCTCCCCCCCCACACTCCAGTGTAACTACACCCTCCCCCACACACACTCCAGTGTAACTACACCCTCCCCCCGACACACTCCAGTGTAACTACACCCTCCCCCACACACACTCCAGTGTAACTACACCCTCCCCCCCACACACTCCAGTGTAACTACACCCTCCCCCCCCACACTCCAGTGTAACTACACCCTCCCCCCCACACACACTCCAGTGTAACTACACCCTCCCCCACACACACTCCAGTGTAACTACACCCTCCCCCACACACACTCCAGTGTAACTACACCCTCCCCCACACACACACTCCAGTGTAACTACACCCTCCCCCACACACACTCCAGTGTAACTACACCCTCCCCCTCACACACACTCCAGTGTAACTACACCCTCCCCCACACACACTCCAGTGTAACTACACCCTCCCCCCACACACACTCCAGTGTAACTACACCCTCCCCCACACACACTCCAGTGTAACTACACCCTCCCCACACACACTCCAGTGTAACTACACCCTCCCCCACACAAACTCCAGTGTAACTACACCCTCCCCCACACACACTCCAGTGTAACTACACCCTCCCCCACACACACTCCAGTGTAACTACACCCTCCCCCACACACACTCCAGTGTAACTACACCCTCCCCCACACACACTCCAGTGTAACTACACCCTCCCCCACACACACACTCCAGTGTAACTACACCCTCCCCCACACACACTCCAGTGTAACTACACCCTCCCCCACACACACTCCAGTGTAACTACACCCTCCCCCACACACACTCCAGTGTAACTACACCCTCCCCCACACACACTCCAGTGTAACTACACCCTCCCCCACACACACTCCAGTGTAACTACACCCTCCCCCCCACACACACTCCAGTGTAACTACACCCTCCCCCCACACACACTCCAGTGTAACTACACCCTCCCCCTCACACACTCCAGTGTAACTACACCCTCCCCCACACACACTCCAGTGTAACTACACCCTCCCCCACACACACTCCAGTGTAACTACACCCCCCCCCACACACACTCCAGTGTAACTACACCCTCCCCGCACACACTCCAGTGTAACTACACCCTCCCCCTCACACACAATCCAGTGTAACTACACCCTCCCCCTCACACACTCCAGTGTAACTACACCCTCCCTCACACACACTCCAGTGTAACTACACCCTCCCCCACACACACTCCAGTGTAACTACACCCTCCCCCACACACACTCCAGTGTAACTACACCCTCCCCCCACACACACTCCAGTGTAACTACACCCTCCCCTCACACACTCCAGTGTAACTACACCCTCCCCCACACACACACTCCAGTGTAACTACAACCCTCCCCACACACACACTCCAGTGTAACTACACCCTCCCCTCACACACTCCAGTGTAACTACACCTCCCCACACACACTCCAGTGTAACTACACCCTCCCCTCACACACTCCAGTGTAACGACACCCTCCCCCACACACACTCCAGTGTAACTACACCCTCCCCTCACACACTCCAGTGTAACTACACCCTCCCCCTCACACACACACTCCAGTGTAACTACACCCTCCCCTCACACACTCCAGTGTAACTACACCCTCCCCCTCACACACTCCAGTGTAACTACACACCCTCCCCCACACACACTCCAGTGTAACTACACCCTCCCCCACACACACTCCAGTGTAACTACACCCTCCCCCTCACACACTCCAGTGTAACTACACCCTCCCTCACACACACTCCAGTGTAACTACACCTCCCCCACACACACTCCAGTGTAACTACACCCTCCCACACACACACTCCAGTGTAACTACACCCTCCCCCACACACACTCCAGTGTAACTACACCCTCCCCACACACACTCCAGTGTAACTACACCCTCCCCCTCACACACTCCAGTGTAACTACACCCTCCCCTCACACACACTCCAGTGTAACTACACCCTCCCCCACACACACTCCAGTGTAACTACACCCTCCCTCACACACACTCCAGTGTAACTACACCCTCCCCCCTCACACACTCCAGTGTAACTACACCCTCCCCCCTCACACACACAATCCAGTATAACTACACCCTCCCCCACACACACTCCAGTGTAACTACACCCTCCACACACACACTCCAGTGTAACTACACCCTCCCCCTCACACACACAATCCAGTATAACTACACCCTCCCCCACACACACTCCAGTGTAACTACACCCTCCCCCACACACACACTCCAGTATAACTACACCCTCCCCCACACACACACTCCAGTGTAACTACACCCTCCCCCACACACACACTCCAGTGTAACTACACCCTCCCCCACACACACACTACAGTGTAACTACACCCTCCCCCACACACTCCAGTGTAACTACACCCTCCCCCACACACACTCCAGTGTAACTACACCCTCCCCCCCCACACTCCAGTGTAACTACACCCTCCCCCACACACTCCAGTGTAACTACACCCTCCCCCACACACACACTCCAGTGTAACTACACCCTCCCCCCACACTCCAGTGTAACTACACCCTCCCCCCCACACTCCAGTGTAACTACACCCTCCCCCACACACACTCCAGTGTAACTACACCCTCCCCCCGACACACTCCAGTGTAACTACACCCTCCCCCACACACACTCCAGTGTAACTACACCCTCCCCCCAGACACTCCAGTGTAACTACACCCTCCCCCCCACACTCCAGTGTAACTACACCCTCCCCCCACACACACTCCAGTGTAACTACAACCCTCCCCCACACACACTCCAGTGTAACTACACCCTCCCCCACACACACTCCAGTGTAACTACACCCTCCCCCACACACACACTCCAGTGTAACTACACCCTCACCCACACACACTCCAGTGTAACTACACCCTCCCCCTCACACACACTCCAGTGTAACTACACCCTCCCCCACACACACTCCAGTGTAACTACACCCTCCCCCCACACACACTCCAGTGTAACTACACCCTCCCCCACACACACTCCAGTGTAACTACACCCTCCCCCACACACACTCCAGTGTAACTACACCCTCCCCCACACAAACTCCAGTGTAACTACACCCTCCCCCACACACACTCCAGTGTAACTACACCCTCCCCCACACACACTCCAGTGTAACTACACCCTCCCCCACACACACTCCAGTGTAACTACACCCTCCCCCCACACACACTCCAGTGTAACTACACCCTCCCCCACACACACACTCCAGTGTAACTACACCCTCCCCCACACACACTCCAGTGTAACTACACCCTCCCCCACACACACTCCAGTGTAACTACACCCTCCCCCACACACACTCCAGTGTAACTACACCCTCCCCCACACACACTCCAGTGTAACTACACCCTCCCCCACACACACTCCAGTGTAACTACACCCTCCCCCCCACACACACTCCAGTGTAACTACACCCTCCCCCCACACACACTCCAGTGTAACTACACCCTCCCCTCACACATTCCAGTGTAACTACACCCTCCCCCACACACACTCCAGTGTAACTACACCCTCCCCCCACACACACTCCAGTGTAACTACACCCCCCCCACACACACTCCAGTGTAACTACACCCTCCCCCGCACACACTCCAGTGTAACTACACCCTCCCCCTCACACACAATCCAGTGTAACTACACCCTCCCCCTCACACACTCCAGTGTAACTACACCCTCCCCCACACACACTCCAGTGTAACTACACCCTCCCCCCCACACACACTCCAGTGTAACTACACCCTCCCCCACACACACTCCAGTGTAACTACACCCTCCCCCACACACACTCCAGTGTAACTACACCCTCCCACACACACACACTCCAGTGTAACTACACCCTCCCCCTCACACACTCCAGTGTAACTACACCCTCCCCCTCACACACACTCCAGTGTAACTACACCCTCCCCCCACACACACTCCAGTGTAATTACACCCTCCCCCACACACACTCCAGTGTAACTACACCCCCCCACACACACTCCAGTGTAATTACACCCTCCCCCACACACACTCCAGTGTAACTACACCCTCCCCCTCACACACACTCCAGTGTAACTACACCCTCCCCCACACACACACTCCAGTGTAATTACACCCTCCCCCACACACACTCCAGTGTAACTACACCCCCCCACACACACTCCAGTGTAACTACACCCTCCCCCACACACACTCCAGTGTAACTACACCCTCCCCCACACACACTCCAGTGTAACTACACCCTCCCCCCCACACACACTCCAGTGTAAATACACCCTCCCCCACACACACACTCCAGTGTAACTACACCCTCCCCCTCACACACTCCAGTGTAACTACACCCTCCCCCACACACACACTCCAGTGTAACTAAACCCTCCCCCACACACACTCCAGTGTAACTACACCCTCCCCCTCACACTCCAGTGTAACTACACCCTCCCCCACACACACACTCCAGTGTAATTACACCCTCCCCCACACACACTCCAGTGTAACTACACCCCCCCCACACACACTCCAGTGTAACTACACCCTCCCCCACACACACACTCCAGTGTAACTACACCCTCCCCCACACACACTCCAGTGTAACTACACCCTCCCCCACACACACTCCAGTGTAACTACACCCTCCCCCCCACACACACTCCAGTGTAACTACACCCTCCCCCACACACACTCCAGTGTAACTACACCCTCCCCCACACACACTCCAGTGTAACTACACCCTCCCCCACACACACACTCCAGTGTAACTACACCCTCCCCCACACACACTCCAGTGTAACTACACCCTCCCCCACACACACACTCCAGTGTAACTACACCCTCCCCCTCACACACTCCAGTGTAACTACACCCTCCCCCCACACACACTCCAGTGTAATTACACCCTCCCCCACACACACTCCAGTGTAACTACACCCTCCCCCACACACACTCCAGTGTAACTACACCCTCCCCCTCACACACTCCAGTGTAACTACACCCTCCCCCTCACACACTCCAGTGTAACTACACCCTCCCCCTCACACACACTCCAGTGTAACTACACCCTCCCCCCACACACACTCCAGTGTAACTACACCCTCCCCCTCACACACTCCAGTGTAACTACACCCTCCCCTCACACACACTCCAGTGTAACTACACCCTCCCCCCCACACACACTCCAGTGTAACTACACCCTCCCACACACACACTCCAGTGTAACTACACCCTCCCCCACACACACACTCCAGTGTAACTACACCCTCCCCCCCACACACTCCAGTGTAACTACACCCTCCCCACACACACTCCAGTGTAACTACACCCTCCCCCACACACACTCCAGTGTAACTACACCCTCCCCCCCACACACTCCAGTGTAACTACACCCTCCCCACACACACTCCAGTGTAACTACACCCTCCCCCACACACACTCCAGTGTAACTACACCCTCCCCCACACACACTCCAGTGTAACTACACCCTCCCCCCCACACACTCCAGTGTAACTACACCCTCCCCCCCACACACTCCAGTGTAATTACACCCTCCCCCTCACACACTCCAGTGTAACTACACCCTCCCCCTCACACACTCCAGTGTAACTACACCCTCCCCCCCACACACTCCAGTGTAACTACACCCTCCCCCACACACACTCCAGTGTAACTACACCCTCCCCCCACACACTCCAGTGTAACTACACCCTCCCCCCCACACACTCCAGTGTAACTACACCCTCCCCCACACACACTCCAGTGTAACTACACCCTCCCCCCCACACACTCCAGTGTAATTACACCCTCCCCCTCACACACTCCAGTGTAATTACACCCTCCCCCTCACACACTCCAGTGTAATTACACCCTCCCCCTCACACACTCCAGTGTAACTACACCCTCCCCCCCACACACTCCAGTGTAATTACACCCTCCCCCTCACACACTCCAGTGTAACTACACCCTCCCCCCACACACTCCAGTGTAATTACACCCTCCCCCCCACACACTCCAGTGTAATTACACCCTCCCCCTCACACACTCCAGTGTAACTACACCCTCCCCCACACACACTCCAGTGTAACTACACCCTCCCTCACACACACTCCAGTGTAACTACACCCTCCCCCACACACACTCCAGTGTAACTACACCCTCCCCCACACACACACTCCAGTGTAACTACACCCTCCCCCTCACACACTCCAGTGTAACTACACCCTCCCCCACACACACTCCAGTGTAACTACACCCTCCCCCTCACACACTCCAGTGTAACTACACCCTCCCCCACACACACTCCAGTGTAACTACACCCTCCCCCACACACACTCCAGTGTAACTACACCCTCCCCCTCACACACACTCATGTGTAACTACACCCTCCCCCACACACACACTCCAGTGTAATTACACCCTCCCCCACACACACTCCAGTGTAACTACACCCTCCCCCACACACACACTCCAGTGTAATTACACCCTCCCCCACACACACTCCAGTGTAACTACACCCTCCCCACACACACTCCAGTGTAACTACACCCTCCCCCACACACACTCCAGTGTAACTACACCCTCCCCCACACACACTCTAGTGTAACTACACCCTCCCCCACACACACTCCAGTGTAATTACACCCTCCCCCCACACACTCCAGTGTAACTACACCCTCCCCCCACACACTCCAGTGTAACTACACCCTCCCCCACACACACTCCAGTGTAACTACACCCTCCCCCCCACACTCAGTGTAATACACCCTCCCCCCACACACTCCAGTGTAACTACACCCCTCCCCCCACACACTCCAGTGTAACTACACCCTCCCCCCACACACTCCAGTGTAACTACACCCTCCCCCCACACACTCCAGTGTAACTACACCCTCCCCCACACACACTCCAGTGTAACTACACCCTCCCCCCACACACTCCAGTGTAACTACACCCTCCCCCACACACACTCCAGTGTAACTACACCCTCCCCCCCACACTCCAGTGTAACTACACCCTCCCCCACACACACTCCAGTGTAACTACACCCTCCCTCACACACACTCCAGTGTAACTACACCCTCCCCCACACACACACTCCAGTGTAACTACACCCTCCCCTCACACACACTCCAGTGTAACTACACCCTCCCCCCACACACACTCCAGTGTAACTACACCCTCCCCCACACACACTCCAGTGTAACTACACCCTCCCCTCACACACACTCCAGTGTAACTACACCCTCCCCACACACACACTCCAGTGTAACTACACCCTCCCCCACCACACACACTCCAGTGTAACTACACCCTCCCCCCACACACACTCCAGTGTAACTACACCCTCCCCACACACTACACTCCAGTGTAACTACACCCTCCCCCACACACACACTCCAGTGTAACTACACCCTCCCCTCACACACACTCCAGTGTAACTACACCCTCCCCTCACACACACTCCAGTGTAACTACACCCTCCCCCACACACACACTCCAGTGTAACTACACCCTCCCCACACACACACTCCAGTGTACTACACCTCCCCACACACACTCCAGTGTAACTACACCCTCCCCACACACACTCCAGTGTAACTACACCCTCCCCCACACACACTCCAGTGTAACTACACCCTCCCCCACACACACTCCAGTGTAACTACACCCTCCCCCCACACACACTCCAGTGTAACTACACCCTCCCCACTCAACACACACACTCCAGTGTAACTACACCCTCCCCCACACACACACTCCAGTGTAACTACACCCTCCCCCACACACACTCCAGTGTAACTACACCCTCCCCCACACACACTCCAGTGTAACTACACCCTCCCCACACACACTCCAGTGTAACTACACCCTCCCCCACACACACACTCCAGTGTAACTACACCCTCCCCCACACACACACTCCAGTGTAACTACACCCTCCCCACACACACTCCAGTGTAACTACACCCTCCCCCACACACACTCCAGTGTAACTACACCCTCCCCACACACACTCCAGTGTAACTACACCCTCCCCCACACACACTCCAGTGTAACTACACCCTCCCCCCACACACACTCCAGTGTAACTACACCCTCCCCCCACACACACTCCAGTGTAACTACACCCTCCCCACACACACTCCAGTGTAACTACACCCTCCCCCACACACACACTCCAGTGTAACTACACCCTCCCCCCACACACACTCCAGTGTAACTACACCCTCCCCCCCACACACACTCCAGTGTAACTACACCCTCCCCCACACACACTCCAGTGTAACTACACCCTCCCCCACACACACTCCAGTGTAACTACACCCTCCCCCACACACACTCCAGTGTAACTACACCCTCCCCCCCACACACACTCCAGTGTAACTACACCCTCCCCCACACACACACTCCAGTGTAACTACACCCCCCCCACACACACTCCAGTGTAACTACACCCTCCCCCCCACACACACACTCCAGTGTAACTACACCCTCCCCCACACACACACTCCAGTGTAACTACACCCTCCCCCACACACACTCCAGTGTAACTACAACACCCTCCCCCACACACACTCCAGTGTAACTACACCCTCCCCACACACACACTCCAGTGTAACTACACCCCCCCCCACACACACTCCAGTGTAACTACACCCTCCCCCACACACACTCCAGTGTAACTACACCCTCCCCCACACACACTCCAGTGTAACTACACCCTCCCCCACACACACTCCAGTGTAACTACACCCTCCCCCACACACACTCCAGTGTAACTACACCCTCCCCCACACACACACTCCAGTGTAACTACACCCTCCCCCACACACACTCCAGTGTAACTACACCCACCCCACACACACTCCAGTTTAACTACACCCTCCCCCACACACACTCCAGTGTAATTACACCCTCCCCCTCACACACACTCCAGTGTAACTACACCCTCCCCCACACACACACTCCAGTGTAATTACACCCTCCCCCACACACACACTCCAGTGTAACTACACCCTCCCCCACACACACACTCCAGTGTAACTACACCCTCCCCACACACACTCCAGTGTAACTACACCCTCCCCCACACACACTCCAGTGTAACTACACCCTCCCCCACACACACTCCAGTGTAACTACACCCTCCCCCACACACACACTCCAGTGTAACTACACCCTCCCCCACACACACTCCAGTGTAACTACACCCCCCCCCACACACACTCCAGTGTAACTACACCCTCCCCCACACACACACACTCCAGTGTAACTACACCCTCCCGCACACACACACTCCAGTGTAACTACACCCTCCCCCACACACACTCCAGTGTAACTACACCCTCCCCCACACACACTCCAGTGTAACTACACCCCCCCCACACACACTCCAGTGTAACTACACCCCCCCCACACACACTCCAGTGTAACTACACCCTCCCCCTCACACACACTCCAGTGTAACTACACCCTCCCCCACACACACTCCAGTGTAACTACACCCTCCCCCACACACACTCCAGTGTAACTACACCCTCCCCCACACACACTCCAGTGTAATTACACCCTCCCCCACACACACTCCAGTGTAACTACACCCCCCCACACACACACTCCAGTGTAACTACACCCTCCCCCCACACACTCCAGTGTAACTACACCCTCTCCCACACACACACTCCAGTGTAACTACACCCTCCCCCACACACTCCAGTGTAACTACACCCTCCCCCACACACACACTCCAGTGTAACTACACCCTCCCTCACACACACTCCAGTGTAACTACACCCTCCCCACACACACACTCCAGTGTAACTACACCCTCCCCCACACACCCTCCAGTGTAACTACACCCTCCCCCACACACACTCCAGTGTAACTACACCCTCCCTCACACACACTCCAGTGTAACTACACCCTCCCCCACACACACACTCCAGTGTAACTACACCCTCCCCCACACACACTCCAGTGTAACTACACCCTCCTCACACACACTCCAGTGTAACTACACCCTCCCCCCCACACACTCCAGTGTAACTACACCCTCCCCCACACACACACTCCAGTGTAACTACACCCTCCCCCCCCCACACACACTCCAGTGTAACTACACCCTCCCCCACACACACACTCCAGTGTAACTACACCCTCCCCCACACACACACTCCAGTGTAACTACACCCTCCCCACACACACTCCAGTGTAACTACACCCTCCCCCACACACACTCCAGTGTAACTACACCCTCCCCCACACACACTCCAGTGTAACTACACCCTCCCCCACACACACACTCCAGTGTAACTACACCCTCCCCCACACACACACTCCAGTGTAACTACACCCTCCCCCTCACACACACTCCAGTGTAACTACACCCTCCCCCACACACACTCCAGTGTAACTACACCCTCCCCCACACACACTCCAGTGTAACTACACCCTCCCCCGCACACACTCCAGTGTAATTACACCCTCCCCCACACACACTCCAGTGTAACTACACCCTCCCCCTCACACTCCAGTGTAACTACACCCTCCCCCACACACACTCCAGTGTAACTACCCCCTCCCCACACACACACTCCAGTGTAACTACACCCTCCCCCACACACACACTCCAGTGTAACTACACCCTCCCCCCCACACACACTCCAGTGTAACTACACCCTCCCCCACACACACTCCAGTGTAACTACACCCTCCCCCACACACACTCCAGTGTAACTACACCCTCCCCCTCACACTCCAGTGTAACTACACCCTCCCCCACACACACTCCAGTGTAACTACACCCTCCCACACACACACTCCAGTGTAACTACACCCTCCCCCACACACACACTCCAGTGTAACTACACCCTCCCCCACACACACTCCAGTGTAACTACACCCTCCCCCCACACACACTCCAGTGTAACTACACCCTCCCCCACACACACTCCAGTGTAACTACACCCTCCCCCACACACACTCCAGTGTAACTACACCCTCCCCCACACACACTCCAGTGTAACTACACCCTCCCCCACACACACACTCCAGTGTAACTACACCCTCCCCCCCACACACACTCCAGTGTAACTACACCCTCCCCCACACACACTCCAGTGTAACTACACCCTCCCCCACACACACTCCAGTGTAACTACACCCTCCCCCTCACACTCCAGTGTAACTACACCCTCCCCCACACACACTCCAGTGTAACTACACCCTCCCCACACACACACTCCAGTGTAACTACACCCTCCCCCACACACACTCCAGTGTAACTACACCCTCCCCCACACACACACTCCAGTGTAACTACACCCTCCCCCACACACACTCCAGTGTAACTACACCCTCCCCCACACACACACTCCAGTGTAACTACACCCTCCCCCACACACACTCCAGTGTAACTACACCCTCCCCCACACACACACTCCAGTGTAACTACACCCTCCCCCCACACACACTCCAGTGTAACTACACCCTCCCCCACACACACTCCAGTGTAACTACACCCTCCCCCCACACACACTCCAGTGTAACTACACCCTCCCCCACACACACTCCAGTGTAACTACACCCTCCCCCACACACACTCCAGTGTAACTACACCCTCCCCCTCACACTCCAGTGTAACTACACCCTCCCCCACACACACTCCAGTGTAACTACACCCTCCCCACACACACACTCCAGTGTAACTACACCCTCCCCCACACACACTCCAGTGTAACTACACCCTCCCCCGCACACACTCCAGTGTAACTACACCCTCCCCCACACACACTCCAGTGTAACTACACCCTCCCCCACACACACACTCCAGTGTAACTACACCCTCCCCCCACACACACTCCAGTGTAACTACACCCTCCCCCACACACACTCCAGTGTAACTACACCCTCCCCCACACACACTCCAGTGTAACTACACCCTCCCCCACACACACTCCAGTGTAACTACACCCTCCCCCACACACACACTCCAGGGTTCTTCGAAGGGGGTGCCTTTCAGGAATGGCCACAGGAAGTGTGTGGGTAGTGGGTAAACCCACAGGGTGAGCAGAGAGGTGTAATGTGAAGTCTCTGAGTGGGTCCGGTGAAATGCCAGATTACATTGGGTGGTGTGGAGATCTCTGCCGTAGGGCAGTGATTAGCTTCATCCGGGCAGAGAGACTGTGACACACACAGGAACAAGAGTTATCGAGATACACAGCACAGAAACAGACCCTCCACCTCAACCCGTCCACACCAACCCGGTTTCCAAAACTGAATTAGTGTCACTTGGTCCATATCCCCCTAAATCTTTCCTATCTTTCCTAGGGGAGGTCCTATGAGGAGAGACTGAGGGATTTGGGGTTGTTTTCACTGGAAAGAAGGCGGCTAAGAGGGGATCTCATTGAAACATATAAGATGATTAGAGGTTTAGACAGGGTAGATAGTGATAGCCTTTTTCCTAGGATGGAGAAAGCTAGCACGAGGGGGCACGATTTTAAATTAAGGGGGGGTAGTTATAGGACTGATGTCAGGGGTAGGTTCTTTACCCAGAGGGTGGTGAGGGACTGGAATGCCCTGCCTGCTGCAGTTGTAAATGCACCTATTTTGGGGGCGTTTAAAAGATCTGTGGATAGGTTTATGGATGAAAAGGGATTGGTTTAGGCTAGTGGGTCATTGTTTTGTAACTGGTCGGCGCAACATCGTGGGCCGAAGGGCCTGTTCTGCGCTGTAATGTTCTATGTTCTATCCATGTACCTGTCCAAACATCTTATAAATATTTTATAATTGTACACACTTCTCCCACCTCCTCTGGCAGTTCATTCTCTACACGCAGCACCCTCTGTGTGAAATAGTTGCCCCTCAGGTCCCTTTTTAAATCTTCCCCCCCTCACCTTAAACCTTCTAGTTTTGGACTCCCCTAACCCTGGGAAAAAGACCTTGGCCACTCACCTTATCTGTGCCCCTCGTGATTTTATAAACATCTATAAGGTCACCCTTCATTGTCCTCTGCTCCAGGGAAAAAAGTCCCAGCCAATCCAGCCTTTCCTTATAATTCAAACCTTCCAGTCCTGGCAACATCCTTGTAAATATTTTTTACATTCTTTCTAGTTTAACAAGATATTTTCTATAGCAGGGCAACCAGAACGTTACACAGTACTCCAAACGTGGCTTCACCAATATCTTTACAGATGTATAACACCCTAACTCCTATACTCAGTGCTCTGACAGATGAAGTGTGCCATACACCTCCTTCACCAGTCTGCCTACCTGTTACACCACTGTCAATGAACTGTGTACTTTCACCTCTCGGTCTCTCTGTTCGACAACACCTCCAGAGCCCTACCGTTAACTCTGCAAGCTCTGCCTTGGTTATTAAGTATATTAAGGCCAGAGGAGAAAATAGAGCCCCTCGAAAGGAAGTTGGAAGTGGTGGCGGTGACAGAGACTTGGTTAAAGGAAGGGCAGGATTGGCAGTTGAATGTTCCTGGGTATAAGTGTTTCAGGCGAGATAGGGGTGGGTCGCTGAGAGGTGGGGGAGTGGCGTTGTTAGTTAAGGATTGCATCGTAGCAGTGCAGAGGGAGGGAGGTACGGAGGATGTAGGAATCGAGTCGCTATGGGTGGAGTTGAGGAATAGGAAGGGAGATGTTACTATGCTGGGTGTTTACTACAGACCGCCCAACAGCCCGAGGGCTGTGGAAGAAGGGATAAGCAGGGACATTCTAGATAAGTGCAGGAAGAATAGGGTGGTGGTAGTGGGAGATTTTAATCTCCCCAGGGTAGATTGGAATGTACTGAGATCAGAGGGTGCTGACGGGGAGGAATTTGTACAGTGTGTAATGGAAGGATCCCTGGAGCAGTACGTGGATAGACCGACCAGGGAGGGGGCTATACTGGACTTGGTTCTGAGGAATGAGCCTGGGCAGGTGGTTGACGTTGAAGTAGGAGAGCATGTGGCTAACAGTGACCACAACTCTGTTTGGTTTAAGATATTAATGGATAAAGATGAAGCCTGTCCTAAGGGGAGGGTGTTAAATTGGGGGAGGGCTAGATACAGCCGGATTAGGCAGGATCTTAAAGATACGGACTGGGGTACGCTGTTTGATGGCAGGTCGACGCTGGGTATGTGGGAGTCTCTCAAGGGAAAACTACAATCTTTACAGGAAAGACATGTGCCGGTCAAGAGGAAGGATGGGAAAGGTAGGATTAGAGAGCCGTGGGTAACTAGGGATATTGAGGACCTGGTCAGGAGAAAGAGGGAAGCGTACACTAGATCGAGGCATTTGAGGACAGAGATAGCGTTAGAAGAATACAGAGAATGTAGGAGGGAACTTAAAAGGGGCATCAGAAAGGCAAAAAGGGGCCACGAAATGGCTTTGGCGGGTAGGATTAAGGAAAATCCTAAGGCATTTTACTCCTATGTTAGAAACAAAAGGATGGTTAGAGGGAACATTGGTCCTCTCAGGGACAGAGGAGGGGAACTATGCTTGGAGCCTGGGGGAATGGGGGAGATCTTGAATGAATACTTTGCGTCGGTATTCACGCAGGAGAGGGGTCTCATGTCTGCTGCTGTGCTTGAGAAGTTTGAGGATCCGTTGAGGGAAATAGTCATCACGAGGGAAGAGGTGTTGGGACTTTTAGACAGTAAAAAGACGGATAAATCTCCGGGTCCTGATGGCATCTATCCCAGGCTGCTAAGGGAGGTGAGGGATGAAATTGCTGGGCCTCTGACGCAAATCTTTGTCTCTTCTTTGGACACAGGTGAGGTCCCAGAGGATTGGTGGATTGCAAATGTAGTACCGTTGTTTAAGAAGGGTCAGAGGGATATCCCAGGGAATTATAGGCCGGTGAGCTTGACTTCAGTTATAGGCAAGCTAATGGAGAGGATCCTCAAGGATAGGATGTATGAGCATCTGGAGCGCTGCAATCTGATCAGGGATATGCAGCATGGCTTCGTTACAGGGAGGTCGTGCCTTACGAATCTATTGGAATTTTTTGAAGAGGTGACAAAAACGGTTGACGAAGGACAAGCCGTTGATGTTGTCTATATGGATTTCAGTAAGGCGTTTGACAAGGTCCCTCACGGTAGGCTGATAGAAAAGGTGAAGGCTCATGGGATACAAGGCCAGGTATGCAGATGGGTGGAGAACTGGCTTGGGAGGAGAAGACAGCGGGTAGTAGTGGAAGGCTCCTTCTCCAATTGGGGGTCTGTCACCAGTGGTGTGCCGCAGGGCTTGGTACTAGGACCTCTACTATTTGTAGTATATATTAATGACTTGGAAGAGGGGGTAGGTGGTGTGATCAGCAAATTTGCTGATGACACTAAGATGGTTGGATTGGCGGGTACTGAGGAGCAGTGCCTGGCAATGCAATAGGACATAGATAGGCTGGTAGATTGGGCAGATAGATGGCAAATGGAATTTAATCCGGAGAAATGCAAGGTGATGCACTTTGGCCGGAATAATGTGGAGGGGAGTTATACGATAAAAGGTAGAACTATCCGGAGTATAGATACGCAGAGAGACCTGGGGGTGCAGGTACACAAGTCCCTGAAGGTGTCGGTGCAGGTGCAGAATGTGATGAGGAAAGCGTATGGCATGTTAGCCTTCATAGGAAGGGGTATAGAATATAAGAGTAGGAGTCTGATGTTGCAGTTGTATAGAACGTTGGTTAGGCCTCACCTGGAGTACTGCGTCCAGTTCTGGTCGCCGTACTACCGGAAGGATGTAGAGATCCTGGAGAGAGTGCAGAGGAGATTTACCAGGATGTTGCCTGGTATGGAAGGGCTGTCTTACGAGAAAAGATTGAACGCACTTGGGCTGTTTTCCCTTGAGAGACGTCGGCTGAGGGGGGATCTAAAAGAGGTTTATAAGATTATGAAGGGGACAGATAGAGTAGATGGTGATAAGCTTTTTCCGCTATTAGAAATGGATAGAACGAGGGATCACGGGCTTAGGGTGAGGGGGGCTAGGTATAAGACTAATATTAGAGGGCAGTTTTTCACACAAAGGGTAGTGGGGGTGTGGAATGCACTGCCAAGTAAGGTGGTGGAAGCAGGCACGCTAGGGTTGTTCAAGAGTCACTTGGACAGCCACATGAGCGGTCTACATATAGGGGGATATAGCAGGCCTTATTAAACATTGTAGGCTTGGGGTCAGTTTTAGCCTCAGGGATATAGAGTCTTTAATAATGAATTTTTATCCACAGGCATTTAAGTCCAGCAAGGGGCATGCGGGCGGCAGGTTGTGGTGGGCTGCTCTTGGATGTTGCTTCGGGAGTTGCCTACTGCTTCATGTCGTTGGTGTGCTTAAACTGGACCATCTCGAGGGCAACATGACAGCTCAGAGGCTATCTCTGTTGCTGTGCGGACACATGGATTTGGGCCTGTGTCTGTGGGAGTTTGCGCGTTCTTCCCGTGGTTGCGTGGGTTTCCTCCGGGTACTCCGGTTTCCTCCCACATCCCAAAAATGTGCTTTTAGGCTGATTGATTGGGTAACAAATTGTCCCTATATTGGACCTCCCTGATCCTCACACATTAGGCATAGACTAAAATCATGAATAGGTCACTGAGACAATGGGACGGCGGCGCGGGCTCGTTGGGCCGAAGGGCCTGTTTCCCGTGCTGTGTTGTTCTTTGTTCTTTGTTCAAAGATCAACAAGGTCATCTATCTGTGGAGCAACAGGAGACGGGTGAGATCCTAAACAAATATTTCTCGTCAGTATTTACTGTAGAGAAAGACATGGAAGTTAGGCAACTCAAGGAAGTGAATAGCGATATTTCGAAAGCATCCACATTACAAAAGAGGTTCAATCGACCAAAATATTTACCTCACATTTATCTGCTATTAAATTCCTTCTGGGCCATTTCTCACCCACTGGTTCAATGACTCACAATCCTGTTGTATTCCGAGATAACACTGTTCATTATATCACCAATCTTGGTGTAATCACAGAATCCCTATAGTACAGAAGGAGGCCATTTGGCCCATTGAGTCTGTATTGACCACAATCCCACCCAGAGCCTATCCCCATAACCCTATGCATTTACCCTAGCTAGTACCCCGACACTAAGTGGAAATTTAGCATGGCTAACCCTCCTAACCCGCACATCTTTAGACTGCGGGAGAAATCCGGACCCATGCTGACACAGAGAGATGTGCAAACTCACAGTGACAGCAACCCAAACTGGGTCTCTGGCGCTGTGAGACAGCAGTGCTAACCACTGTGCCACCGAGCTGCCCTTAATCAAAGTGGAGAATGTGGCCATTGATCCCACTACCTCTCACATGCAAAATGAACACTCTACCATTTGAGCTAAAACATTGACACTGAGCCAGCCAGTAATTCGTAACCTTACTAAACATGCTTCCTACATTCTCATCCAAATCATTTACATAACTGACAAACAATAGTGGAGCCAGTACTGATCCGAGCTGGTCACGAGCCTCCAGTCTGAAAAATAATCCTCTACAACTACCTTCTGTCTCCCACAGGCAAGCCAGTTTTATATCCAATTGACTGATTCTCCCGGGATCCCATCTGATCAAATCTTACTGACCAGTCTACGAAGCAATACCTTGTTGAAGACATTGCTAAAATCCATGTAGACATCGTCTACCAGACTGCTCTCATCTATTTTCTTGGTTACCTGTCAAATTTGTAAGACACAATTTCTAACACTGACTCATCAGTACTTTCCAAATCTATGTAGATCCTGCTTCTCAGAACCCCCTCTAATAACTTACCCACCGCTGACGTTAGGCTCACCACTCAGTAGTTTCTTGGTTTAAACAAAGACATGACATTTATCTCCTTAACTTTCAGGCGCCTCACCTGTGCCTGTTGATGAAAAAATATCTCTGCTGGGGTCCCCACAATTTGTTCTTTAGCTTTCCACAACATACTGGAATATACTTGACCCAGTCTCAGAGATTTATCTTCTTGTGTTTTAAGACGTCCAGCACTACCCCTTCTGTAATGTGGACACTTTCCAAGACATCACTATTTACTTCCCCGAGTTCCCTTTGCTTTCATATCTTCCTCCACAGGAAATATTGATGGGTCTCACCCAAGACCTATGGTTTCACTCATAGATAACCTCATTGACCTTTAAGGAGTCCTGTTCTCACTCTTCTGCCCTTAATACAGTTGTGGAATCTCTTTAGATTCTCCTTTACTTTCTCTGCCAAAGCTCTCTCATGTTTTGCTCTCCTGTTTCCTTTTTAAGTGCATTCCTGTGCTCCCTCTACTCCTCAAGGGGGTAAAGGGGCAACTCAGTAATCTCCCTCCCCGCCAAAGCGGCAAAGAACAGCAGTTGGGTATGAGGCACTGCCAATAACCCCGGTATCTAACCCATGGCTGGCTGTTCAGGATGTGATGGTCACAATCCATGATAGCTTGGACAATGAAGGGTTAAGGTTTAAGTTGAGCCGACATTGTGAAGATTGCGCCACTGATTGTCCATTAGTTAACTTTCTGGGAGCTGAGCTGCCCAAGGTTTGAACCCAATGTCTCAGGAAGGGAGAGAAACCCTCAATACAAAGAGCAAAGGCACAGAGCTCAGCGGGCAGTCCTGGAAGGAGACATATTGAGGCAGTGTTTCTGCCCCCTGGTCAGTTCAGGTCAATGCCCTCAGTCCTCAACCCAAGGGTATCCATGGTTAATGGCCATCGGTCAGGCAGAGATGGGAGAGGTTCGGGGGGGGAGGGGGCATGACCGTTGTGTGACAGTGAGGGGGTGGAGCTGATTGGAAAGGTGTTCACATTGGGGCAGGTGCATGGGTAGATATTCCAAGTCTGTACAGCAGTGGGTCGGGCTGCCTCACCACCCTGTCCCGTCCCTTCCAGCTCATGAGTTGTGTGAGGATGATGGAATTGGTGGAGTTGGCTGTTCTGATTGGACCAGGAGAGAGGACGTCAACATGTGAATCCTGTAGAGGAGGGAGGTGAAACGGGAACTTTCTGTGGGCAAAGCCATACTCATCACTGGTGGACAAGAGGGAAAAAACATAGCTCCGGATATCAGAAATCCAGCGTTGTGTTTGGTGCTGTGCCTGTGACGGGTCACCCAGGAAGTGGAGCCACGCGGGATGGGTACTCACCCATCGCCTGTGACCCTGAAGGTTCCAGTTGACCCCTTGTGTGTACAAGGAAGGTCAGCCATTGTAACAGTGCACAGGGACAGGGGAGGCCTGTGTGTGGTGTTATCTCAGAGAGTTGGTGCTGAGTGGCTGCATTGCCCCAAATGCAGAGTGGCATCAACGGCAGAACATTCATAAACCATCAGGAATACCCACCCCCTGAGTCCAGATCACCTGCATCCTTGCAATGGAGTGAAGGGGAGGGGGGAGGGGGGGAGGGGAGGGGGAGGGGGAGGGGGGGAGGGGAGGGGAGGGGAGGGATGGAGTATCCCTGACAACCACATTCTTGCACCCCCCCGGATCCTGGCTGTCTTTGAGGGACAGCAGGGGCCTGGAGGGGGTGATATACCCCCTCAGGAGAGGACATCATCATGCTGCCCTCTCCATAAGCCTGGCATCACGGGGGGAGGGGGGGGTGAAGAGAGGAGGTGGAGGAGGGCAGTGAGGGACCCAGAGGGCAATGGCCAGGACTCAAATGGGGTGCAGGGCTCGGGACATCCTGACAGCCTCTCATTTTGGGGAGGACCAGTATTATGGTTAATAGAACATAGAACATAGAACATTACAGCGCAGAACAGGCCCTTCGGCCCACGATGTTGCGCCGACCAGTTACAAAACAATGACCCACTAGCCTAAACCAATCCCTTTTCATCCATAAACCTATCCACAGATCTATTAAACGCCCCCAAACTAGGTGCATTTACAACTGCAGCTGGCAGGGCATTCCAGTCCCTCACCACCCTCTGGGTAAAGAACCTACCCCTGACATCAGTCCTATAACTACCCCCCCTTAATTTAAAATCGTGCCCCCTCGTGTTAGCTTTCTCCATCCTAGGAAAAAGGCTATCACTATCTACCCTGTCGAAACCTCTAATCATCTTATATGTTTCAATGAGATCCCCTCTTAGCCGCCTTCTTTCCAGCGAAAACAACCCCAAATCTCTCAATCTCTCCTCATAGGATCTCCCCTCCATACCAGGCAACATCCTGGTATGTTTGTCAGATAAATGCCCATCCCTGGGATGTGACGCCTGTCTGTGTACAACCAGCGGGCAGTCTCCTACTTCCCTGTGCAGAGTGCGGAATCCCAGTGAATGCAGGATGATCAGGACTCGTCATGGAGTTCGGTTACGAGTGGTGTGCCTCAGGGATCTGTTTTGGGGCCACTGCTGTTTGTAATTTTTATTAATGATCTGGATGAGGGTATAGTTGGGTGGATTAGTAAGTTTGCTGATGACACCAAAGTCGGAGGTGTGGTAGATTGTGAGGAAGGGTGTCATAGTTTGCAGGATGACTTAGAAAGGTTGCAGAGCTGGGCTGAGAGGTGGCGGATGGAGTTTAATGTGGAGAAGTGTGAGGTAATTCATTTCGGTAGGAATAACAGATGTGTTGAGTATAGGGCTAACGGGAGGACTTTGAATAGTGTGGAGGAGCAGAGGGATCTAGGTGTATGTGTACATAGATCCCTGAAAGTTGGGAATCAAGGTGATAAGGTTGTTAAGAAGGCATACGGTGTCTTGGCGTTTATTGGTAGGGGGATTGAATTTAGGAGTCGCAGCGTCATGATGCAACTGTACACAACTCTGGTGCGGCCACACTTGGAGTTTTGTGTGCAGTTCTGGTCCCCACATTACAGGAAGGATGTGGAGGCTTTGGAGAGGGTGCAGAGGAGGTTTACCAGGATGTTGCCTGGTATGGAGGGGAGGTCCTATGAGGAGAGACTGAGAGATTTGGGGTTGTTTTCGCTGGAAAGAAGGCGGCTAAGAGGGGACCTTATTGAAACATATAAGATGATTAGAGGTTTAGACAGGGTAGATAGTGATAGCCTTTTTCCTAGGATGGAGAAAGCTAGCACGAGGGGGCATGGCTTTAAATTAAGGGGGGGTAGTTATAGGACAGATGTCAGGGGTAGGTTCTTTACCCAGAGGGTGGTGAGGGACTGGAATGCCCTGCCAGCTGCAATTGTAAATGCACCTAGTTTGGGGGCGTTTAAAAGATCTGTGGATAGGTTTATGGATGAAAAGGGATTGGTTTAGGCTAGTGGGTCATTGTTTTGTAACTGGTCGGCGCAACATCGTGGGCCGAAGGGCCTGTTCTGCGCTGTAATGTTCTATGTTCTATGACTCTCAGTGAGGGCAGAGCAATGCTCCTCGGATCTCCTACCCATCACAAACCTGAGCCAACCTGTCCCTTTGGGGCATTCTGAGGGCAATGAGATGCTGGATAACACATCTCCGCTCAATTTGCCTCCTCTGAGGGTAAGTGTGGATCTGCAGACAGAGTCTCACAGATCTCGAGCTGATGTGGGTGTGTGTGTGAGATGATTGTGTGTATGAACAAGTGTGAGGAATGAGTGTGAGTTTTTATAAATCATGGGATATGGGCATTGCTGGCTGGGGAGGTATTTATTGCCCATCCCTAACTGCCTTCCATTTCAGAGGGGTAGTGAGGGTTAACTAGACTGGATTCGGGATCATGTAAACCAGACAAACGTGTGAGTGTGTGAGTAAACGAGAGTCAGTCTCTCTCCCAGATCCTGATAACGCTCTTTCAGACTCTCATCAACAGCTTTATGTTTCACTCAGTATTTGAACTGGTTAATTTATTGTGTTATTTTTGCTCAGCGAGTTATTTCTTCTCTTCAAACTTCAACATTTTATTGAACTTCATGATTGATGTTGAACCAAATCTTACTTTCCCACAATGTGCTCACCGGTACCCAATGGGAGATTAGGGCTTGAAAGAGTCTGAAACATGAATTTGACAATATTTCTCACTCTCCTGCTGGCTCACAGTGTTTTCCAGGTTAGATCAGCATCTCGCACTGTTAGAACGCTCAAAAAATGGCCATGCAGCAAATAATTTTAGTGTGGCACAGTGGGTTCAATTCCCTGCTTGGGTCACTGTCTGTGTGGAGTTTGCACCTTCTCCCCGTGTCTACGTGGGTTTTCTCCATGTACTCCAGTTTTCTCCCACAGACCGAAAGACGTGTTGATTGGGTGCATTGACCATGCTAAAGTCTCCCTCAGTGTACCCGAACAGAGTGTGGTGACATGGGGCCTTTCCACAGTAACACCTTTGCAGTGTTAACGTAAGCCCACTTGTCATGGAGTCATAGAGGTTTATAACATGGAAACAGGCCCTTCAGCCCACATTATCCATGCCATCCTTTATTCTTAAACCCCTAAGCTAATCTCATTTGCCCACATTTGGCCCATATCCCTCTATACCCATCGTACCCATGTAATTGTCTAAATGTTTTTAAAAGACAAAATTGTACCCACCTCAACTATTACCTCTGGCAGCTTGTTCCAGACACTCACCACCCTCTGGGTGAAAAAATTGCCCCTCTGGACACTTATGTATCTCTCCCCTCTCACCTTAAACCTCTGCCCTCTAGTTTTAGACTCCTCTTTGGGAAAAGATATTGACTATCTCGCTGATCTGTGCCCCTCATTATATTATAGATCTCTATAAGGTCACTCCTCAGCCTCCTACACTCCAGAGAACAAGTCCCAGTCTATCCAGCCTCTCCTTATAACTCAACCCATCAAGTCCCGGTAGCATCCTAGTAAATCTTTTCTGCACTCTTTCTAGTTTAATAATTTCCTTTCTATAATAGGGTGACCAGAATTGCACACAGTATTCCAAGTGTGGCCTTACCAATGTCTTGTACAACTTCAACAAGACATCCCAATTCCTGTATTCAATGTTCTGACCAATGAAACCAAGCTGCTGAATGCCTTCTTCACCACTCTGTCCATCTGTGACTCCACTTTCAAGGAGTTATGAACCTGTACCCCGAGATCTCTCTGTTCTGTAACTCCCCCAACGCCCTACCATTAACTGAGTAAGTCCTGCCCTGGTTCAATCTACCAAAATGCATCACCTTGTGTTTGTCTAAATTAAACTCCATCTGCCATTTGTCAGCCCACTGGCCCAATTGATAATAATAAATAAACGTTAAAACTTTAAATTTTCTATTTAGAAATGCACATTGAATTACACATTAGAAATGTCAAGTCAAACTCTGAAAATATAACTTTGAAAAAACATTAACTATAAACTTTGAAAGTGAGAGATTGCTGCAAAGTGATAATAAGAAATTTATAAGCTGTGGGTTTGCCTCCAAGCTAAAGGTTTCACTGAGATTTGTACAGACAGAAACACAATCTATATTATCATGTGTGCATTCCCAATATTTGATACTAGTTTAGAATTTCCTGATTTGTGACACTATAGATGTTGTTACAATTTATACTTTTATTCAGTTCACATCAATTTTTCAAGTTAATTATTTTTGTTCAGATTAGTTCAAGATGCGAAAACAGTAAGAATGAAATTGTGTTTCGATTCTTCGAATCTCATTCTGCTTTTCCTTTTGGTAATTGCGGTTTCCAGAAAGGAGTGTGAATGTTGAGAGGTATCTCATCGTCTCCTGATATCGACTCCTTTCCCATTGTGGGTCCACCATCTCCAGACACCCCTTCCTCTTCCGACTCTGCCTGTTGTAACTTCCACCTCCGCTCCTGATTCAGCTCTGCCAATCCCAGTTCGTCACCAGGCGGCAGGAGTGGGACCGGTGCTCCTCCGGGTACTTTCCTCAGCCTGAAAGATAAATCCAGATCTGATTGCCTATTACTTAGCACCACAATAACTCCCAGAAATAAAAAATGCACATGGTATTAAAGTTAATGAGAGGCTGACGTTTTATAATGTCAAACAGAGACAGGAAGAAAAATCCCAGCTGGCACTTAGCCTGAGCACTCTTCAAATCCACTGCCAAACCCAAACCCACACCTCACTCCAAACCCAATCCCAATCCCACACCCCTAACCCAATCTCAAACCCAAACCTCACCCTGATCCCAATCCCAATCCCAAACCTCACCCCAAACCCAAACCTCACCTCAAACCCAAATCCAGTACTAAACACAAACCCGAACCTCATCCCAAACCCGATCCCAAATCCAAACTCAAACCCAATCCCAAACCTCACCCCAAACCCGATCCCAAATCCAAACTCAAACCCAATCCCAAACCTCACCCCAAACCCGATCCCAAATCCAAACTCAAACCCAATCCCAAACCTCACCCCAAGGTCAAACCCAAACCTCATCTCAAACTCAAAATCCCAATCCCAAACCTTCACTCCAAATTCCCAGGTTTTCCTGCAGAACCACGCGTCTGACATTACCATCTTATTAATATCCTCACTCCCTCATGCATCCACAGCACAGATTACTCGGGACTTACCGGTTTGTGTGTTCACCAGCTAGCTTTGTTCCTGATTTTGGGTTGCTTCTCCCTCTTCCAGCTGGGACACCTACCGTCAGTGAACAGGAGAAAACAAACAGAAAAAGGTGATTGAGACCTGTACAAAACCAACTGTGCTCACCTCCCAGCTAATGTCAGCCAGTGGGATAGAGGAACCAAACTATTCAGACCCTGGCCTCTACTTCAAGAATTATATCACAATCTGAAGCCAAAACAAACTGTTTAAAAATTTTAGTGAAATTCCTCTACTGTCAACTCCAATTAAACAGCCAAAGTAACAGAACAATCACCACTACAAAGAGTTGGAATGGAATATGTGGAACGGTCAATGGCGTTAAGGTCCCATCCCCATTTTATCTATTCTCACAATAACTTGATACAAATTTAGGAACTTGGTGTAGACGGCACAAAACCAAAATTAACAGTTAACACAAGACTTGAACTATTGTCAACTGTGAGGAAGATAGAGTAAAACTTCAAAGCACAAACTGGGTAAGAAGTGGACAGTCGGTAGGTGAGTTCAATGTGGCAAAATGTGAAGTGATTTGTTTTTGAGGGGAGAACATGGAGAGGTGAACAACACCGCACGCTGCCCTCGAAGCGGCTGCGGGGCTGATGAGACAGTCGCACACCTCCTTCTGGAATGTGCCTTTGCAAAGAAGGTCTGGAGCGAGACGCAGTGGTATTTGTCGAGGTTCGTCCCGAGCAGCTCGGTGACGCAGGACTCTGTGCTCCACGGGCTGTTTCCGGGGACGCACACCGAGACAAATATCATCTGCTGCTGGAAGGTCATCAACTCGGTGAAGGACGCACTTTGGTCCACCCGAAACTTGCTGACCTTCCAGCTGAAAGAACTGTCCTCGACCGAGTGTTGCAGACTGGCACATTCCAAGGTCCAGGACCACGTGCTAAGGGACGGGCTGAAGCTTGGGGCAGCCGCCGCAAAGGCACGATGGGGAAAGGCCACACTGTAAGGCCTTTAACAGAGGCAGACCGAGGGCCCGGGAACTGCAGAATACCCTCGACCTGCGGAGCTGTGTGCCAATCTGACCACTAACGGCACACAGTAAAATCGGAGGCATGGATATAGCTTTAAGTCTTGAAATGTAATGAATGTAATGTTGTGTAAATAAGCATTGTGTTGTATTGTAAAAGTGGTGTTTTTCACACTGTTTTGTAATTATTGGATATGTTATTTTGCAATGGTTTATTTGAGAGCTTTTTTCATGAATAAAGTATATTTTTGAAATATAAAAATATAAGGCTCACAACTCTCAAGAGAGTGTAGGTTTATCCATACAATGGATCACTGAAGGAGAGAGGACAGGTGGAGAGATCAGTTAATAAAGTGTATGGTATCCTGGGCTTTGTTAATAGAGGCACAAACCAACAGAAGCTTTTCCAGTCAGTTATGGTCTCCACAAGCTTATTCTCATGCTCTACTTTCCCCTTGTTAGTCAGTCCCTTGTTCCTCCTTTGTTGAATTCTAAACTGCTCCCAATCCTAAGGCCTGCTATTTTTTCTGGCCAATGCCTCTCCCTTGAATCTAATACAATCTCTAATTTCTCTTGTAAGCCATGGTTTGGCCACCTTTCCAGTTTTACTTTTGTGCCAGACGAGAATGAACAATTGTTGCAGTTCACCAATGCGTTCCTTGAATGTTTGCCATTACTTATCCACCATCATCCCTGTAAATAGCGTTTCTCAATCCATCATTGCTAACTCGTGCCTCATACCATCCTGTTCCTTTATTTAAATTCAGGCCAAGACAGCTACCCCACTCTCCATCTTGATGAAGAATTCTATCATGTTATAATCACTCATCCCCAAGGGATATCACACAACTAAATTGCCAATTATTCCTTTTTCATTACACAATATCCAGAATAGGATGTTTGCTTTTTGCCTGATTCCTCAATGTATTGATCCAGAAAACCATCACATATACATTCCAGGAATTCCTTCCCTATGGTATTGTGACTAATCTGATTTGCCCAATCTATATGCAGATTAAAGTCACCCATAATTACAGATTTTCCTTTATCACATACCTGATAGAGGTTTATAAGATGTTGAGAGGAATAGATAGGGTGGACTCTCAGAGGCTATTTCCCCGGGTTGAAATGGTCGCTACGAGAGGACACAGATTTAAGGTGCGGGGAGGGAAGTACAGAGGTGATGTTAGGGGTAAGTTTTTCACTCAGAGGGTGGTGAGTGAATGGAATCGGCTGCCGTCGTCGGTGGTGGAGGCGAACTCGCTGGGGTCTTTTAAGATACTTCTGGATGAGTATATGGGGTTTAATGGGATTGAGAGTTATAGATAGGCCTGGTAGGTAGGGAAATGATCGGCGCAACTTGTGGGCCGAAGGGCTTGTTTGTGTCGTAGTGTTTTAAGTTCTATGTACATCTCTAATATCTTGTTTAATGTCATTCCCAACATCATCACTACAATTTGGAGATCTAAATACAACCCCTAATAATGTTTTTGTTCCCTGGCATTTCTTAGCTCTAGTAAGAAGTCTCACAACACCAGGTTAAAATCCAACTGGTTTATCTGATTGTAAACCCACAAGCTTTCGGAACGCTGTTCCTTTATCAGGTGAGTGGAGAGTTCTGATCACAAACAGAGCATAAATCAGCACACACAGTTTACAGAATACTGATTAGAATGTGAGTCTTTACAGCTAATCTGCTGTTCAAGTCTTAAAGATGCAAACAGAGTGAGTGGAGAGAGGGTTAAGCACAGGGTAAAGAGATGTGTATTCATTCATTTAACATCTACGACAACGGATGAATGAACATCGCTCGACAGTCACCAGGCAAGACTGTTCCCTTCCTGTTGGCGAACACTTCAGTGGTCACGGGCATTCAGCCTCTGACCTTCGGGTAAGCATTCTCCAAGGCGGCCTTCATGACACACGACAGCGCAGAGTCACTGAACAGAGACTGATAGCCAAGTTCCGCACACATGAGGACGGTCTCAACAGGGATCTTGGGTTCATGTCGCACTATCTGTAACCCCCGTGACTTGCCTGGGTTTGCAAAACCTCACTTACTGTACTGTCTGGAGACAATACACATCTCTTTAAACTGTGCTTAACCCTCTCTCCACTCACACTGTCTGTATCTTTAAGACTTGAACAGCAGATTAACTGTAAAGACTCACATTCTAATCAGTATTCTGTAAACTGTGTGTGCTGATTTATGCTCTGTTTGTGACCAGAACTTTCCACTCAACTGACGAAAGCACAGCATTTCCGAAAGCTTGTGGGTTTACTATCAAAAAAACTGGTTGGACTCTAACCTGGTGTTGTGAGACTTCTAACTGTGTTTACCCCAGTCCAACACCGGCATCTCCACATCATTTCTTAGCTCTATTCACACAGATTTCACATTGTCAGAGCTAATATCCTTCCTCAGGATGGTGTTAATTTCCTCTTTAACCAGAAGGTGTAACCCCATCATCTTTACCTTCCTGTCTGTCCTTCTTAAATACTGGAAAGCCCAGATGTTCAGTTCCTATCCCTGATCAACCTGCAGTGATATCTCTGTAATCATGGCTATGTTATGCCCATTTTATCTATTAGTGTGATTAATTCATCCATTTTATTGCGAATGTTCCATAAATTAAGGCACAAAGCCATTATTAGGGGTTGTATTTAGATCTCCAAATTGTAGTGATGATGTTGGGAATGACATTAAACAAGATATTAGAGATGTACATAGAACTTAAAACACTACGACACAAACAAGCCCTTCGGCCCACAAGTTGCGCCGATCATTTCCCTACCTACCAGGCCTATCTATAACTCTCAATCCCATTAAACCCCATATACTCATCCAGAAGTATCTTTTTAACATTATGGTCACATTCCTGCTATTTTGCACCATGGCTGCCCCGTTTGATTCTGGCCCTTGATTTCTCTGCCTACCACTTTTCTTATTCCCCTTTTGCCTCTGGTTTTTGTCCTTGATTCCCCTCCTCTTACTCCTTGCAGAGTTTCCCACCCCTCCTAATATTTTATTTTAAACCCAAACCAAGTATTCTCCATTTGAGAATGTGATGGAGACAGATTCACGCCCATTACATTATGCTTTATGCTTTGCGCCCAGTTTGCAGAGGGCAAATGTCATAAAATTGGGTGTAAAGTGACACGAATGGCACTGGTTTTCACATTTCTCGCAATTTTATGACTGGGAATGGGCGAGAGGCTGATTAATTTACTGAAATTTATTTGAATATTAATTTCAGTGTGTTTAGTGAATCTGGAGTTCTCTTTGGTGAGGAAAACAGCTGCTCCCCATGAACAGGGAACAGTCGTGTTGTCCTGACTGGTGGAACTGGAGACCAGTGAGATCCCCGGAAGCTGAGTGCAATGTGGCAGGTGCCACCCTGGCACTTGGGCAATGCCCACTGGGCAGTGCTGGGGGTCAATGGGGGTGGGGCTGGTGGGGGGCAGTGCTAGAGGAGCCAATGGGGAGAGAGGGGCCTGTTGCCACTCTGAATTCGATTGGTGAGGGAGGGGAGGATGCAATCGGTCTGGGTGGCAGAGGTGACATCTTGGATCCCCCCCAATTGTGGGGGTGGGGACGAAGCCAGTTGGAGCTGCCTGCAGCAGCAGGGGCCTGACAGCTCTCTCTCTCTGTCTATCAGGCTCCTGCCACCGTTAATGCACATGCACAATAGCTCCCTCTACAGGCTGTTGAGTGCAGTAAGCCCTGCCCACAGCCTCTCTGGCCAGAAACTAACTAATCTATCTTTTCAGAGACAGAGTGAATAAGATTGGGTGTGAAAACTCACCCAAAAAACAGATCTAGAATTCTCCCATATTCAGACTAGCTGGCCACTTAGAAAAAAACTCATAAAATTTCACCCAGTGAGTGGTTGGGATCTGGAGTGCACTGTCTGAGAGTGTGGTGGAGACAGATTCACACAGTGAGTGGTTAGGATCTGGAGTGCACTGTCTGAGAGTGTGGTGGAGACAGATTCACACAGTGAGTGGTTAGGATCTGGAGTGCACTGTCTGAGAGTGTGGTGGAGACAGATTCACACAGTGAGTGGTTAGGATCTGGAGTGCACTGTCTGAGAGTGTGGTGGAGACAGATTCACACAGCGAGTGGTTAGGATCTGGAATGTACTGTCTGAGTGTGTGGTGGAGACAGATTCACACAGCGAGTGGTTGGGATCTGGAGTGCACTGTCTGAGAGTGTGGTGGAGACAGATTCACACAGTGAGTGGTTAGGATCTGGAGTGCACTGTCTGAGAGTGTGGTGGAGACAGATTCACACAGCGAGTGGTTAGGATCTGGAATGTACTGTCTGAGAGTGTGGTGGAGACAGATTCACACAGCGAGTGGTTAGGATCTGGAGTGCACTCTCTGAGAGTGTGGTGGAGACAGATTCACACAGCGAGTAGTTAGGATCTGGAGTGCACTGTCTGAGAGTGTGGTGGAGACAGATTCACACAGTGAGTGGTTAGGATCTGGACTGCACTGTCTGAGAGTGTGGTGGAGACAGATTCACACAGCGAGTGGTTAGGATCTGGAGTGCACTGTCTGAGAGTGTGGTGGAGACAGGGTCAATCCTTCAAGAGGTCCTGAAGAGTGATGGGCCGTGTGCAAAGGCTGGCTTGTAAAGCAAGTGAATTGTACTTGCAGAGGGGCAGGATGTTCATGATGAGCTGTCAGCATTATTATGATTTTTGTGTTTGAAACTCCTGCCAGCAGATTGATGGGGGGGGGGGACTGTGAGTGGTTGTGAGATGAACTCAGTCACTGAAGCTGCAATTTCCATCCGCCCTCAATTTCACAACTGCCAGAGTGCAGTAAGCTCACGTTCCGGTCCTGTTCACAGCCCCAATTTCTCTCAACTTATTTAAACATTTCTTCCAAATTGGAAAATCGACCCTTTGATGGGTCATTTTTTACCCCCAATCTCAACGAAAACTAATTCAGCGCAACTGAGCTGAGGATGAGCTGAGGGAGATCCCAGCACGTTATTAAAATGCTAGATAAAAACCTAGATTAAGACAAGCAGTGAAATCCTTACCTTGTCCACAGACTGTCACCAACAGACTCAAACACAGGTACAAGATGCAGAGGTTTCCACAGGCTGGTTTGTTCCTGGTCACCATGGTGTGTGCTGGAGTTCTCTCTATAACCCTCTGCACATCTCTCGGGTTTGAGAAAATCAACTCAATTTAAACCCCCCCCTCCCTCCGCGTCACAGGAAACAAAAACACGCAATGGAAACAAGAGCTGTGAAACCGACACACACAAACCAAATATTTCCCCTCTCAGAGAGAGGTTGTGTTACAGAGAGAGGATGGGGGATGCTGAGGGACTGAGTGAGTGAGCAAATGGAACAGGAATTTCCCCAGGTCTCCATTGGGAGAAATGAGGCTTTTCCCCAAACCCCGGGACAGGAGAACAACATCTCTGCTCCTTTCAGTCAGTTAGATGTGAAATGGTTAGATCCAGACCTCAGAGCTGGGAACAAACTTTGGAACCACAGGAAGGCAGACTCGCAAATCCAAACCTGCCTCTGAAATGGCCAAGGAAGGAACTCAAATGTTTAATCAGCAACTCCTCAAATACTCAAATTTCTCAGACTGCATTTAAAAATACACAATTTCATTGGACAGCAGCAGAATGAGGGTAGCACACTGTGACACAGTGGTTAACACTGCTACCCCACCGTACCAGGGACTCGGGTTTCACTCCAACCTTAGATAACTGTGTGTGCATGTTCTCTCCGTGTGTCCATGGATTTCCTCCGGGTGCTCCTGTCACACTCCGGGAATATGCAGCTTAGATGGATTAGCCATGTTAAATGTGTGGAGTTAAGGGGATCAGGTGGGGGAGGCGGACTGAGTAAAATACTCTATCAGTGAGCAGGCCAGACTGGATGGGCTAAATGGCCTCTCTGCACCGTAGGGATTCTATTCTGTGACTGGGTGAATTGTGATGAGTTGAGCCAGATATCTGCATGATGCAGTCTGTAACCAATAGCATTCTGTACATGGGGAAGATTCAAATCTGTCCTCAATCACTCTCCATCTCTGGCAAGAGTGAATCAGGTGGAGTCTGTGTGTTTGGAGTTTCAGTAATCTCCCTAATATACCAGCACTTCACTGTAAATGGCCAAATGATACTAACGTTTCCAGCAGGAAGCTGGAAGGAGCGAGTCACCTCAGAGTTAAGAATGACAATTGCCGTGATAGCTCGAGTCAGTCAGTGACCCATTTGGTGGCAAAGTATTTGATAGATTTAAATCATCACCTCTTTAGCAAATTGAAGAATTCTCAAGCAGAGGTCCTTGCTGAATTGATGTCTAAAATTGACCTCACAAAGACCCACTTTCCCCTCTCCTCCCACTTGTCCTGCTCTGTGTGACCTCCCTTCATTTCCCCAGTCATGTTGAATTTGCAGATAAAGCCCTCTCAGGCCACCCATCCCTGAGAGCAAATTATTTCAGTACAAACTCTGAAATGATTCAAACTTTAGTCAAGCAAAGGAGAGCACTGAAGAAATAATCCAGCAACAGATCCGTTTCAATATTGTGACACCTTGAATTAACGTAAGAAGGAGGGGATGGGGTGGGGGCGGGGTGCAGATGTGAAGTATGGGTGTGGGGGGGTGTTGTGAGGACTGCAGTATGTACTAGCTTTTGATTTGATACTCAGTTTGTGTTGGGGTTTAACCCCCGGTTTGTGTTGGGGTGATGGGTTGGTAAGTTTGCCAACGACACAAAGGGTGGTGTTGTGGATAGTCTGGAGGGATGTCAGAAGTTGCAGCAGGACATAGATAGGATGCAAGACTGGGCGGAGAAGTGGCAGATGGACTTCAACGCGGATAAATGTGTAGTCGTCCATTTTGGCAGGTCAAGTGGGATGAACGAGTACACTATCAAGGGCAGGAGTCTTAGTAGCGTTGAAGAGCAGAAGGATCTCGGGGTCCGGGTTCACAGGACTCTTAAATCGGCCTCGCAGGTGGAGGAGGTGGTCAAGAAGGCGTATGGTGTACTGGCCTTCATTAATCGAGGGATTGAGTTTAGGAATCGGGAGGTAATGCTGCAACTTTATAAGACCCTAGTCAGACCCCATTTGGAGTACTGTGCGCAGTTCTGGTCGCCTCACTATAGGAAAGACGTAGAAGCTATTGAAAGGGTGCAGAGGAGATTTACAAGGATGTTGCCTGGACTGGGAGGCATGCCTTATGAAGATAGGTTGAGGGAGCTGGGACTCTTTTCCCTGGAGAGGCGAAGGTTGAGAGGCGACCTGATAGAAGTTTATAAAATGTTGAGAGGAATAGATAGGGTGGACTCTCAGAGGCTATTTCCCCGGGTTGAAATGGTCGCTACGAGAGGACACAGATTTAAGGTGCGGGGAGGGAAGTACAGAGGTGATGTTAGGGGTAAGTTTTTCACTCAGAGGGTGGTGAGTGAATGGAATCGGCTGCCGTCATCGGTGGTGGAGGCGAACTCGCTGGGGTCTTTTAAAAGACTTCTGGATGAGTATATGGGGTTTAATGAGATTGGGAGTTACAGATAGGCCTGGTAGGTAGGGATAGGATCAGTGCAACTTGTGGGCCGAAGGGCCTGTTTGTGCTGTAGTTTTTCTGTGTTCTATGATTCAAATCAAAAGGTGATTAAAGGGGTTAATCCGACACTCCAATCCCTGCAGTGCCCAACAAACACAAAATATCTTGATGGTAACGGGGAATCTTCAAGCTCCTTTTTTTGGGATACCTGGCGACAAATGTAGCTGTGGGAAAGGGGCAGAGGGTGGAATGACCCCCTCAATCCTCACTGCTTGGACCAGTTAACCATAATCTCCTTTAAAATCATCAAAACAAAATTTAACTAAAGAGATCTACCATGAGGTGCTGTGGGCCATCAGTCTGTAACCCAGCATATCCCCACTCTACCATTACCCAGGGAGGGATAAGAGACACTCTAACCACCACCCCTGGACATTCACTGGTGTTCCCATCACTGAATCCCCACTGTCAACATCCTCGGCATCACCATTGACCAGAAACTCAACTGGACCCACCACATAATCACAGGTCAGAGACCAGTGATTATAACTCACCTCCTGCCTCCCCAAAGCCTGCCCACCATCCACAAAGCACAAGTCAGGAGTGTGGTGGAACATTCCCCGTTTTCCTGGATGGGTGAAGCTTCTATCAGGCGACCTGATAGAAGTTTATAAAATGTTGAGAGGAATAGATAGGGTGGACTCTCAGAGGCTATTTCCCCGGGTTGAAATGGTCGCTACGAGAGGACACAGATTTAAGGTGCGGGGAGGGAAGTACAGAGGTGATGTTAGGGGTAAGTTTTTCACTCAGAGGGTGGTGAGTGAATGGAATCGGCTGCCGTCGTCGGTGGTGGAGGCGAACTCGCTGGGGTCTTTTAAAAGACTTCTGGATGAGTATATGGGGTTTAATGGGATTGGGGGTTATAGATAGGTCTATAGATTGGTGGGGTTGATGCGATCGGCGCAACTCGAGGGCCGAAGGGCCTGTTTGTGCTGTAATGTTCTATGTTCTATGTTCAACAACACTCAAGAAGCTCGACACCATCCAGGACAAAACAGCCCCGCTCGATTGGCACCTCTTTCACCACCCTAGGCATTCAATTCCTCACCAGCACACAGTAGCAGAGTGTACTGTCTACAAGATGCACTGCAGGAACTCACCAAGATTCCTTAGACAGCATCTTCCAAACCACTACCATCTGGAAGGACAAGAGCAGCAGATATCTGGGAACACCATAACCTGGAGGTTCCCCTCCGAGTCACTCACGATTCTGACTTGGAAATAGGATCAGCAGAAGTAGGTAAATCCATCCCTTTGAACCTGCTCCGCCATTCAATTAGATCATAGCTGATCTCTCCTGTCTCAAATCCACCTCCCCACCTATTCCTCCATGGCCCATTGTCCCATTTTTATTAGAAATATATCAGTCCCCTTCTTGAAAACATTTAATGATTCAGACTCCACCGTGCTATGGGGCAGCGAGTTCCACAAGTTCACCCCCCACTGTGAGTAGTTGCTCATCTCAGTTTTAAATCTACCTCCTCTCAACCTGTGACTTCTTGTTTGAGATTGCCCATAAGAGGAAACATTTCATCTACATTTACTCGTTCTTCTCTTTGAAACTCGTATATACCTCGATCAGATTCCCTCTTAAACTTTGCACCAATTCTTTGTTCTTCAGCAAGGTGACACAAGTATACTTTTGTGTCATTTTGCTGATGTTATCCAGTTTTGATGCTTGGTGCACTTGATAACTGAATAGAAAGGCCTAAAGTGACAAATGGAATTCCAGAAAGCTTTATGAAGTATATGTCAGTCTGGTCTTGGTACTGCTTTTGGGAGATTGCAGATATCTGTCAGCACCTCACAAAACAGCCTGAGCTTCACTGCTGCTCAGATATGTTAAGGAAACTGATGGGCAGGAGACCTCATTTTGCTCCTTGTGAATTGCAGTTTTTCGCTGAGCGGCTACAGGTCAGTTGCCAGTAATTCTAGTAATCGCTATTCCTTCAGTGCCACTAGGTCGAAATCTTGGAAATACCAAGTAACAGTCTACACCACATGGACTGCAGCTGCTCACCACCTCCTACTTGAGGGCAGCCTGGGATGGGAAATGAATAATATTCTAGTCAGCCTACAAATTATATAATAATTTGAAAAAACAAGTGACTCCCACAGATCTTTTGACTACACTGTCACACCAGTTTTTTGTTGGGATTGTGTTTCACTCTCCCCGTTTCTCTGTCTCTGTCTAGAACCTAAAACAGGAATTGGCCCTTTCATCCACCATGCTGTACCGAACATGACACCAAATTAATCCCTTCTGCCTGACTGGAAGATTGGAAAACAGCTAATGTTACGCCGTTGTTTAAGAAGGGTGCCAGGCAAAAGGCGGGGAATTATAGGCCGGTTAGTTTAACGTCTGTGGTAGGTAAAATGTTAGAATCCGTCATTAAGGAGGAAATAGCGAGGCATCTTGAAGGGAATTGCTTGATAGAGCAGACGCAACACGGTTTCATTAAAGGGAAGTCGTGTCTGACAAATTTACTGGAGCTCTATGAGGATGTGTCTAGGGCAGTGGATAGTGGAGAGCCGGTGGATGTGGTCTTTCTGGATTTTCAGAAGGCGTTTGACAAGGTACCTCACAAGAGGTTATTGCAGAAGGTCGAGGGACATGGAGTTGGGGGTAGGGTGTTAGCGTGGATAGAGGATTGGTTGTCAAATAGGAGGCAGAGAGTGGGGGTCAATGGGTGCTATTCAGATTGGCAGTTGGTGACTAGGGTCCTGGGTTCAATTCCCGGCTCGGGTCACTGTCTGTGTGGAGTTTGCACATTCTCCTCGTGTCTGCGTGGGTTTTCTCCGGGTGCTCCGGTTTCCTCCCACAGTCCAAAAATGTGCGGGTTAGGTTCATTGGCTATGCTAAAATTGCCCCTTAGTGTCCTGGGATGTGTAGGTTAGAGGGATTAGCAGGTAAATGTGTAGGGATATGGGGATAGGGTCTGGGTGGGATTGTGTTCGGTGCAGACTCGATGGGCCGAAGGGCCTGTTTCTGCACTGTAGGGTTCTATGTAGTGGAGTGCCCCAGGGGTCGGTGCTGGGGCCTCAGCTATTTACCATTTATATAGATGATCTGGAGGAGGGAACCGAGTGTAGGGTGTCAAAATTTGCTGATGACACCAAGATTGGGGGAAAGGCAAATTGTGCGGAGGGTGTGGAGAGTCTGCAGAAGGATCTAGATAGGCTGGGCGAATGGGCCAGGAACTGGCAAATGGAATTTAATGTTGGCAAGTGTGAGGTGGTCCACTTTGGTAGGAGGAATGGTAGGAAGGACTATTACTTACGTGGCGAAAAACTGCAGCAGGCGACGGTGCAGAGGGACCTCGGGGTCCTTGTGCATGAGTCGCAAAAACCCAGCTTGCAGGTGCAGCAGGTGGTCAGGAAGGCGAATGGGATGCTGGCCTTCATAGCGAGGGGGATTGAATATAAAAGTAGGGAGGTCTTGCTGCAGCTGTATAGGGCATTGGTGAGGCCGCAGCTGGAGTACTGTGTGCAGTTTTGGGCGCCGTACTTACACAAGGATATTTTGGCCTTGGAGGGAGTGCAGAGGAGGTTTACTCGGCTGATACCGGAGTTGAGCAGGTTGAACTATGAGGAGAGGCTGAATAAACTAGGCTTGTACTCGTTAGAGTTTAGAAGAATGAGGGGAGATCTCATTGAGACGTATAAGATGATGAATGGGATGGATAGGATAGAGGTGGAGAGACTCTTCCCGCTCAGAAAGGACAGTAGGACTAGGGGGCACAGCCTCAAGATAAAGGGGGGGTGGTTTAGAACGGAGTTGAGGAGGAACTTCTTCACTCAAAGGGTGGTGAATCTCTGGAATTCTCTGCCCGTTGAAGTGGTGGAGGCTGCCTCGCTAAATATTTTTAAGAAACGGGTTGATGGGTTTTTGATAAGAGAAGGGATTAAGGGTTATGGGGAGAGGGCGGGAAGGTGGAGCTGAGACACGACAGATCAGCCATGATCTTATTGAATGGTGGGGCAGGCTCGAAGGGCCAGATGGCCTACTCCTGCTCCTATTTCTTATGTTCTTGTGACCTAGCTCCATATCCCTCCATTCCTTGCATATTCATGTGCTTATCTAAAAACCCGTTAAACGCCCCCATTGTATCTGCCTGTACCACCACCCCTGTGTAAAAATCTGGAGGCCAGAATCAAACCTGGGTCCCTGGCGCTGTGAGGCAGCAGTACCACCATGGGTGACTTTGTGGAGTTCCCTGTGTCTGCTTCTTCTGGGTGCTCCGGTTTCCTCCCACACTTCAAAGATGTGTGGGTTGGGGAATTAGTGGATTAATTTGTGAGGTTTTAGGGAAAGGGCCTGGATAAGGTGCTCTGTCAGAGAGTCAGTACAGACCTGATGGGACAAATGGCCTTCTGCACTGCAGAGATTCTATGATTCCAGGTGGTAATGAACAAAATAAGTTTCAAACAGAAGTTTACACGGGACAGGAGATGTTTCGATTCAAGTGAAAATATATATAAAGGCTGTAATAAAGGTGTAAGTTTGTAAAAGATACGGTAAG
The DNA here is from genome assembly GCA_037974335.1 of Prionace glauca. Lineage (NCBI taxonomy): Eukaryota > Metazoa > Chordata > Chondrichthyes > Carcharhiniformes > Carcharhinidae > Prionace > Prionace glauca. The sequence goes on from CM075737.1 coordinate 61,732,003, forward strand.
TTTACTTTTTTTTGTCCTAAGAATTTGTTAAAGAGCTAAATTTAATAAACTCTGGGAGAAAGCATTTCTAAATGAGACTGGATGAGACAATGGAACTGAATCCAGGAGGTTACAGACAGCAGCTTCTGGGTAAATGCCAGGGTCCTGAGTAGCTGAAGCAGAGAATAATAATCTTATCAAGGCCAGTCCTCTGTCACCAATCAGCCTGTTATTTACAGTGATATCTGAACGCTGATCAGTGGTCAGGGTGCTGCTGACTGCCAGCTTGAGCGGAGGCAGCTGGTTTTACACCTCTCAGTGCCCCTTCCTTATTGGGCAAGGCTCCACTCATCTAATAGGGGAGCTTGTACTAAACAAGGCCCAAGAGGGGATCTGCTGATGTTCCCCATAACACTGAGGCAGTGCAAAGCAGTGGGATGTGGCTCAGGCCCATGAGCTGATGGACACACTCCCCAAACGTGAGTAACAAACTGTGGTTAGCGCAGGGTTGATTCACTCCATTGATAATAGGGCCTTGTATTGGATTAGATTTAATCCAGGTGCCCTGTAGCAGCGAGAGTTCCCACAGTGCAAAAAGCAGCAGCAAAATGTGAGAAACACAGGTAAACAGTGTGCAGTTTACACACAGGAGCAGGAATGGCCTTTACCTCTGCCAGCCAGAGAAAATCAGTCAGGTTGGTAATGGGTTAATGAGAAAAAGGATTGCTCTGCTGGGCAAGGAAATCCAATCAAAAACCAAATGGCAGAAGTTTATCTCCCGTGAAGTGGTGACTAAACAAACAGAAAAAGCACCAGACTGTAGGAAACTGAGTTTTATATTTCACCTCACTATAGGAAAGACGTAGAAGCTATTGAAAGGGTGCAGAGGAGATTTACAAGGATGTTGCCTGGACTGGGAGGCATGCCTTATGAAGATAGGTTGAGGGAGCTGGGACTCTTTTCCCTAGAGAGGCGAAGGTTGAGAGGCGACCTGATAGAGGTTTATAAAATGTTGAGAGGAATAGATAGGGTGGACTCTCAGAGGCTATTTCCCCGGGTTGAAATGGTCGCTACGAGAGGACACAGATTTAAGGTGCGGGGAGGGAAGTACAGAGGTGATGTTAGGGGTAAGTTTTTCACTCAGAGGGTGGTGAGTGAATGGAATCGGCTGCCGTCATCGGTGGTGGAGGCGAACTCGCTGGGGTCTTTTAAAAGACTTCTGGATGAGTATATGGGGTTTAATGGGATTGGGGGTTATAGATAGGTCTATAGATTGGTGGGGTTGATGCGATCAGCGCAACTCGAGGGCCGAAGGGCCTGTTTGTGCTGTAATGTTCTATGTTCTATGTTCTATATATTAACACTTTTTATACAAAGACTGCTCGAAGCTCGACCAATTGAGCTCCAGAGACTGAAACATCCAGGAATCTATCTACAGAGCTGGAGCTTACAACAGGCTGGAATATTTGATAAGTACATTTTTGCATTCTAAATTTAGAATCAGAAACTTGCAGCTCCCAGAAATATGAATGTTATTGTCACCATAGAACTTCCTGGTGAGAAGAGGCTATTGTTTGGAAAGATAAATATATGCTCACTCTAGTGTGGGATATTGCTGCAGTCATCACCCACTCAATTCATTTAGAAATCTCTCAGACAAAACTGCTCTAGTTTCTGCCTTTACTCGCTGAACATAGACTACAAAACACCCTCCAGTAGCTAAAACATCCAGATCTGATATTCACTACTCTCCTGGACTAACACCGGTGAAATCAGTTGAATGCGCAGAATATGCCTCACTGCACTGGGGTCTATCTCCCTGAGCAGATATACCCCAGGAGAGCACAGGGAGACTGCTGTAAATTACTGTGCATTGTAGAGGGAACAAATCAAACTGAAGCCCTTTCACAATACAAGCTCTGAAATAGCCCACCTTCAGTTGGTTCCTTAACAAACAACTGTAGAAAAACAACTTGGACACATTCCAGGAATTTCATGCTAATTTGTTTACCCAGTCTATATGTAGATTAAAGCCCTCCTGTATTCTCTTGTTACAACACATCCATAATGTTTGTGACTCCTAAACTCCACCTAAACTGATTTCACATCTTGAATGTAGATTCCCACTCACTGACATCCTCACCCACGTCTCATTAACAAACTGCAACCTCCTGTCAGCTTCCAGCCTGGGTCCCTTCAAACTAAACAAAAGCTCTTGTGATGAGGTGTGGACGGGGGAAGGAGGGGAGTTATTTGATGGCTCCTCACCCTCTTGTAACTGCTGCTAAAGAACGTCAGCACAGACAGGTTGGGTGTAATTGAAGGCAAAGTCTTTTGGGTAAAATGTTTTGGTGGGCTTGGATTGAAACTTGAAGACCTCACAGAAATACATATTAACAAAGAACAAAGAACAACACAGCACGGGAAACAGGCCCTTCGGCCCAACGAGCCCACGCCACCATCTGAACATTGTGTTTTTCCTCCTCCACCCTTGACCCATGTCTATGTTTATGGTTCCCCCCATTGGAAACCAGATTGAGGGGAGAATAATTTAGGGACAATTTGTTACACCAATCAGCCTAAGAGCACATCTTTGGGATGTGGGAGGAAACCTACGCAACCACGGGGAGAATGCGCAAACTCCCACAGACACCGGCCCAAATCCATTATCTGCACAGCAATCAGTGATAGTCACTGAGCTGCCCATTTGCTGGCCCAGTTTTAAGCACACACAATGACGCGAAGTACTAAACCACTCTCAAAACATCCAAGAGCAGCCCACGCACGACCCACCGTGTGCATGCCCCTCGTTAGACAACAAGGTGGACCGACACACCTGCGGATTAAAAGAGAAAAAACATCAACACGTGTAACATTAGATTTCCTGGAATGTCCCAAGGCTCTGATCCTTATTTAAAACAGTCTCCTATAACCCTCCATCCCTGTTCCACTCATGTGCCTATCTAAGTAAACCTTAAACAAGTCCAGCATGCCTGCCTCCACCACTTTGCTTGGTAGTGCATTCCATACCCCCACGACCCTCTGTGTGAAAAACCTCCCTCTAGTATCCAAATTATACTTCCCCCCCCCCTCACCCTTAGCTCGTGACCCCTCGTGATATTTGTCTCCAATCTAGCAAAAAGCCTGCCACTGTTGACTCTATCTATACCCTTCATTATTTTATACACGTCTATCAGATCCCTCCTTAATCTCCATCTTTCTAAGAGCCCCAGTTTACCCAATCTTTCCTCATAACCCAGTCCTTCCATACCAGGCCTCCTCTGCACTCTCTCCAGGATCTCCACGTCCTTCCGGTAGTAAGGTGACCAGAACTGGACACAGTACTCCAAATGCGGTCTAACCAACATTCTGTACAACTGTAGCATTAGACGCCAGCTCTTGTACTCTATACCCCTTCCTATAAAGGCTAGCATTCCGTAAGCTTTCTTCGCAACCTTCTCCACCTTCAGAGACTCGTGCACTTGCACTCCCAGGTCCCACTGCATTTCTATATTCTTAGTTGGTCTACCTTTTATCATGTAACTCCCCCTTGCATTATTCCTTCCAAAATGCATCACCTCGCATTTATCAGGATTAAATTCTATCTGCCATCTATCTGCCCAATATACCAGCCTTTCTATATCCTGCTACATCGCCTGACGATCCTCCTCGCTATCCGCCAATCCTGCCATCTTTGTGTCATCTGTGAACTTGCTGATCACACCACGTACGCCCTCTTCCAAGTCGTTTATATACATTACGAAGAGAAGAGATCCCAGTACTGAGCCCTGCGGCACACCACTGGTCATGGTGTGGATGTGCCGGCGTTGGACTGGGGTAAACACAGTAAAAAGTCTGATAACACCTGGTTTTAGTCCAACCGGTTACTATCAAATAAATCAGTTGGACTAAAACCAGGTGTTGTCAGACTTTTTACTGTGCACACCACTAGTGACAGACCTCCAGCTAGAAAAGGACCCTTCCACTACTACTCTCTGTCTCCTGTTGCCTAGCCAGTTTTCAATCCATCTCGATATCTGTCCATGTATCCCATGTGCCTTAACCTTTTCTACCAGCCTACCGTGAGGGACTTTGTCAAACACCTTACTGAAATCCATATAGACAACATCAACGGCTTGTCCATCGTCAACCGTTTTTGTCACCTCCTCAAAAAATTCTACCAGATTTGTAAGGCAAGACCTCCCCTGAACAAAGCCATGCTGCGTATCCCTAATCAGATCGCAACGCTCCAAATGCTTATACATCCTATCCCTAAGAATTTTTTCCAACAACTTTCCTACCACCGATGTCAAACTCACTGGCCTATAATTACCAGGGTTATTCCTACTGCCCTTTTTAAACAGTGGTACCACATTACCTATCCTCCAGTCCTCTGGGACCTCACCTGTGTCTAAAGAAGAGACAAAGATTTGTGTCAGAGGCCCAGCAATTTCATCCCTCACCTCCCTAAGCAGCCTGGGATAAATACCATCGGGGCCCGGAGATTTATCCGTTTTTATGCTACGTAAAACCCCTAACACTTCCTCCCTCGTAATGGATATTTCCTTCAACTGATCTACAGCTCCTTCCAACACAGTACAAGACACCAAGCCCCTCTCCTTTGTGAATACCGACGCAAAGTATTCATTCAGGATCTCCCCCATTCCCTCAGACTCTAAGCACAATTCCCCTCCTCTGTCCCTAAGAGGACTTATTTTCCCTCTAACCACCTTCTTGTTCCTAATATAAGAGTAAAACGCCTTTGGATTTTCCTTAATCCTATCAGCAAAAGCAATTTCATGCCCCCTTTTCACCCTTCTAACTCCCCTTTTGAGCTCCCACCTGCTCTCTCTTATTCCTCCAGTGCTCTCTCCATTCCCAGTTGCTTAGACCTAACATATGCCCCTCTCTTCTTCCTGACCAAGTCCTCAATATCCCCTGTAATCCATGGCTCTCTAATCCTGCCTTTCCCATCCTTCCTCTTTACCGGCACGTCTTTCCTGCAACATTTTCAGTTTTCCCTTGAAAGCCTCCCACTTACCAACCGTGGATTTACCCACTAACAACCCCTCCCAATCAGTGTCCTTCAGCTCCTTCCTAATCCGGCTATAGCTCACCTTCCCCCAGTTCAGCACCCTCCCCTTAGGACAGCACTCATCCCTTTCCATTTTTATCCTAAAGTAGACGGAGTTGTGGTCACTGTTAGCCACATGTTCGCCTACCTCAACCTCAACCACCTGACTGGGCTCATTGCCCAGAACTAAATCCAGTATAGCCCCCTCTCTAGTCGGGCTATCTACATACTGCTCCAAGGACCCTTCCAATACACATCTTACGAATTCCTCCCCGTCCGAACCCCCAGCTCTGGGCACCTTCCAATCCACCCCAGGGAGATTAAAATCTCCCATTACAACAACCCTGTTCTTCCTACACTTATCCAAAATGTCCCTACATATACCCTCTTCCACTGCCCGTGGGCTGTCAGGTGGTACACCCCTAGCATAGTAATTACTCCCTTCCTATTCCGCAACTCCACCCACAGAGACTCAATTCCTAACTCCTCTTTATTATCCTCCCTCTGCACCGCTGTGATGTGCTCCCTAACTAACAGCCCCACTCCCCCTCCTCTTTTCGACCCTTCCCTGTCACGCCTAAAACATTTATACCCAGGAATATTTAGCTGCCGGTCCTGCCCTTCCTTTAACCACGTCTCCGTCACTGCCACCACATCTAAATTACTCGCAAACATTAAGGCCTTAAGTTCATCTGTTTAATGTGATTGCAGATGATACACTCCAGTCTCCTTCCTTGTTTGTTGGATATGGGGAGGGTTGTGTACTGGCAGATCTCTCACACTGACACAGAGATGATTGCCATCTGTACCAGAGTTACAACAGCTGACAATATCACTGACTAAACCATCATCATGCGTATTAATAGAATCATTGTACAACCCAAACATGGCGGATTTAGATGTTGACCATGTTAAGATGATGTACAAAACTCTGATTCCAGACAAATATTCTTGTCCAATAATCCACACATCATTGCAATGATGACTCAGGTAGAGGCGGCACGGTAGCACAGTGGTTAGCACTGCTGCTTCACAGCTCCAGGGTCCTGGGTTCGATTCCCGGCTCGGGTCACTGTCTGTGTGGAGTTTGCACATTCTCCTCGTGTCTGCGTGGGTTTTCTCCGGGTGCTCCGGTTTCCTCCCACAGTCCAAAGATGTGCGGGTTAGGTTCATTGGCTATGCTAAAATTGCCCCTTAGTGTCCTGGGATGTGTAGGTTAGAGGGATTAGCAGGTAAAATGTGTAGGGATATGGGGATAGGGTCTGGGTGGGATTGTGTTCGGTGCAGACTCGATGGGCTGAAGGGCCTCTTTCTGCACTGTAGGGTTCTATGATTCTATGACTCTGCAAGCTTCACAAAGCTGGACAGTAACAGAGATATTCCCAGTGTCTCCGAGCGCTCCATAGACTGAATCCAGCAGCGAGTGAATCCCACTTTCTTCAGTCAGACAGTGAGGAGATGCTGAACCTTCTCGATGGTGCTGTTGTCCACGGCAGGATACAATCTGCAGTGACCAGCGACACTCTCTCAACTCACACCACACAATTTGACTTCACATTGAGACTGACATTCTGGGATACAGAGTAAGAGCAGCTGGAGTAAAGCCCACACACAACAAACTTCTGACCCCATCCCGTGTGAAAGACCCTATCCTTGCTCAGCACCGACAACTCTCCTCCCAAACTCATCCTTTCGCTGACGGAGATGGTGGAGGCTCTTCAGAAGCTGCACAGACATAAAGAGGGAATGTTCACCTCCACAACAACATACAGGAAAGGCAGCTCCTCCACCAATCAGCACACATCTTAACCCTCAGATAGAAACATCTGTCACCACAGATGTGTGTAGAGATGTGATTGGAGCTGTATTCACAGCACATTGAAGGAGGAGAATGTTCTGTCTGTTGTTAGAATCTGAATGTTAATAATTCTGTTTGACAGCTGCACTCCTGCTGGTGTCCCTCCTTCTATTCAGAATCTGAATGTTAATAGTCTACCGGAGAGTTGGGGAGTTGGATTCTGTCAATATTGGCACCTGTATCTCTACGGCAGAGAAATCTGCACCAATCACCAAGCACTGACGACATTGTTAGGATCAGCTCATTGGCCAGAGGGGAAGGTTCATTCGTCAACTTTTGAGGTCAATTCTATTGAACCAAACTAGTGCAGACAATGTAAGCATTGGCAATATCAAAGACAATGTGATCATGGTGATTTTAACATTACTGCGATTCCTGTTGCAAAGAGGGATTGAAGGGGAAATCAGTGACAGACAACTCACTGCAGAGAGCTACTGTCAACAGCTCAAAACTGAGTGGTCTTGTCAAATAGAAAGACTGGTTCTGAATGACAGAATACACAATGAATTCACATTGTATTGTGTGGGGAATCAGACTCATTATCTTGAAAGTATAGCAGCTACGCAGAGTGCATTGCACTTGAGAAGGAAATCTGGGTGTTAGGATGAAATCCAGCAATACATCACCTGATAGAAGATCCTGTGAGAAATGGCAGAGCTCGAACACTCAGTGGGTAATCTGTTAAACCCTGTCCCGCATTCCTACAACCAATCCCAAGGCCAACAAGATCATGGCAACAGCTCCAAGCGGATATTTGTGGAAAAATGACATATTGGGTGATGTATTGCTGGCTACTGGAGGATTGGTTGTCAAATAGGAGGCAGAGAGTGGGGGTCAACGGGTGCTATTCTGATTGGCGGATGGTGACTAGTGGGGTGCCCCAGAGGTCGGTGCTGGGGCCTCAGCTATTTACCATTTATATAGATGATCTGGAGGAGGGAACCGAGTGCAGGGTGTCGAAATTTGCTGATGACACAAAGATGAGTGGAAAAGCAAATTGTGCAGAGGGTGTGGAAAGTCTGCAGAGGGATCTGGATAGGCTGAGCGAGTGGGCGAGGACGTGGCAGATGGAGTATAATGTTAGCAAGTGTGAGGTTATCCACTTTGGCAGAAATAATAGTAGGAGGGATTACTATTTAAAGGGCGAAAAACTGCAGCAGGCGACGGTGCAGAGGGACCTGGGGGTCCTTGTGCATGAGTCACAAAAACCCAGTCTGCAGGTGCAGCAGGTGGTCAGGAAGGCGAATGGGATGCTGGCCTTCATAGCGAGGGGGATTGAATATAAAAGTAGGGAGGTCTTGCTGCAACTGTACAGGACACTGGTGAGGCCACAGCTGGAGTACTGTGTGCAGTTTTGGTCACCGCACTTGCGCAAGGATATATTGACCTTGGAGGGAGTGCAGAGGAGGTTCACTAGGCTGATACCGGAAATGAGGGGGTTGGACTATGAAGAGAGACTGAATAGACTGGGTCTGTACTCATTGGAGTTTAGAAGAATGAGGGGAAATCTTATAGAGACGCATAAGATGATGAATGTGATGGATAGGATAGAGGTGGAGAGACTCTTCCCGCTCAGAAAGGACAGTAGGACTAGGGGGCACAGCCTCAAGATAAAGGGGAGGTGGTTTAGAACAGAGTTGAGGAGGAACTTCTTCACTCAAAGGGTGGTGAATCTCTGGAATTCTCTGCCTGTTGAAGTGGTGGAGGCTGCCTCGCTAAATATTTTTAAGTCAAGGGTAGATAGGTTTCTGATAGACAGGGAATTAAGGGTTATGGGGAGCAGGCGGGAAAGTGGAACTGATCCACTTCAGATCAGCCATGATCTTATTGAATGGCGAGGCAGGCTCGAAGGGCTGGATGGCCTACTCCTATTTCTTATGTACTTATGTTAAGTACAAGCAGCTACACGGAATCAATGTTTGATCAACGTTGCAAATGGTTTGAAATCAAATTCCATCACCAGAACTTCACTCATGGATATTCTAGACATTGGCCAGAATTTTACTGGCCGCCCCCTCCCCGGAATTGGGAGGAGACGAGGATTCTCCATTGGCCCAGGGCGGAATTTTACAAAGCTCGCCCCATTGGAAAATACCGGATATTGTTTGGCTTTGTTGGTGATTATCACGACACACAGCGGAGTGTGGTTTGACTGCAGTCCGTGTCTCCGTGACCTTCCCGGCACAGAATTCCTCACCATCCAACACTGCAATTAAATGTCAATGATTCCGTGCTGAAGCCCGAGTGTGCGGGAGGGGAAAATGTTCGAACCATTCATTCATTCCCACTTTGCCCACATTAATCCACTCCACACTCCCCAAGCAGATGGGCACTGGGTAAACAGGTTGTCACTTCCATAAACCACTGACTATTCTTAAGCCTTCGCTGCTACCCAATGAGAGTGGCAGAGAGAAAACAGAAGGAATTGAAAAGTACAATGTACAGCAAAAATATACTCAACAAATGAACAAACACATTGAATCATGGTGTGAATTTGGAGATTGGGTTCACATCAAACGGCCTAAACTGTGACCACAAATGCTTATCACCGAAATCAGCATCAAAGCAGATCAAGTTGCAACAAAGAGTAATATTGGTCTCAAACCATTTGTCTCTCCACAGACGCTATGAGATGTTTTTCTAGCACTGTTCTTATTTCAGATGGAGTGGTTGCTGGGTAACATGGTCTCTCTGTTGGATTTCTCAGGAAGTGGGATGCAGACTGCTCGAGCAGAGCGTGAGAGTTCCCACACAGCAATTGTCAAGATACATTTCTGTTTCTGATGAGTAATTGTGACACTGATCATCGATCTCATCCAGCTGATTACACTGAACCACATCCTCAAACTCACAGAGCTGAGTGTCATCGTCAGAGACCTTCACATCTCAGAGACTATTTCTGTACAAAGACGAAATGAACAAGATCCACTCTGAGAAATGGACTTGATTTGCATATTTGCTTTTAGGACAGCTTAATTTAAAATTAGGTTCTTTGTTTTACAAAGAATATATGAATTGATGGCAGATATAGAAAGGGGTGAGATGATGCGGTTAGGGAGGTCAAACAGTTCTAGGGAATATACAATAAATGGGAACACACTAAGAGGGGTAGATGAAGTGAGTGAACTTGGTGTACAAGTGTACAGGTCCCTAAAGACTGCAGTTCAAGCAGACCAGGTTGTAAAGAAGGCCAATGGAATGCTGTCCTTCATTGGCAGAGGTATAGAATTAAAAAGTAAGTTTGTAATGTTGGAATTGTATAAAACACTGGTGAGGCCGCAGCTGGAGTACTGTGAACAGTTCTCGTCAGCACATTACAGGAAGGAGGTAATTATTCTGGAGAGAGGGCAGAGCAGGTTTACAAGGATGTTGCCAGGGCTGGAAAGGTGTAGCTATGAGGACTGATTGGATAGAACATAGAAAAACTACAGCCCTTCGGCCCACAAGTTGTGCCGATGATATCCCTACCTACTAGGCTTACCTATAACCCTCAATCCTACTCAGTCCCAGGTACTCATCCAGAAGTCTCTTAAAAGTCCCATAGATAGGGGTTATTCTCCTTGGAGCAAAAAAGGCTGAGGAGTGACTTGAAAGAGGTATTCAAAAGAGATGGCCAGGGTAAAACTGTTTCTCTTGATGGAGAATTTTAGAATCAGCGGACATAGATTCAGGATAACTGGTGTACATGTGACATGAGGAAGAACCCTTTTACACAGAGGGTGAGAGGTGTCTGGAATTTGCTACCTGAGTTGGTGCAGGTGCAGAGATCCTAAACCCCGTTAAGAAATATCTGGATCTGCACCTTAAGCTGGAGGGCTATAGGCCGGGTGCTGGAAGAGGAATTAGAACGAGTATCTGGGTGTCCTTGGGCTAGTTTGGACAAAATGGGCCAAATTGCCCCTTTTTGTGCTGTAATTTTTCTATGGTCGTGTGGTTCTAAGTGGGGAAAGGTGCGTTCCACAAGTGAATAGTTGTGTGTTTGATGATGTGAGTCAGACACTGATTCATTCTCACTGATTGGCTACATCTGGCTATTGACTCAGCTAAATAAACAGACACCAGTAAAGCTACAAAAAGATCGACCTGTGATTTCAAAACTCCCATAAATAAAACTCCTGTTGCCACTTGGAAGCTGCTGTCACCTCTGCATAGGCTCTGAGACAGTTAAATAGACAACACTTCCCGAAACAAATCAACATTTTGTCAACATCATTCATCTCGACCATGAACTAAACAATTGTGATGGGGGAGAGAGAAAGATCTATCGATTACGAGGGAAGAAGTGTTAGGGCTCTTAGAGGGCATAAAAACGGATAAATCTCCAGGGCCCGATGGTATTTATCCCAGGCTGCTTAGGGAGGTGAGGGATGAAATTGCTGGGCCTCTGACACAAATCTTTGTCTCTTCTTTGGACACAGGTGAGGTCCCAGAGGACTGGAGGATAGTGAACGTGGTACCGTTGTTTAGAACATAGAACATAGAACATAGAACATTACAGCACAAACAGGCCCTTCGGCCCTCGAGTTGCGCCGATCGCATCAACCCCACCAATCTATAGACCTATCTATAACCCCCAATCCCATTAAACCCCATATACTCATCCAGAAGTCTTTTAAAAGACCCCAGCGAGTTCGCCTCCACCACCGACGACGGCAGCCGATTCCATTCACTCACCACCCTCTGAGTGAAAAACTTACCCCTAACATCACCTCTGTACTTCCCTCCCCGCACCTTAAATCTGTGTCCTCTCGTAGCGACCATTTTAAAAAGGGTAGGAGGGATAACCCTGGTAACTACAGGCCGGTGAGCTTAACGTCAGTGGTAGGTAAGTTGATGGAGAGGATTCTTAGGGATAGGATGTATGCACACTATGCACACTTAGAACGTTGCGATCTGATTAAGGATACGCAGCATGGCTTTGTAAAGGGGAAGTCTTGCTTTACGAATCTGGTAGAATTTTTTGAGGAGGTGACAAAAACGGTCGACGAAGGACGAGCCGTTGATGTCGTCTATATGGATTTTAGTAAGGCGTTTGACAAAGTCCCTCATGGTAGGTAGGTAGAAAAGATTAAGGCTCATGGGATACAAGGCCAGGTATCTAGATGGGTTGAGAACTGGCTTGCTAAGAGGAGACAGAGAGTAGTAGTGGAGGGGTCCTTTTCTAGCTGGGGGTCTGTCACTAGTGGTGTGCCGCAGGGCTCAGTACTGGGACCTCTTCTCTTTGTAGTGTATATAAATGACTTGGAAGAGGGAGTAGATGGTGTGATCAGCAAATTTGCTGATGACACCAAGATGGCTGGATTGGTGGGCAGTGAGGAGCAGTGTCTGGCAATACAGCAGGATATTGATTGGCTGGTTGATTGGGCAGATACGTGGCAAATGGAGTTTAATCCGGATAAATGTGAGGTGATGCATTTTGGCTGGAATAATGTAGGGGGGAGTTATATGCATAGAACCCTACAGTGCAGAAACAGGCCCTTCGGCCCATCGAGTCTGCACCGAACACAATCCCACCCAGACCCTATCCCCATATCCCTACACATTTACCTGCTAATCCCTCTAACCTACACATCCCAGGACACTAAGGGGCAATTTTAGCATAGCCAATGAACCTAACCCGCACATCTTTGGACTGTGGGAGGAAACCGGAGCACCCGGAGAAAACCCACGCAGACACGAGGAGAATGTGCAAACTCCACACAGGCAGTGACCCGAGCCGGGAATCGAACCCAGGACCCTGGAGCTGTGAAGCAGCAGTGCTAACCCACTGTGCTACCGTGCCGTCCCCAAAAATGATAAAGGGTAAGCCCGTAAGGGGT
>CM075737.1:61749732-61996553 GCA_037974335.1 Prionace glauca
CGTCAGTCCCTCCCCCTCCAGTATCGGCCCCCATCAGTCCCGTGTGTCTCCCTGTCTGGAAAGCCTTCTGTGCCTCAGCCGTTCAGGGTGGGGGTGTAAGGGGCAGACCTGCCCCTTGTTCCAAGCTCCATCCCCTGCACTGTTTAATTTGTCCCTGGGCCATGGGTGTCTCTGGCTGGTCAGTATTTATTGCCCATCCCGAGTTGCCATGGAGAAGGTGCTGATGAGCTGCTGCACTCCATCTTCCAGGGGCTGACCCACAATGCCTCTAGGGAGGGAATTCCAGGTTTTTAACCAAGGGCCAAGGAGATATTCCGAGTCAGGATGGTGAGAGGTTTGGAGGGGAATGTGTAGGCGGTGGTGTTCCCAGGTATCTGCTGCCCCTGTCCTTCCAGGTGGAAGTCTTGTGTGTTTGGGAGGTTTGGTGAATTGCTGCAGTGCTTCTTATCCATGGTACACACGGCGGTTACTGAGTGTCGGTGGTGGAGGGAGGGGATATTTGTAAATGTGGTGCCAGAGGGGCTGCTTTGTCCTGGATGGTGTCGAGCTTCTCGAGTGTTGTTGGAGTTGCCCCCATCCAGGCGAGTGGGAAGTTTTCCATCACACTCCTGACTTGTAGATGGTGGGTAGGTTTTGGGGAGTCAGGAGGTGAGTTACTGCAGTATTCCGAGCCTCTAACCTGCTCTTGTAGCCACTGTTTATTAATTTCTTTTATTAGTAGGCTTACATTAACACTGCAATGAAGTTATTGTGAAAATCCCCTCGTCACCACACTCGGGCTCCCACTAGGGTACACTGAGGAAGAATTTAGCAGGGCCAATGCACTTAACCAGTGCATCTTTCAGACTGTGGGAGGAAACTGGAGTACCCAGAGGAAACCCACGCAGAGAACGTACAGACTCCACACAGATGGTGACCCACACTGGGAATTGAACCTAGGTCCCTGGTGCTAAACACTGTGCCAATGTGCTGCCCCAGATTTGCTACTGTGTTTACATGGCAAGTCCAGCTGAGTTTCTGGTGAATGGTAACCCTGAGGATGTTGACAGTGGGGGATTCACCACTGAATGTCAAGGGGCACGGGTTAGAGTGTCTCTTATTGGTGATGGTCATTGCCTGGCATTTGTCAGCCCAAACCTGAATATTGTCCAGATCTTACAGCATTTGAACACAGACTGCTTCAGTATCTGAGGGGTCACGAACATTGTGCAAACATCAGTGAATATCAGTGATGGAGAGAAGGTCATTAATGAAACAGCTGAAGATAGTTGGGCCGAGAACACCACCCTGAAGGGTAGTGAGATGTCCGGAAGCTGTGGATGACTTTAGCACAATCAGCAGATCTCTCCTTCCAGCTCAGTGATGGTTGCCACGGAGACTCTAAATTGTGACTTGAATCATTCTTCCATCACAGACAGATTGAAGACTGTGGCAGGAGTGCAGTCCCATCTCCCTGACTATTGACCTGAAACATTGATCTGGTTTCTCACAGATGCTGCCAGACCTGATTTTGTCCAACAGTTTCTGTTTTTATTTCAGATTTCCAGAACCCTCAGTATTTTATTGATATTTTTTCCTGACACTGACTGGGGAAGGACATCTCCCCAGAATCAGCCTCATTTTCTTGGTGAATTGAAGACTGTCCTCTGCTAAGTTGATAAAGAACATAGAACATAGAACATTACAGCGCAGAACAGGCCCTTCGGCCCACGATGTTGCGCCGACCAGTTACAAAACAATGACCCACTAGCCTAAACCAATCCCTTTTCATCCATAAACCTATCCACAGATCTCTTAAACACCCCCAAACTAGGCGCATTTACAACTGCAGCAGGCAGGGCATTCCAGTCCCTCACCACCCTCTGGGTAAAGAACCTACCCCTGACATCTGTCCTATAACTACCCCCCCTTAATTTAAAATCGTGCCCCCTCGTGCTAGCTTTCTCCATCCTAGGAAAAAGGCTATCACTATCTACCCTGTCTAAACCTCTAATCATCTTATAAAGGGTCCCCACATTACAGGAAGGATGTAGAGGCTTTGGAGAGGGTGCAGAAGAGGTTTACCAGGATGTTGCCTGGTATGGAGGGGAGGTCCTATGAGGAGAGGCTGAGGGATTTGAGGTTGTTTTCGTTGGAAAGAAGGTGGCTAAGAGGGGATCTTATTGAAACATATAAGATGATTAGAGGTTTAGACAAGGTAGATAGTGATAGCCTTTTTCCTCGGATGGAGAAAGCTAGCACGAGGGGGCATGGCTTTAAATTAAGGGGGGGGTAGTTATAGGACGAATGTCAGGGGTAGGTTCTTTACCCAGAGGGTGGTGAGGGACTGGAATGCCCTGCCAGCTGCAGTTGTAAATGCGCCTAGTTTGGGGGCGTTTAAGAGATCTGTGGATAGGTTTATGGACGAAAAGGGATTGGTTTAGGCTAGTGGGTCATTGTTTTGTAACTGGTCGGCGCAACATCGTGGGCCGAAGGGCCTGTTCTGCGCTGTAATGTTCTATGTTCTATGTTCTATGTCTGGAGGCAGCCTGCTTGGGTTAATGAATAATGTCAGCACCTTTACCCCGATACATCTCCTAACCAATCAGAGGATGAGCCCTGAGTTTGAGCTTGTTCTTTTGGGGATGTTGTGGTCACTCTCTGGCCCAGGGTGATTATCAGCTTCTGGTTGTCTGTGGTCGAGGGAGAGGCCTATCAGTCACAAGCAGAGCTATCAACTGCTGACAGGACTTAGACTAATCATTTCCTGAGTTTTTGAAATGTTTCCTGTACATTGCCACCGTTTTGGATCTGTATGTGTAAACGATGGTGTTTGGCCAAATAATTATAATGCAGTGTCAGCTGATCCATGATAGCTGCACATTCACCAGTTCACTTTGCTTCCCACATCACTGAAATGTGGCTCAGTGTCTTTCACCATGTCCCAACATCCACCTGCAGGTTCAGAGTTGATAAAACATTCTCCCAAACACCAACACATGGAGCTGATGGTTCCATCAGCGACCAAGTCAAGTGAGGCCCCAGGACAAACTCCCCTGGAGGGATCTACCTCCAAACTCTTCAAAACAAAGAATCTCATTGGCTGTAAGTGTCTTTGGACAGGCTGAAGTCATACACCAATCACAAAAGCTGACATTTCTATAACTGGGTTATCGGATAAAACATTCCAATGTACATCACAACAGCATTATCAGTAGGACACAGGAGATATTAAAGCTTGGGATGGGGGATTATAGAGGGATGGGAACCTACGTAAGGAGTCAGAAAAGGAGGGAGCAAGGACAAAAACAGAAGATATAAAAGGGAATAAGAAAAGTGGTCAGCAAAAAAACCAGGGACAAAATTCAAACGGCGATAGAGAGAAATATTGGGAGCAAGGCAAACAATGTTAAAAAGATAAGCTTAAAGGCTCTGTGCCTTAATGCGTGGAGAATTTGCAATAAAGTGGATGAACTAATCATACAGATCGATATAAATAGGTACGATATAACTGGGATTACGGAGACAGGGTGACCACGGATGGGAACTGAATGTCCCAAAGTATTCAGTATTTAGGAAGGACAAACAGAAAGGAAAAGGTGGCAGAGTGGCATTACTGGTTAAAGAGGGAATTAATACAGTTGTGAGAAAGCTCTGACAATGTGCAGTCTGTATGGGTAAACTGCTTCCCAAAACAAAACTGAAAGCCCAAAGGGAAAAAATCCTTATCATCTGACTGATCTAAGAAATACCAAGGGGCAAAAAACACTAGTGGTTATTGTCATGTCAGTGTACCTTTAAGAAAAGCTTTTTTAATCATGTATCTGACAGTTTCAGTGATGTCACTGGGAGATGGAACTAAGGTTGGCAGTCAGATGATAAGGATCTTTTTCCTTTGGGCTTTCAGTTTTGTTTTGGGAAGCAGTTTAGCAGCAACCCTGTTTTTTCCTCTCTTTGTCTGGTTCTGCCTTAAAGAAGCTGTGTTTGGGGAAACAGATTTGATTATAACTGCTTCTGAGTTTCTTCATTTTCAGCATTCAACCCAGGAGGTGGGATTCCTGTAACAAATACCATTAACCTATGCTGTATTGTGCTTATTTGGAGGGTTTTGTTTATTGGATGTTGGCTTTGGTTGGAACACAATAGAGAGATAAGAGTTATACGTTATCAGAGTTGTAGTGTTTCTTATTTGTAATTGTTAAAAGTTCTTGCTAAGTGTTTCACAAAAAATATCAGCAATATCTTTAATTAAAGTTTGTTTTTGATAAAAACTCCTCGTGAGTCAGTTGATTCACACCTGGAGTGAAACCTCTCAAGCTCATTCTAGCAAAATTCAACATAAAACGTTCAGGTCAGGCAAGCTTCATAGTATCCAACCTGACTTGTCACAGTTCAGATATAGACCCCCAAACTGCAGTGGTGATTTTGGAATGACATTAAACACAAAATTAGAGATGTATGTGATAAGGGAAAATCGGTGATGATTTTAATCTGCATATAGTTTGGGCAAATCAAATTTGCCACAATGCCACAGAGGAGGAATTCCTGGAATGTGAACGGGATGGTTTTCTTGACCAATATGTGGAGGAACCAACTAGACAACAGGTCATCTTAGACTGAGTACTGGAAGGGAATCATTGTCAATATAGCTGTACGAGACCCCTTGGGGATGAGTGATCATAGAATGATAAAAAAAATGTTATCAAGATGGAGAATGAAGTGGTTGATTCAGAGACCAGGGTGCTGAATCTTAATAAAGGAAACTATGAAGATATGAGGCGCAAATTGGCCTTGAGAGATTGGGGAGAGTTACTTAGAGGGATGCCAGTGGACAGGCAATGGCAAACATTCAAAGGATGCATGGGGGAACTGCAGCAACTGTTTACTCTTGTCTGGAGCAAAAGCAAAATGTGTAAGCGGGCCAATCCATGGCTTACAAAGGAGATTAGAGATGGTATCTGATCCAAGGCTGAAGCACATAGATTGGCCCAGAAAAATAATAGGTCTCTCCATGCTTCTCATAATCTTGTAGACTTCCATCAGGATCTTGTAGACGTCTACTCTTTGAAGATGTAACAAGTAGAGTTGACAAGGGGGAGTCAGTCGATGTGGTATATTTGGACTTTCAGAAAGCATTTGACAAAGTCCCGCATAAGAGATTATCATGCAACGTTAAAGCATATGGGGCTAGGGAAAGTGTATTGAGATGGATAGAAAACTGGTTGGCAGAGAGGAAACAAAGAGTAAGAATTAATGGGTCATTTTCATATTGGTAGGTGGTAACTTTTGGGGTGCCACAGGAACAACATATATCAATGGTTTGGATGAGGGAAAAAAATCTCAAAGTTTGCAGATGATACTAAGTTGAGTGGGAGGATGAACTGTGACAAGGATGCAGAGATCCTTCAGAATGAAGGCATAGACTAAAATCATGAATAGGTCACTGAGACAATGGGACGGCGGCGCGGGCTCGTTGGGCCGAAGGGCCTGTTTCCCGTGCTGTGTTGTTCTTCGTTCTTTGTTCTTTGAATGATCTGGACAGGTTGGGGGAGTGGGCGAATCAATGGCAGATGTAGTATAATTTGGATAAATGTGAGGTTATTCACTTTGGAAGCAAAAACAAGAAGACAGATTTCTCCCTGAATGGCTGTAAATTGGGAGAGGGGGGTGTGCAGAGGGATCTGGGTGTCCTTGTGCACCACTCACTGAAGGGAAGCATTCAGGTGCAGCAGGCGGTAAAGAAGGCAAATAGTATGTTGGTCTTCATTGTGAGAGGTTTTGAGTACAGGATGTGTTGTTGCAATTATACAGGGCCTTGATGAGGCCACACCCAGAGTATTGTGTGCAGTTTTCCAAGGAAGGATGTTCTTGCTCTCGAGGGAGTGGAGCGAAGGTTTACCAGGCTGATTCCGGGGATGGTGGGACTGATGTATGAGGAGAGATTGACTCAGTTAGGATTGTTTTCGCTGGAGTCCAGATAAATGAGGGGGAATCTCATAGAGGCTTATAAAATTCTAACAAGACTGGACAGGGTAGATGGAGGGAGGATATGGTGGAGAAACCAGCACCAGAGTCACAGTCTGAGCATTCAGGGAAACCATTTAGGACGGAGGTGAGGAGACATTTCTTCACCCAAAGAGTGGTGAGTCTGTGGAATTCATTACCACAGGAATTGGTTGATGCCAAAACATTGAAGTGCTATATCCAGGTGGCTGGATATAGGATCCATATTGGAGAAATAGGATCAAAGGATATGGGGACAAAGCAGGATTAGAACATAGAACATAGAACACTACAGCACAAACAGGCCCTTCGGCCCACAAGTTGTGCCTATCATATCCATACCTACCAAGCCATAGAACTATCTGTAACTCCAAATGCCATTAGATCCCATGTACTCATATACTCACTGAGGTCTTTTAAAAGACCCCAGCGAGTTCACCTCCACCACCGACGGCAGCCGATTCCACTCACTCACCACCCTCTGTGAAAAACTTACCCCTAACATCACCTCTGTACTTCCCTCCCCGCACCTTAAATCTGTGTCCTCTCGTAGCGACCATTTCAACCCGGGGAAATAGCCTCTGAGAGTCCACCCTATCTATTCCTCTCAACATTTTATAAACCTCTATCAGGTCGCCTCTCAACCTTCGCCTCTCCAGGGAAAAGAGTCCCAGCTCCCTCAACCTATCTTCATAAGGCATGCCTCCCAGTCCAGGCAACATCCTTGTAAATCTCCTCTGCACCCTCTCAATAGCTTCTACGTCTTTCCTATAGTGAGGCGACCAGAACTGCGCACAGTACTCCAAGTGGGGTCTGATAAGGGTTTTATAAAGTTGCAGCATTTCCTCCCGACTCCTAAACTCAATCCCTCAATTAATGAAGGCCAGTACACCATACGCCTTCTTGACCACCTCCTCCACCTACGAGGCCGATTTAAGAGTCCTGTGGACCCAGACCCCAAGATCCTTCTGATCCTCTACACTGCTAAGAGTCCTACCCTTGATATTGTACTCCTGCATCCCATTGGTCCTGCCAAAATGGATGACTACACATTTAGGCGGGTTGAAGTCCATCTGCCACTTCTCCGCCCAGTCTTGCATCCTATCTATGTCCTGCTGCAACTTTTGACATCCCTCCAGACCATCCACAACACCACCAACCTTCGTATCGTCAGCAAACTTACCAACCCATCCCTCCACTTCTCATCCAGGTCATTTATGAAAATGACAAACAGCAAGGGTCCCAGAACAGATCCCTGGGGCACCCCACTGGTGACTGACCTCCATGCCGAAAAAGACCCATCCACAACCACTCTCTGCTTTCTGCAGGCAAGCCAGTTCTGGATCCACAAGGCCAAAGGCCCTTGGATCCCATGCCCTCTCACCTTCTCAAGAAGTCTTGCAAGGGGGACCTTATCAAACGCCTTGCTGAAGTCCATATAAACCACATCCACCGCTCTTCCTTCGTCAATGTGTTCAGTCACATTTTCAAAGAACTCAACTAGGCTTGTAAGGCACGACCTGCCTTTGACAAATCCATGCTGACTATTTCTGATCATACTAAACTTCTCTAAATGTTCATAAATCTTGTCCCTCAGAAGCCTCTCCGTCAGCTTACCAACCACTGAGGGCAGACTCACCGGTCGGTAATTTCCCGGGCTATCTCTGTTCCCTTTCATGAAAATAGGAACTACATCCGCAATCCTCCAATCTTCCGGAACCTCTCCCGTCTCCATTGACAACGCAAAGATCATCGCCAGGGGTTCTGCCATCACTTCCCTCACCTCCCACAGTATCCTGGGGTACATCCCATCTGGTCCCGGAGACTTATCTATCTTGATAGAATTTAAAAGTTCCAACATATCCTCTTTCTTAACATCCACATACTCAATCTTTTCAGTCCGCCGCAAACCTGTAGTACAACCTCCCAGATCAGCTTCCACTGTGAATACTGAGGCAAAGTACTCATTAAGCACCTCTGCCATTTCTTCTGGTTCCACACAGACCTTACCCCCTTCACCTTTTATAGGTCCTATCCTTTCCCTTCTCACCCTTTTACCTTTCACATATTTATAGAAGGCCTTGGGATTTTCCTTAATCTTACCCGCCAAGGTCTTCTCATGACCCCTTCTGGCTCTCCTAATTTCCCTTTTAACCTCCTTTCTACAGTCCTTATACTCCTCAAGATCCTTAACCTCTCCTAGTTCCCTGAACCTTTTGTACACCTTTCCTTTCTTCCTGACTAGGTTCAACACAGCCTTCGTGCACCACGGTTCCCGCGACCTACCAAAACCCCCTTGTCTCATCGGAACATTGTCATGCAGAGCGCCAGACAAACATTCCTTGAATATCCGCCACCTTCCTTCGGTACTTTTCCCTAAGAACGCCTCCTTCCAGTTTACATAGAACCCTACAGTGCAGAAACAGGCCCTTCGGCCCATCGAGTCTGCACCGAACACAATCCCACCCAGACCCTATCCCCATATCCCTACACATTTACCTGCTAATCCCTCTAACCTACACATCCCAGGACACTAAGGGGCAATTTTAGCATAGCCAATGAACCTAACCCGCACATCTTTGGACTGTGGGAGGAAACCGGAGCACCCGGAGAAAACCCACGCAGACACGAGGAGAATGTGCAAACTCCACACAGGCAGTGACCCGAGCCGGGAATCGAACCCAGGACCCTGGAGCTGTGAAGCAGCAGTGCTAACCACTGTGCTACCGTGCCTTGTCCAATTATCTGCCTGATGTCTTCATATTTCCCCTTACTCCAGACAAACACCTTCCTAGCCTGTCTGATCCTATCTCGTTCCAATGCAATTGTGAAGGAGATAGAATTATGATCACCATTCCCAAGATGCTCTCCTACTGAGAGATCCATCACCTGCCCTGGTTCATTCGCCAGTACCAGGTCAAGTACAGCCTCTCCCCTCGTAAGCTTGTCCACATACTGTGTCAGGAAACCTTCCTGAACACACCTAACAAACTCCTCTCCAGCCGAACCCCTTACCCTAGGGATATTCCAGTCGATGTTTGGGAAATTGAAGTCTCCCATCACGACAACTCTGTTATTACTACATCTCTCTAGGATCTGGAGAGATCTCCTCCTGCTCCTATCTTCGATGTTTATACGTGTGTAAAATAAAGTACGTGGGATTGAGATTCACATCAAGTCATTCTTGATCCATTACATTGACAATAAAGCAGAACATTGAAATGGTCAGGGATCATGGGGGTGGGGGCGTTAGCATCGAGAATATGATGCAGTAAGAAGCAACAACATAGGCTTAGAACAATACCTAGAATCAGAAACAAGAAACCCTTTGACCCAGAACTAGATAAGTGGGCACAGTGTATGGAAAAGCTGCATTATTCAATGAAATAACAGCTGAAGAAAAGCGAAAGGTTACTTTGCTTTGTCTGTGCTTCACAGATTTACAGCTCAGTGAGAAGATTAACATCGTCAGACCTCCAGACACAAAAAAAGGTGATCAGGTCAGCCGGTAAGATCGCGTGAGTAGCAAAAACCTGGCTTTGTGCCTCTTCTGATATTACAGACCCTGTTCTGCTGGTGTGATCCTGGGTGAGAGGCTGATTTTAATATTCATGATCTAATTTTAATATTATGAGCCCTTGCCCCATGAGTCGTGGCTCACATGCAGTGCCAGCCTGGCACTATGACACTGCCCACTGAGCAGCCTGTCACTGCCAGTCTGGCACCATGGCATGTTCACTGGGCACCCGATCGTGCCCACTAGACTGCCCTCTGAAATAAACTAACAAACCATTCAGTTCAAAGGCCGTTAGGGATGGGCAGCAAACACTGGCCCAGCCGTGGGACCCACATCCCATCAAAACATAAAAATAGATCGGGGTCGAGTAGGTCAGTGAGCACAGAACATAGAACATTCCAGCGCAGAACAGGCCCTTCGGCCCACGATGTTGCGCCGACCAGTTACAAAACAATGACCCACTAGCCTAAACCAATCCCTTTTCATCCATAAACCTATCCACAGATCTCTTAAACGCCCCAAACTAGGTGCATTTACAACTGCAGCAGGCAGGGCATTCCAGTCCCTCACCACCCTCTGGGTAAAGAACCTACCCCTGACATCAGTCCTATAACTACCCCCCCTTAATTTAAAATCGTGCCCCCTCGTGCTAGCTTTCTCCATCCGAGGAAAAAGGCTATCACTGTCCACCCTATCTAAACCTCTAATCATCTTATATGTTTCTATGAGATCCCCTCTTAGCCGCCTTCTTTCCAGCGAAAACAACCTCAAATCCCTCAGTCTCTCCTCATAGGATCTCCCCTCCATACCAGGCAACATCCTGGTAAACCTCCTCTGCACCCTCTCCAAAGCCTCCACATCCTTCCTGTAATGTGGGGACCAGAACTGCACACAAAACTCCAAGTGCGGCCGCACCAGAGATGTGTACAGTTGCATCATGACGCTGCGACTCCTAAATTCAATCCCCCTACCAATAAACGCCAAGACACCGTATGCCTTCCTAACAACCTTATCTACTTGATTCCCAACTTTCAGGGATCTATGTACACATACACCTAGATCCCTCTGCTCCTCCACACTATTCAAAGTCCTCCCGTTAGCCCTATACTCAACACATCTGTTATTCCTACCGAAATGAATTACCTCACACTTCTCCACATTAAACTCCATCCGCCACCTCGCAGCCCAGCTCTGCAACCTTTCTAAGTCATCCTGCAAACTATGACACCCTTCCTCACAATCTACCACACCTCCGACTTTGGTGTCATCAGCACAGGGGTGATAGGGGAATGGGACTTGCAGTGATAGGCAGCAGAATTTTAGATGAGCTCAAGTTTATGAAGAATAGAAGGAGGGACACCAGCAGGAATGCAGCTGTCAAACAGAATTATTAACATTCAGATTCTAACAACAGACAGAACATTCTCCTCCTTCAATGTGCTGTGAATACAGCTCCAATCACATCTCTACACACATCTGTGGTGACAGATGTTTCTATCTGAGGGTTAAGATGTGTGCTGATTGGTGGAGGAGCTGCCTTTCCTGTATGTTGTTGTGGAGGTGAACATTCCCTCTTTATGTCTGTGCAGCTTCTGAAGAGCCTCCACCATCTCCGTCAGCGAAAGGATGAGTTTGGGAGGAGAGTTGTCGGTGCTGAGCAAGGATAGGGTCTTTCACACGGGATGGGGTCAGAAGTTTGTTGTGTGTGGGCTTTACTCCAGCTGCTCTTACTCTGTATCCCAGAATGTCAGTCTCAATGTGAAGTCAAATTGTGTGGTGTGAGTTGAGAGAGTGTCGCTGGTCACTGCAGATTGTATCCTGCCGTGGACAACAGCACCATCGAGAAGGTTCAGCATCTCCTCACTGTCTGACTGAAGAAAGTGGGATTCACTCGCTGCTGGATTCAGTCTATGGAGCGCTCGGAGACACTGAGACACACATTTCTCTACAGTGAAAACTAAGATATCAGTTTTGTTTCCGCAGTAGAGATATCTCCATCTCATGTTGAGCTTGGTCAAGATTGTGAAGTTATACCAATGATTCCTGTCTGGAACAGAAGCTCAATGATGTGGAGATGCTGGTGTTGTACTGGAGTAAACGCAGTAAGAAGTCTGTGTTTGCGTGGGTTTCCTCCGTGTGCTCCGGTTTCCTCCCACACCCCAAAGATGTGCTCTTAGGCTGATTGGTGTAACAAATTGTCCCTAAATTATTCTCCCCTCAATCTGGTTTCCAATGGGGGCGCCATAAGCATAGACATGGGTCAAGGGTGGAGGAGGAAAAACACAATGTTCAGATGGTGGCGCGGGCTCGTTGGGCCGAAGGGCCTGTTTCCCGTGCTGTGTTGTTCTTTGTTCTTTGTAACACCAGGTTAGAGTCCAACAGGTTTATTTGGCATCATTAGCTTTCGGAGCCTCAGGCTCCTTCTTCAAGTGAATGAGGACCAGTGTTCACAAACAGGGCATATACAGACACCAACTCAATTTACAAGATAATATTGTAATGCGAGTCTTTACAGATAATCAAGTCTTAAAGGTACAGTGTGAGTGGAGACAGGGTTAAGCACAGTTTAAAGAGATGTGTATTGTCTCCAGACAGTACAGTAAGTGAGGTTTTACAAGCCCAGGCAAGTCATGGGGACTACAGATAGTGCGACATGAACCCAAGATCCCTGTTGAGACCGTCCTCATGTGTGCGGAACTTGGCTATTAGTCTCTGTTCAGCGACTCTGCGCTGTCGTGTGTCGTGAAGGCCGCCTTGGAGAATGCTTACCCGAAGGTCAGAGGCTGAATGCCCGTGACCGCTGAAGTGTTCCCCAACAGGAAGGGAACAGTCTTGCCTGGTGACTGTCGAACGATGTTCATTCATCCGTTGTTGTAGCGTCTGCATGGTCTCCCCAATGTACCATGCTTCGGGACATCCTTTCTTGCAACGTATCAGGTAGACAATGTTGGCCGAGTTGCAAGAGTATTTACCGTGTACCTGGTGGATGGTATTCTCACGTGTGATGATGGTATCCATGTCGATGATCCGGCATGTCTTGCAGAGGTTGCTGTGGCAGGGTTGTGTGGTATTGTGGTCACTGTTCTCCTGAAGGCTGGGTAGTTTGCTGCGAACAATGGTCTGTTTGAGGTTGTGCGTTGTTGTCTGAAAGCAAGAAGTGGGGGTGTGGGGATAGCCCTGGCGAGATGTTCGTCTTCATCAATGATATGTTGAAGACTCTGGAGAAGATGTCGTAGCTTCTCCGCTCCAGGGAAGTACTGGACGACGAAAGGTACTCTGTCCACTGTGTCCTGTGTTTGTCTTCTGAGGAGATTGGTGCAGTGAAAGAACAATATGACGACATCAACAAGTCACCATCACACTCACCATGGACTGTTCTCTGGAATCGGTTGCATTCTTTCACACACTTGTGTCCAAGAATGCAACCGATTCCGGAGAGTAGTCCATCAAGGACGGTCACCTCAGCACCTCACTGTACCGCAAGCTCACGGATAACCTCCACTTCTACAGCTTCCACCCTAAACACGTTAAAGAAGCCATCCGCTATGGATAAGCCCTCCTTATAGACAGGATCTGCTCAGATGAGGAGGATCACAACAGACAGCTACAGACGCTGAAAGATGTGCTCATGAGAACAGGATATGGCGCTCAACTCATTGATCGACAGTTCTGACACGCCACAGCCAAAAATCACACCGATCTCCTCAAAAGACAAACACGGGAGACGGCGGATAGACTACCCTTTGTCGTCCTGTTCTTCCCCGGAGCGGAGAGGCTATGACATCTTCTCCGGAGCCTTCAACATGTCATGAGGAAGACAAACATCTCGCCAAGGACATCCCCAAACCCCCAGTTCTTGCCTTCAAACAACTGCACAACCTCAAACAGACAATTGTACACAGGAAACTACCCAGCCTTCAGGAGAACAGTGACCACAACACCACACAACCCTGTCACAGCAACCTCTGTAAGACGTGCCGGATCATCGACACGGATGCCATCATCTCACGTGAGAACATCATCTATCAGGTACACGGTACATATTTTTACAATTCAGCCCATGTTGTCTATCTGATACGCTGCAGGAAAGGATGTCCCGAAGCTTGATACATTGGGGAGACCATGCAGACGCTACAACAACGGTTGAATGAACATCGCTCGACAATCACCAGACAAGACTGTTCCCTTCCTGTTGGCGAACACTTCAGTGGTCATGGGCATTCAGCCTCTGACCTTCGGGTAAGCATTCTCCAAGGCAGCCTTCATGACACACGACAGCGCAGAGTCGCTGAACAGAGACTGATAGCCAAGTTCCGCACACATGAGGACGGTCTCAACAGGGATCTTGGGTTCATGTCGCACTATCTGTAACCCCCGTGACTTGCCTGGGTTTGCAAAACCTCACTTACTGTACTGTCTGGAGACAATACACATCTCTTTAACCTGTGCTTAACCCTCTCTCCGCTCACATTGTCTGTATCTTTAAGACTTGATTACCTGTAAAGACTCGCATTCCAGCCATTATTTTGTAAATTGAGTCTGTGTCTTTATATTCCCTGTTTGTGAACAGAATTCCCACTCACCTGATGAAGGAGCAGTGCTCCGAAAGCTAGTGTTGCCAAATAAACCTGTTGGACTTTAACCCGGTGTTGTGAGACTTCTCAGTGTGATAGCTCAATGCCAAATGCTGACAGTTTTTGGATGATACAATGACTAGCTTCCATATCCATAGCGCTGAGCTTATTGGCTCAGTGATACTCTCCATTCACTGTGAGTCCTGTCACAGTTTAGGAGAGATTGCCAACAACAATCTTTTTTTTGCTTTGGAGAGGGTGCAGAGGAGGTTTACCAGGATGTTGCCTGGTATGGAGGGGAGATCCTATGAGGAGAGATTGAGAGATTTGGGGTTGTTTTCGCTGGAAAGAAGGCGGCTAAGAGGGGATCTCATTGAAACATATAAGATGATTAGAGGTTTAGACAGGGTAGATAGTGATAGCCTTTTTCCTAGGATGGAGAAAGCTAGCACGAGGGGGCACGATTTTAAATTAAGGGGGGGTAGTTATAGGACTGATGTCAGGGGTAGGTTCTTTACCCAGAGGGTGGTGAGGGACTGGAATGCCCTGCCAGCTGCAGTTGTAAATGCACCTAGTTTGGGGGCGTTTAAGAGATCTGTGGATAGGTTTATGGACAAAAAGGGATTGATTTAGGTTAGTGGGTCATTGTTTTTGTAACTGGTCGACGCAACATCGTGGGCCGAAGGGCCTGTTCTGCGCTGTAATGTTCTATGTTCTATGTTCTATGTACAACCTCTCAGATTCTGTGACATGGGCAGCATTGATACATCAACATAAGGAGCATACCAGGAGGTTCCACAAATATCCCCATCTTCAATGATCGAGGAACCCAACAAAAGAAAAGACTGAAGCATTCGCAGCAATCTTCAGCCAGATATGCCGAGGGGCTGATCCATTTCGGTCGTCTCCAGTGATCCCCGGCATCTGTAACGCCAATCTTCAGCCAATTCCATTCACTCCATGTGATATCAAGAAATGGCTGAAGGCACTGATGCTGCAAAGACAATGGGCCTTGACAATATTCCAGCAACAGTAATTAAGGACTGAATAGTTCTCCAGAACTTGCCGCACCCCTAGCCAAGCTCTTCCAGTACAGCTGAGTATATCTGCATCCAAATGCCTGCAAAAAGTGTGGGCAGTACAGTGGCATAGTGGTTAGCACTGTTGCCTCAAAGCACCAGGGACCCGGGTTCAGTCCCAGCCTTGGGTGACTATCTAGATATAAAGTTTGCGCATTCTCCCCGTGTCTGCGTGGGTTTCCTCCGAGAGCTCCAGTTTCCTCCCACAGTCCAAAGATGTGCAGCGAAGGTGGATTGACCGTGCTAAATTCTCCCTCAGTGTCTGAGAATGTGCCGGTTAGGAGGATCTGAGGTTACAGAGATAGAGCAGGGGTGGGTCATTGCTCTGTCAGAAAGTTGGGCTGAACAGCCACTGAAGGGATTCTTTGATTCTATGAGATAGATACCATTTCTGGAGCTGACCTGGATTTGGCTAATTTGCAAAGTGCAAAGAGTAAAAAAAAGGCAAAAAAACTATCAAATTCAAACAGACTTGGTGAGCAACACCAGGATGTGGCTACATGTTCTTTCTATTCTTATCTGCATCAGGAAGTACAACAAATGATCACAATCTTTGATTGCGTTGATGTGGGTAAGTGTACAAACTAAAGGCTTTCACGTAGTCATACTTTGTATTTAAATATCTTAGTATTCTGCTACCCTACACTTTACAGGAACTGAAGATTGTAGACTGGGGGCAAATTAACATCTGGCCTATGGGAGGCTTTCAAGTGTAAGTTGACAGGGATTCAGGAGCGGCACATTCCTGTAAGGATGAGGGATAAGTGTGGCAAGTTTTGGGAACCTTGGACAACGAGAGATATTGAGGGACTAGTCAAAGAGGAAAAGGAAGCATTAGGAGGCCGGGAACACACGAAGCAAGTGTGGAATACAAAGAAAGTAGAAAGAAACTTAAGCAAGGAGTAAGAAGGGCTAAAAGGGGTCATGAAAAATCACTGGCCAGCAGGATTAAGGAAAATTCCAAGACTTTTTATACAAGGCATACGGTGTCTTGGCGTTTATTGGTAGGGGCATTGAATTTAGGAGTCGCAGCGTCATGATGCAACTGTACACATCTCTGGTACGGCCACACTTGGAGTTTTGTGTGCAGTTCTGGTCCCCACATTATAGGAAGGATGTGGAGGCTTTGGAGAGGGTGCAGAGGAGGTTTACCAGGATGTTGCCTGGTATGGAGGGGAGATCCTATGAGGAGAGACTGAGAGATTTGGGGTTGTTTTCGCTGGAAAGAAGGCGGCTAAGAGGGGATCTCATTGAAACATATAAGATGATTAGAGGTTTAGACAGGGTAGATAGTGATAGCCTTTTTCCTAGGATGGAGAAAGCTAGCACGAGGGGGCACGATTTTAAATTAAGGGGGGGTAGTTATAGGACGGATGTCAGGGGTAGGTTCTTTACCCAGAGGGTGTTGAGGGACTGGAATGCCCTGCCAGCTGCAGTTGTAAATGCACCTAGTTTGGGGGCGTTTAAAAGATCTGTGGATAGGTTTATGGATGAAAAGGGATTGGTTTAGGTTAGAGGGTCATTGTTTTGTAACTGGTCGGCGCAACATCGTGGGCCGAAGGGCCTGTTCTGCGCTGTAATGTTCTATGTTCTATGTATAAAGGGCAAGAGGGTAGCCAGGGAGCGGGTTGGCCCACTCAAGGGCAGCGGAGGGAATCTGTCCATGGAGCCAGAGGAAATGGGCGAGGTATTAAGTGAATACTTTGCATCAGTATTCACCAAAGAGAAGGACTTGGTGGATGATGAATCTGGGAAAGGGTGTGTAGATGGTTTAGAACATAGAACATTACAGCACAAACAGGCCCTTCGGCCCTCGAGTTGCGCCGATCACATCAACCCCACCAATCTATAGACATATCTATAATCCCCAATCCCATTAAACCCCATATACTCATCCAGAAGTCTTTTAAAAGACCCCAGTGAGTTCGCCTCCACCACCGACGACGGCAGCCGATTCCATTCACTCACCACCCTCTGAGTGAAAAACTTACCCCTAACATCACCTCTGTACTTCCCTCCCCGCACCTTAAATCTGTGTCCTCTCGTAGCGACCATTTCAACCCGGGGAATAGCCTCTGAGAGTCCACCCTATCTATTCCTCTCAACATTTTATAAACTTCTATCAGGTCGCCTCTCAACCTTCGCCTCTCCAGGGAAAAGAGTCCCAGCTCCCTCAACCTATCTTCATAAGGCATGCCTCCCAGTCCAGGCAACATCCTTGTAAATCTCCTCTGCACCCTTTCAATAGCTTCTACGTCTTTCCTATAGTGAGGCGACCAGAACTGCGCACAGTACTCCAAATGAGGCCTGACAAGGGTCCTGTAAAGTTGCAGCATTACCTCCCGACTCCTAAACTCAATCCCTCGATTAATGAAGGCCAGTACACCATACGCCTTCTTGACCACCTCCTCCACCTGCGAGGCCGATTTAAGAGTCCTGTGGACCCGGACCCCGAGATCCTTCTGCTCTTCAACGCTACTAAGACCCCTGGTTTGAGTAGTGTTAATATCAAAAAAGAGGTGGTATTGAAGGTCTTGAGAAACATTAAGGTAGACAGGTCCCAGGGCCCGATGGGATCTACTCCAGGATACTGAGAGATGCAGGGGAGAAAATTGCTGGGACCTTGAGAGAAATCTTTGTATCCTCACTGGCTACAGGGAGGTCCCAGAGGATTGGAGAATTGCCAATGTTGTTCCTTTGTTTAAGAAGGGTAGCAAGAATAATCCAGGTAATTACAGGCTGGTGAGTCTTACATCAGTGGTAGGGAAATTACTGGAAAGGACTCAGACAGAATTTATTCCCACTTGGAAATAAGTGGACTTATTAGCGAGAGGCAACATGGTTTTGTGAAGGGAAGGTCATGTCTCACGATCTTGATTGAGTTTTTCGAGGAAGTGACAAAGATGATTGATGAGGGTAGGGTAATGGATGTTGTCTACATGGACTTCAGTAAGGCCTTTGACAAGATCCCTCATGGCAGACTGGTGCAGGTGGTGAAGCTGCATGGGATCAGAGGCGAGCTGGTAAGGATACGAAACTGGCTCAGTCAAAGAAGACAGAGGGTTAGCAGTGGAAGGGTGTGTTTCTGAATGGACAGCGTGACAAGTGGTGTTCCTCAGGGATCTTTGCTGTTTGTAATATATATAAATGATTTGCAGGAAAATGTAACTGGATTGATTAGTAAGTTTGTGGATGACACAAAGGTTGGTGGATTTGTGGATAGCGATGAGGACCATCAGAGGATACAGCAGGATATAGATCAGTATAGATCGGACTTGGGCAGAGAGATGGCAGATGGAGTTTAATCCAGGCAGATGTGAGATAATGCATTTTGGGAGGTCTAATACAGATAGGAAATATACAGTAAATGGCAGAACCTTTAGGAGTATTGATAGGCAGAGGGATCTGGGTGTACAGGTACACAGGTCACTGAAAGTGTCACTGCAGGTGGAGAAGGTAGTCAGGAAGGCATACAACATGTTTATCTTCATCAGCCGGGGTATTGAGTTTAAAAATTGGCAAGTCATGTTGCAGCTTTATAGAACTTTAGTTAGTCGCCACACTATCAGAAGGTTGGAGAGGGTACAGAAAAGATTTACCAGGATGTTGCCCTGGTATGGAGGGTATTAGCTATGAGGAGAGGTTGGAGAAACTTGTTTTCTTCTCACTGGAACGACGGTGATTGAGGGGCGACCTGATAGGAAGTCTACAACTATGAGGGGCACAGACAGAGTGGATAGTCAGAAGCTTTTACCCAGGAAAAGTCAATTACTGGGGGGCACAGGTTTATGGCGCGAGGGGTAAGGCAATGTGCGAGGTAAGTTTTTACACAGAGGGGGGTGGGTGCCTGGAACTCGCTGCCGGGGGGAGGGAGTGGAAGCGGATACGATAGTGAGATATAAAGGGGAGTCTGGACAAATCCATGAATAGGATGGGAATAGAAAGATACAGTCCCTGTTCGGAGTTTTAGTTCAGTTGGGCAGCATGATCAGTGTAGGTTTGGAGGGGCCGAAGGGCCTGTTCCTGTGCTGTAATTTTCTTTGTTCTTTGTTCTGCACTGTTGAGATATCGGCGCTGCACATTGTGCTACACTGCACCCTACAGATATCAGCTCTGAATATCATGTTATACTGCACTCATAGAAAAACTACAGCACAAACAGGCCCTTCAGCCCACAAGTTGCACCGATCATATCCCTACCTATTAGGCTTACCTATAACCCTCAATCCTATTAAGTCCCATATACTCATCCAGAAGTCTTTTAAAAGACCCCAGCGAGTTCGCCTCCACCACCGATGACGGCAGCCGATTCCATTCACTCACCACCCTCTGAGTGAAAAACTTACCCCTAACATCACCTCTGTACTTCCCTCCCCGCACCTTAAATCTGTGTCCTCTCGTAGCAACCATTTCAACCCGGGGAAATAGCCTCTGAGAGTCCACCCTATCTATACAGATGTGTCGAGTATAGGGCTAACGGGAGGACTTTGAATAGTGTGGAGGAGCAGAGGGATCTAGGTGTATGTGTACATAGATCCCTGAAAGTTGGGAATCAAGAATGCACACACTTTCTCTGTGACATGAAGTGCAGAGATTAAGTCTGGATTGGCAGAGCCAAGGCTTGAAGACCTCAACAGACAACAGAGTTTCTTGCCTGGAGTTTACGGTTCATACAGTAGTCTGCCAGTACAGAAGAGTTTGCCCAGTTGGGGTCAACCTAATTCATCCAATTTCTCTCTTCGTTTGCCTTATGGATTTTATGAAAATCTCTTTCCAGGAAAGGGCAAGTTTTAATGTTTATACCTGCAGATTATTTTTCTGTAATTGATCATCCATTTGAGGGTAGAATGTTCTCAGTATGATGTGCAGTATGTTATTTTGCCTGCCCAGAAACAAAATGGATAGTATTCTATGTATATATTATATGAAATGGTGAGGAGCAAAATGGATGCCTTCACTGGCCTTGCACCTTGGCCTATATTTTGTGAAATTCAGCCCTTTTTTTTGACATGTTATACTTTGATCCTTTTTGCTTATGAAACAGTGCCTCATGTTGCTATGAAATATAAAGGGAACAAATAAAATGGTATTGGGTTTGTAAAATGGATAGTGGAGCAGAATTGTTCAGACTGCAAAGCAGTTACTGACATTGCAGTATGAACAGAGAAATATATTTTCATGAACTGGATGTACTTCATTAAGATTTCACCCGACAGAGCAACTCAGTAAAAAAGGAAATGCATCATTACACATTTTAATGAATTTGGTTATTGTCTGCTGAATAACTTCAATAAGCTGGACTGGTTTAACTCTCTTTCTAGGCTTGTTTTCCTCAGCTGTGTATCTTACATCACTTTTTAACCATCAATTTACACAGATCTGGAAAGGTGTTGCAGCTGCCCATCAGTAGCAGATATGATTGATTGGCAGCAGTAAGTTATCCTCTTCTTTCCTATCAACTTTACTGAAACCACAAAAGTAAGTGGGAATGTGACGTTGTCTCAAACTTGACTTTGGAATGGCATGCATTGAGATTGAGCAAATGACCATTGGATGTGGCATTTAAGACTTATATCTTTTCTGTAATTTTAAACAAAGTTAATCTTAGAATGCCACACAGCTCTTTGAAATCTATCCAATTAGTCACACTCCCCTGCTTTGCCTCTACCACTTTCCTTTTGAAAATTTGGTGTTCTGTATGCTTCCACCTCTCTTTTAAACTCAATTCTAGATAAACTGAATTTTTAAAAAATAGATCTCATCTGTCCTTTTTGCCTGTGACCTTAAATTAGTTTCCCCATGCATTCTGCAGGGGAAATGGTTATTACACAGTTACCGTGTCAAACCCTTCATAATTTTGAACACCTCCACTAAATCTACTCCTAACTTTCTCTGCTCTTAGAGAACAATCCCAGCTATTGTGGTTTCTCCTTTTGTAATTAAGGTTTTTCATCCCTGGTACCATTCCAGGAAATTTCTGCATCCTTTGCAAAACTTTGACGACTTTCTGAAAGTGTAGGGTCCAAAACTGGACTCACTATTGCAGCTGAGGCCTAACTAATGAGTTATGAAAGTTTAGCAGGATAGCCTTGCTTTCATATTCAATACCTCCATTTACGAAGCCCAGCGTCCAGTTTGCTTTAGTAGCCTTATCAACTTGTGCCACGTTTTAAAGATTTATATCTGATTCCCCAGGTCTTTTATTCCTAGATGTCCTTGAAAATTGTACACATTTTTAATTCTCCTTAATCTTCCAATATTGAATCATTTCATATTTCCATCAAATTTCATCTGTCATGCAACATTTATCATAATTTTTCTTTTGTTGTACATGGTCAAGTTAGAAGTATGTCAGCCTTTAAAATTTTTCTTCGTATCCTTACATAAGGGACTAACTTAAGGGGCCTGAATTGATCTCATCCTGTGGGATAATTGAGTTGCTACACACCTTGCTTTATTCCCAGCTATCTTTGCATTTTGCCAGTCTATCCAGGACCTCTTGACGTTTGTACAGTTATTCTGACTGTTTACTGTTTGAGTTTTCTATTATCTGCAAACTTTGAAATTATACCGTCTCTACCAAAGTCCAAGTCATTACTACGTATTGGAAAGAGCAGTGATCTCATTTCTGACTTTTTGGGGTTTCATGACCCTTCATTTCCTTTCTTTCTCTCGGCCAGTTTCATATTCTCAACACCAATTTAATCCCTTGGGCTTCATTTTTGCTTGTGAACCTATTATGTGGCACCTGTATCAAAAAACTTTAAGAAGCTCATTTACACACCAACCACATTGTCCTCATTAAATCACTCCATTTCTTCATCACACAGAGGTCCATATGTTGCAAGTAATTCTTACCTTGCTCATTTATTCAGTTCTGATGACAACATTAAGTACATTTTCTGATTTTAAAAGAAATAGATTTTAAGAGGAAAAGAAAATTAATTCTAATTTTCTAAAGCAAATATCAGGTGCTTTTTTTCTGAATGTGTTAAGCACCAGTTTGTGTTGATGAATTATTTTTCTAGTCAAAATCATTTTTGGCGCCAATCGTTTGTATATTTTGTCTGAAGAAAAATGCTAATCTGTTAAAATTATAAACCATATTCCAGTTGAATAGAAGAATGTTTGATGTCCTGTATGGAATGAACGATGTCGATGCAATTTCCTGCTTTTTGATATTCATGTAACAGGTCTACCCTAAAAGATCCTTTCTGCTTCTGCAAAACCTGAACTGAATACTTTAAATAATTTACTAAGTGCAATTTATCAGCTATTTTCACTTATTGCAATGGACAGAAGAACACTTCGGCTTAATTTCAAACACTAGTTCAGGTGTGGAAAGATGTGGTCGGTGCAGGCTTGGAGGGGCCGAAGGGCCTGTTCCTGTGCTGTAATTTTCTTTGTTCAAAACTACTTTGTTCAAGTAGATAAGGTTGTTAAGAAGGCGTACAGTGTCTTGGCGTTTATTGGTAGGGGGATTGAATTTAGGAGTCGCAGCGTCATGTTGCAACTGTACACATCTCTGGTGCGGCCGCACTTGGAGTACTGTGTGCAGTTCTGGTCCCCACATTACAGGAAGGATGTAGAGGCTTTGGAGAAGGTGCAGAGGAGGTTTACCAGGATGTTGCCTGGTATGGAGGGGAGGTCCTATGAGGAGAGACTGAGGGATTTGGGGTTGTTTTCGTTGGAAAGAAGGCGGCTAAGAGGGGATCTTATTGAAACATATAAGATGATTAGAGGTTTAGATAGGGTGGATAGTGATAGCCTTTTTCCTCGGATGGAGAAAGCTAGCATGAGGGGGCATAGCTTTAAATTAAGGGGTGGTAGTTACAGGACGGATGTCAGGGGTAGGTTCTTTACCCAGAGGGTGGTGAGGGACTGGAATGCCCTGCCTGCTGCAGTTGTAAATGCTCCTAGTTTGGGGGCGTTTAAGAGATCTGTAGATAGGTTTATGGATGAAAAGGGATTGGTATAGGCTAGGGATTGGTATAGGCTAGTGGGTTTTTGTAACTGGTCGGCGCAACATCGTGGGCCGAAGGGCCTGTTCTGCGCTGTAATGTTCTATGTTCTATGTTCTATACCTCTCAACATCTTATAAACCTCTATCAGGTATGTGATAAAGGAAAATCTGTAATTATGGGTGAATTTAATCTGCATATAGATTAGGCAAATCAAATTAATCACAATACCATCATCTTTTGTCTCTCTAAGGAGAAAAAGCCCAGCTCTCTCAATCTATCCTCATAAGGCATGCCTCCCAATCCAGGCAACATCCTTGTAAATCTCCTCTGCACCCTCTCAATAGCTTCCACATCCTTCCTATAGTGAGGTGACCAGAACTGCGCACAGTACTCCAAGTGGGGCCTGACAAGGGTCTTATAAAGTTGCAGCATTACCTCCCGACTCCTAAACTCAATCCCTCGATTAATGAAGGCCAGTACACCATACGCCTTCTTGACCACATCCTCCACCTGCGAAGCCGATTTAAGAGTCCTGTGGACCCAGACCCCAAGATCCTTCTGCTCTTCAACACTGCTAAGAGTCCTACCCTTGATATTGTACTCCTGCATCCCATTGGACCTGTCAAAATGGACCACTACACATTTATACGCGTTGAAGTCCATCTGCCACTTCTCCGCCCAGTCTTGCATCCTATCTATGACTCGCTGCAACTTCTGACATCCCTCCAGACCATCCACAACACCACCAACCTTCGTATCGTCGGCAAACTTACCAACCGATCCCTTTCTTGAAAATAGGGACTACATCCGCAATCCTCCAATCTTCCGGAACCTCTCCCGTCTCCATTGACGACGCAAAGATCATCGCCAGGGGCTCTGCAATCACTTCCCTGGCCTCCCACAGTATCCTGGGGTACATCCCATCTGGTCCCGGCGACTTATCTATTTTGATAGATTTCAAAAGTTCTAACACATCCTCCTCCTTAATGTCCACGTACTCAATCTTTTCCATCTGCTGCAAGTCCATAGCAAGATCTCCCAGATCAGCTTCCACTGTGAATACTGAGGCAAAGTACTCATTAAGCACCTCCGCCATTTCTTCTGGTTCCACACAGACCTTTCCCCCTTCACCTTTTATAGGTCCTATCCTTTCCCTTCTCACCCTTTTACCTTTCACATACTTATCGAAGGCCTTGGGATTTTCCTTAATCTTACCCGCCAAGGTCTTCTCATGACCCCTTCTGGCTCTCCTAATTTCCCTTTTAACCTCCTTTCTACAGTCCTTATACTCTTCAAGATCCTTAACCTCTCCTAGTTCCCTGAACCTTTTGTACACCTTCCTTTTCCTCCTGACTAGGTTCAATACAGCCTTCGTGCACCACGGTTCCCGCGACCTACCAAAACCCCCTTGCCTTATCGGAACATTGTCATGCAGAGCGCCAGACACACATTCCTTGAATATCCGCCACCTTCAGGAAGGTTTCCTGACACAGTATGTGGACAAGCCTACGAGGGGAGAGGCTGTACTTGACCTGGTACTGGCGAATGAACCAGGGCAGGTGATGGATCTCTCGGTAGGAGAGCATCTTGGGAATGGTGACCATAATTCTATCTCCTTCATAATTGCATTGGAACGAGATAGGATCAGGCAGGCTAGGAAGGTGTTTGTCTGGAGTAAGGGGAGATACGAAGAAGTCAGGAAGTTACTTGGACAAATAAACTGGAAGGAGGCATTCTTAGGGAAAAGTACCGAAGGAAGGTGGCAGATATTCAAGGAATGTTTGTCTGGCGCTCTGCATGACAATGTTCCGATAAGGCAAGGGGGTTTTGGTAGGTCGCGGGAACCGTGGTGCACGAAGGCTGTGTTGAACCTAGTCAGGAGGAAAAGGAAGGTGTACAAAAGGTTCAGGGAACTAGGAGAGGTTAAGGATCTTGAAGAATATAAGGACTGTAGAAAGGAGGTTAAAAGGGAAATTAGGAGAGCCAGAAGGGGTCATGAGAAGACCTTGGCGGGTAAGATTAAGGAGAATCCCAAGGCCTTCTATAAATATGTGAAAGGTAAAAGGATAAGAAGAGAAGGGATAGGACCTATAAAAGGTGAGGGGGGAAAGGTTTGTGTGGAACCAGAAGAAATGGCGGAGGTGCTTAATGAGTACTTTGCCTCAGTATTCACAGTGGAAGCTGATCTGGGAGATTTTGTTATGGACTTGCAGCAGATGGAAAAGATTGAGTACGTGGACATTAAGGAGGAGGATGTGTTAGAACTTTTGAATTCTATCAAGGTAGATAAGTCGCCGGGACCAGATGGGATGTACCCCAGGATACTGTGGGAGGTGAGGGAAGAGATTGCAGAGCCCCTGGCGATGATCTTTGCGTTGTCAATGGAGACGGGAGAGGTTCCGGAAGATTGGAGGATTGCGGATGTAGTTCCTATTTTCAAGAAAGGGAACAGAGATAGCCCGGGAAATTACCGCCCGGTGAGTCTGACCTCAGTGGTTGGTAAGCTGATGGAGAGGCTTCTGAGGGACAAGATTTACGAACATTTGGAGAGGTTTGACATGATCAGGAATAGTCAGCATGGATTTGTCAAGGGCAGGTCGTGCCTTACGAGCCTAGTTGAGTTCTTCGATAATGTGACTGAACACATTGACGAAGGAAGTGCCGTGGACGTAGTGTACATGGACTTCAGCAAGGCTTTTGATAAGGTCCCCCATGCAAGACTTCTTGAGAAAGTAAGAGGGCATGGGATCCAAGGGCCTTTGGCCTTGTGGATCCAGAACTGGCTTGCCTGCAGAAGGTAGAGAGTGGTTGTGGATGGGGCTTTTTCTGAATGGAGATCAGTCACCAGTGGGGTGCCCCAGGGATCTGTTCTGGGACCCTTGTTGTTTGTCATTTTCATAAATGACCTGGATGAGGAAATGGAGGGATGGGTAAGTAAGTTCGCTGATGACACTAAGGTCGGTGGTGTTGTGGATGGTCTGGAAGGATGTCAAAAGTTGCGGCAGGACATAGATAGGATGCAGGAATGGGCGGAGAAGTGGCAGATGGACTTCAACGCAGATAAATGCGTAGTCGTCCATTTCGGCAGAACCAACGGGATGAACGAGTACACTATCAAGGGCAGAAGTCTGAGTAGTGTTGAAGAGCAGAAGGATCTCGGGGTCCGGGTCCACAGGACTCTTAAATCGGCCTCGCAGGTGGAGGAGATGGTCAAGAAGGCGTATGGTGTACTGGCCTTCATTAATCGAGGGATTGAGTTTAGGAGTCGGGAGGTAATGCTGCAACTTTATAAGACCCTTGTCAGGCCTCATTTAGAGTATTGTGCGCAGTTCTGGTCGCCTCACTATAGGAA
Source organism: Prionace glauca (assembly GCA_037974335.1). Lineage (NCBI taxonomy): Eukaryota > Metazoa > Chordata > Chondrichthyes > Carcharhiniformes > Carcharhinidae > Prionace > Prionace glauca. The sequence continues at coordinate 61,776,201 of CM075737.1, forward strand.
AGATGTAGAAGCTATTGAAAGGGTACAGAGGAGATTTACAAGGATGTTGCCTGGACTGGGAGGCATGCCTTATGAAGTTAGGTTGAGGGAGCTGGGACTCTTTTCCCTGGAGAGACGAAGGTTGAGAGGCGACCTGATAGAAGTTTATAAAATGTTGAGAGGAATAGATAGGGTGGATTCTCAGAGGCTATTTCCCCGGGTTGAAATGGTCGCTACGAGAAGACACAGATTTAAGGTGCAGGGAGGGAAGTACAGAGGTGATGTTAGGGGTAAGTTTTTCACTCAGAGGGTGGTGAGTGAATGGAATCGGCTGCCGTCATTGGTGGTGGAGGCGAACTCGCTGGGGTCTTTTAAAAGACTTCTGGATGAGTATATGGGGTTTAATGGGATTGGGGGTTATAGATAGGTCTATAGATTGGTGGGGTTGATGCGATCGTCGCAACTCGAGGGCCGAAGGGCCTGTTTGTGCTGTAATGTTCTATGTTCTATGTTTTCATAACGTCACAAACAAGCAGCAATGATAACTTCAAATTAAAATGAACCAATATTTCAGACTTCTGCAAAACATCTTTGAATCCTTATATGCTTTCTCACATTCTGTTGTCCAGTCCCATGACTGTTTCAGACACAGTAAATCATGCATTGCCATTGATAATGTAGCTAAGTTAAGAACAGGTGTGCCATAATAATTTACTAATCCTCAAAAGGATCTCAATTGTGTCACTTTCATTGGATGTGATGCTTCTAAAATAGTGCCCATCTTTTTAGGTGCTTTATGCACAATTCCGGATTTTGTTCTGGGAAATGAAGATGGGCAAGTGGGTGAAGTGACAGTGGGCACCACGTGGAGGATAGTGACCATAATTTGGTTAGAACATAGAACATTCCAGCGCAGTATAGGCCCTTCGGCCCTCGATGTTGCGCCGACCAGTGGAACCAATCTAATGACCCTCTAACCTAAACTATTCCAATGTTATCCATATGCCTATCCACTGACCATTTGAACGTCCTTAAAGTTGGCAAGTCCACAACTGCTGCAGGCAGGGCATTCCACATCCTTACTACCCTCTGAGTAAAGAACCTACCTCTGACATCCGTCCTATAATTACCACCCCTCAATTTAAAGCTATGTCCCCTCGTGTTAGCCATCACTATCCGAGGAAAAAGGCTCTCACTATCCACCCTATCTAACCCTCTGATCATCTTGTATGCCTCAATTAGGTCACCACTTAACCTTCTTCTTTCTAACGAAAATAATCTCAAGTCCCTCAGCCTTTCCTCATAAGACCTTCCCACCATACCAGGCAACATCCTGGTAAACCTCCCCTGCACCCTTTCCAATGCCTCCACATCTTTCTTATAATGCGGCGACCAGAATTGTACGCAATACTCCAAGTGCGGCTGCACCAGAGTTTTGTACAGTTGTAACATGACCTCACGGCTCCGAAATTCAATCCCTCTACCAATAAAAGCTAACACACTGTACGCCTTCTTAACAACCTTATCAACCTGGGTGTCAACTTTCAGGGATCTATGCACATGTACCCCGAGATCTCTCTGCTCATCCACACTACCAAGAGTCCTTCCATTAGCCCTATATTCTGTACCCCTGTTACTCTTACCAAAGTGAATCACCTCACACTTTTCCATATTAAACTCCATTTGCCAACTCTAGGCCCAGCTCTGCAGCTTATTTATGTCCCTCTGCAAAGTGTAACATCCATCCACACTGTCTACAACTCCTCTGACTTTGGTGTCGTCAGCAAATTTACTAATCCATCCTTCTACATCCTCATCTGGGTCATTTATGAAAATGACAAACAGCAGTGGCCCCAAAACAGATCCTTGAGGTACACCAGTTGTAACTGAAAATTAGATTTATTATTATTGTGGAAATGGACAGAGATAAATCAGGAGTAAATGTTGTGAACTGGGGGAAGGCAAATCTTACAAAATTGAAGTGATTTGACTGAGGTGGACCGGATAAGACTGCTAAAGAATAAATTTGTTGTAAACCAGTGGGAAGCACGAATAAGTGAGATCCATAGGGTACAAAGCAGACATGTCCCCTTCCAAAATGGTACTGCCAAATCCAGACCCCATGGTTGTCTAAAAAAAACTGCAGATGATTAAACAGAAAAAGATTATGATAGCCAGGGATATAAAGATAAGATAGAAGCATGGAAGTTGTTTCCATTGGTGGGTGAGACTAGAACTAGGGGGTATAGCCTCAAAATAAGGAGGAGCAGATTTAGGACTGAGTTGAGGAGGAACTTCTTCACCCAAAGGGTTGGGAATCTGTGGAATTCCTGCCCAGTGAAGCAGTTGAGGTTCCCTCATTGAATGTTTTTAAGGCAAGGATAGATAAATGTTTGAACAGTAAAGGAATTAAGGGTTATGGTGAGTGGGCGGGTAAGTGGGGCTGAGTCCACAAGAAGATCAGCCATGATCTTATTGAACGGGGGAGCAGGCTCGGGGGGCCAGATGGTCGACTCTTACTCTTAATTCTTATAAAAAAACTCAACACTGCAGGTAGCCTAGAGGAGTAAAAGTAAAAAAACACAAGGAAATTAAAGAGAGGGCATGAAAACACACTGGCCAGCAGGATTAAGGAAAACTCAAAGATGTTTTACTAGTACATACAGTGGAAATGATAGTTAAGGAAAGAGTGGGACCTATCAGAGATAAAGCAGGGAACTTGCACGAAGATGCAGAGGCTGTGGGAAGAGATTTAAATGAATATTTTGTCTTCAAATTCGCAAAGGAAAGGAATGTAATGGATGTAGTAATCCAAGAGAAGCATTGTGAAATACTGGATAAAATAATCATGAGAGAGGAAGTGTTAGAGGAGTTGGAATCCTTGAAAGTGGATAAGTACCAGGGCCAGATGGATTGTTCCCTATTGAAGGAAGTCAGGGAGAAAATAACAGATTCTCTAAGGGTTATTTTCCAAACCTGACTAGACAGAGATGCCCGGAAGAATGCAAATGTGGTTCCGTTATTGAAAAAGTGTATGAAGGAATTGCCAAACAATTATAGACCAGTTAGTCTCCCGGGTGTTGGGTGGGGGGGAATGTGCAGAATGAAATTATCACTGATAAAGACCTGAACCAGTCAGAGATAGTCAGCATGGCTTTGTTTAGGGAAGGTCATGTATTACAAATTTGACTGACTTCTTTGAGAAAGTGACGATGAGGATTGATGAGGGTAGTGCAGTGGATGTTGTCTACATGGATTTGACAAGGTATCACATGCAAACTGGTCAAAACAGAAAAAGGATACGGGGAAATGTAGCAAATTGGATTCCAAGTTGGTTTAGCAATGGGAAACAAAGGGTAATGGTTGATGGGTGTCCTTGCAAATGGAAAGTTGTTTCAAGTGGTATTCTGCAGGGCTCAGTGTGTGGGCTATCGACCATATCTGACCCATCCTCCAGGCCATTGCTCTCACCCCCTCCCCTACCTCCCAGAATCAGGATAGAGTCCCACCTTGTCCTCACTTTTCATCCCACCAACCTCCGCTTTCAAAACATCATCCTCCACCATTTCTGTCAACTCTATAACTCAACACATCTTCCCCTCACCCCCTGCTGTCAGCATTCTGCAGGGACCGTTCTCTCCGGGACACCCTGGTCCACTCCTCCATCACACTCAATACCTCAGCCTGTGCCGCTGCACCTTTCCGTGAAATCACAGAAGGTTCAACTGCAACACCTGCCCCTTTCCCTCCTCCCTGCTCACCATCCCAGCTCCTAAACACCCCTTTCAGGTTCACAGGCGCCTCCTTCAATCTGGTCTGTTACATTCACTGCTCCCAAAGTGGTCCACTCCACAGCGGAGAGACCAAACACAGAGCACCTTCTGTCCAAATGCAAGCACAACCCAGGCCTTCATGTCGCTTGCCACTTCACCACACCACCCTGCTCTCCTATCCGTGTGTCTGTCCTTGGCCTTTTGCAATGTTCCAGTGAACCCCAAAGCAAACTGGAGGAACAGCACCTCATCTTCCGATTGGGCACTTTACAGTCTTCCAGACTGAACATTGAGTTCAAAACTTCAGAGCATGAACTCTCCCCCTTCACCTTCACCCCATTTCCATTTATTTTATTTCATTCTGTTTCATCTCAATTCCTCCATTTTTATCACCCTTCATTCTCACTTCCATTTTTCCACTTCCCCATTCTGGTTCTCCTCCTTGCCACTCCCCCTCCCCCCAACATCAGGTCAACTACCTTAACCATCTGTATATCTAACATAGAACATAGAACATTACAGCGCAGAACAGGCCCTTCGGCCCACAATGTTGCGCCGACCAGTTACAAAACAATGACCCACTAGCCTAAACCAATCCCTTTTCATCCATAAACCTATCCACAGATCTCTTAAACGCCCCCAAACTAGGTGCATTTACAACTGCAGCTGGCAGGGCATTCCAGTCCCTCACCACCCTCTGGGTAAAGAACCTACCCCTGACATCAGTCCTATAACTACCCCCCCTTAATTTAAAGTCGTGCCCCCTCGTGCTAGCTTTCTCCATCCTAGGAAAAAGGCTATCACTATCTACCCTGTCTAAACCTCTAATCATCTTATATGTTTCAATGAGATCCCCTCTTAGCCGCCTTCTTTCCAGCGAAAACAACCCCAAACTGTTCTGCCATTTACACAAATAGACATTTTTAGCACCTTTGTGGGCCATCTTTATCCTCATTTACATTCCCTTTGTTCTTTTACCCCCCGGTAGTATAAATTTTTTCTGATTTTCTTTGCCCTGAGCTCTGATGAAGGGTCATCCTGACTCAAAACATTGGCTCTATTCTCTCTCCATAGATGCCGTCAGACCTGCTGAGATTTTCCAGCATTTTCTGTTTTTGTTTTCAGATTCCAGGGTCTGCAGTATTTTGCTTTTATGGACTTATCTCTGGGCTACTGCCTGAACCGTGTGCAGACGGGCGTAGGGTTGACAGGATTAAGGAAGTGAATGGGTGGCTCAGGGATTGGTGTGGGAGGAATGGGTTTGAATTTATGGGGCATTGGCACCAGTATTGGGGTAGGTGGGACCTGTTCGGGCGGGATGGGGTTGTTCTGAACCGTGCTGGGACCAGAGTGCTGGCGAATCGAGTAAAGAGGACTGTAGACAGGGCTTTAAACTAATTAGGGGGGGGGGAGGGTAGGTGATGTTACGAGGTCTAAAGTTAAGGAGAGGGTACAGGTAAGGGAAGAGGCCGAGGATGTCCCAATAATAGAGGGAGTAGGGGGCGTGAGTAGGGTTGGTGGCGTTACGGCAAATAGGGTCCAGGTGAAGGCTGGGATGAAAGCGCTTTATCTGAATGCACGAAGCATTCGGAATAAAGTGGATGAGCTGGTGGCGCAGATCGACACAAATGGATATGATCTGGTGGCCATTACAGAGACGTGGCTGCAAGGTGACAGGGACTGGGAGCTGAATGTACAGGGCTATCAAGTGTTTAGGAAGGATAGGCAGGAGGAAAGAGGGGGTGGCGTAGCTGTGCTGATTAAGGATAGTATCAAGGTGGTAGCAAGGGATAATATTGGAGCCAAGGAGCAGAGGGTGGAATCGTTGTGGGTGGAGATTAGGAACAGCAAAGGGAGGAAGACGCTGGTGGGTGTCGTCTATAGGCCCCCGAATAATGATCTGGAGGTGGGGCGGGCTGTTAACGCGCAAATAAGTGCAGCGTGCAGGAATGGGACAGCAGTAGTTATGGGAGATTTCAATCTGCATATTGATTGGTCGACCCATGTTGGACGAGGTGGGCTCGAGGAGAAGTTCTTGGAATGCTGCCGGGATAATTTCCTTGAACAGTGTGTGTTGGAGCCGACGAGGGAGCGAGCTATCTTGGATCTGGTGCTATGTAATGAGGTGGGTAGAATTAGGGACCTTGCGGTGAAGGATCCTCTTGGGGAGAGTGATCATTGTATGGTGGAGTTTCTGGTGCAGATGGAGGAGGAGAAAGTGGGTTCCCAGACACGCGTCCTCTGTTTGAATAGAGGGGAGTACGGTAGGATGAGAGAAGAATTGGCGAATGTGGACTGGGGGAGCGCGTTGGAGGGAGGGTCTGTTGAGGAGCAGTGGAGGATCTTTAAGGAGATCTTTCTTGGTGCTCAGCAGAAATTTATTCCGATGGTTAAAAAGGACAGTAGGAGGAGAGGTAATAAGCCGTGGATAACGAAGGAGGTGAAGGAAAGTGTTAAACTAAAAGCGGAGGAATTTACAGTAGCTAAGAGTAGTGGGCGAGAAGAGGATTGGGAGAGGTTTAAATGTCAACAAAGATTGACAAAGAAGTTGATAAAGGAGGGTAGGAGAAACTATGAAGCTGGGCTAGCGCTTAATATAAAAAAGGATAGCAAGAGTTTTTATAAATATATAAAAAGGAAGAGGCTGGCTAGGGTGAACGTTGGTCCTTTAGAGGATGAGAAAGGGGAGCTAGTGGTAGGGAATGGGGATATGGCTAAGGTATTGAATAACTTTTTTGTTTCTGTCTTCACGGAGGAGGACGTGAATAAATTGCCGGGTGTTAGCGATGGAAAGGTGGTAGGACTGGAGGGTCTCAATGACATTACTGTTGCTAGAGAGGTGGTGCTCGACAGACTGGAGGGGCTGATTGTGGACAAGTCCCCAGGACCGGATGGAATGCATCCGAGGGTTCTGAAAGAAATGGCAGAGGGGATAGCGGATGCCTTGGTGGTTATTTTCCAGACGTTGCTGGATTCCGGGGAAGTGCCGGAAGATTGGAAAAAGGCTAATGTTACGCCGTTGTTTAAGAAGGGTCCCAGGCAAAAGGCGGGAATTATAGGCCGGTTAGTTTAACGTCTGTGGTAGGTAAAATGTTAGAATCTGTCATTAAGGAGGAAATTGCGAAGCATCTTGAAGGGAATTGCTTGATAGAGCAGACGCAGCACGGTTTCATTAAAGGGAAGTCGTGTCTGACAAATTTACTGGAGTTCTATGAGGATGTGTCTAGGGCGGTGGATAGAGGAGAGCCGGTGAATGTGGTCTTTCTGGATTTTCAGAAGGCGTTTGACAAAGTATCTCACAAGAGTTATTGCAGAAGGTCGAGGGACATGGAGTTGGGGGTAGGGTGTTAGCGTGGATAGAGGATTGGTTGTCAAATAGGAGACAGAGAGTGGGGGTCAACGGGTGCTATTCGGATTGGCGGATGGTGACTAGTGGAGTGCCCCAGAGGTCGGTGCTGGGGCCTCAGCTATTTACCATTTATATAGATGATCTGGAGGAGGGAACCGAGTGTAGGGTGTCGAAATTTGCTGATGACACCAAGATTGGGGGAACGGCAAATTGTGTGGAGGGTGTGGAGAGTCTGCAGAAGGATCTAGATAGGCTGGACGAATGGCCAGGAAATGGCAAATGGAATTTAATGTTGGCAAGTGTGAGGTGGTCCACTTTGGAAGGAGGAATGGTAGGAAGGACTATTACTTACGGGGCGAAAAACTGCAGCAGGCGACGGTGCAGAGGGACCTCGGGGTCCTTGTGCATGAGTCGCAAAAACCCAGCTTGCAGGTGCAGCAGGTGGTCAGGAAGGCGAATGGGATGCTGGCCTTCATAGTGAGGGGGATTGAATATAAAAGTAGGGAGGTCTTGCTGCAGCTGTATAGGGCATTGGTGAGGCCGCAGCTGGAGTACTGTGTGCAGTTTTGGGCGCCGCACCTGTGCAAAGATATTTTGGCCTTGGAGGGAGTGCAGAGGAGGTTTACTAGGCTGATACCGGAGTTGAGGGGGTTGAACTATGAGGAGAGGCTGAATAAACTGGGCTTGTATTCATTAGAGTTTAGAAGAATAGGGGAGATCTCATTGAGACGTATAAGATGATGAATGGGATGGATAGGATAGAGGTGGAGAGACTCTTCCCGCTCAAAAAAGACAATAGGACTAGGGGGCACAGCCTCAAGATAAAAGGGGAGGCGGTTTAGAACAGAGTTGAGGAGGAACTTCTTCACTCAAAGGGTGGTGAATCTCTGGAATTCTCTGCCCGTTGAAGTGGTGGAGGCTGCCTCGCTAAATATTTTTAAGAAACGGGTTGATGGGTTTTTGATAAGAGAAGGGATTAAGGGTTATGGGGAGAGGGCGGGAAGGTGGAGCTGAGTCACGACAGATCAGCCATGATCTTATTGAATGGCGGGGCAGGCTCGAAGGGCGAGATGGCCTACTCCTGCTCCTATTTCTTATGTTCTTATACCATTGTTAACTTTGTATGCCTAATATATCATATAAAACATTAATAGTGTTAGAAAAAGCTAAAGACTTTGGAAAAATTAAGCCTTTTCACATTGTTGTTTCATTTTTTTTAAAGGGGGGGCTGATGAAAGTGCGCATATAATACATATCTCTACATAAAATATGCTTATGTTTCAGGAGAATGAAAGAAGTAAGCATTTGCAGGAAGGAGTTGGCTGATCTGATCAAAGTGATGAGTTTTTCAGGCTTCTGAAGGGGGGAGGGAGGGAGGGGGAAGTTGCAGGGGGGAGGAGGCAGGCAGGGAAGGTGGATCACCATAACACAATGCAGCAGAAGGTGGTGAGTTGCTCATTGTCACAAAGCTGATGGTTCAATCTCTCTTTGTAACAGCTCTTGTTCCCTCACACTCACACATTGATTTTCCAAATATTCAGATAATAGCTGAAGATATGATTCAGCAGTTTTTGTAAAATTATACTGCTCACCAGGATGGCAAAGCTGACTTGTTTAAGGGGAAACAAAAGAAGAATTTTCCCTCCATTTATACCCAGCAGATTGCTTTGCTGCCAATTTCTATCAGGAAGGTTAGAGACTAATCCTATGACAGCCTCCCCTTGTGGTCTTGTGAAACGGTTAGGAGCTGTTCCCCCTGTAAATGGTCACTGATGCTGTGCTCTGTCTTCCCGAGCTTCCCTGCTCACTTCTGCTTTTAATCTGCTGGGCTATTGATGGCAAAATGCTGACAGCTTGACTGGTGTTACAGTGCATGGTGCTACTGCAATGATAGAGAAAAATTATTGGAAGCAATAGTTGGAAAATTGGACTTAAAAGGACTCGAGTTATATGTTTTTTAAAAGTGAATTAGAGACACTGAAGATGATTGCTCCATTAGTTGCTGACAGGAATGGCAGTGGCCTGGGGGATGGGTCGATAGCCCACACACTGAGCCCTGCAGAATACCACTTGAAACAACTTTCCATTTGCAAGGACACCCATCAACCATTACCCTTTGTTTCCCATTGCTAAACCAACTTGGAATCCAATTTGCTACATTTCCCCGTATCCTTTTTCTGTTTTGACCAGTTTGTCTGTGATACCTTGTCAAATCCATGTAGACAACATCCACTGCACTACCCTCATCAATCCTCATCGTCACTTTCTCAAAGAAGTCAGTCAAATTTGTAATACATGACCTTCCCTAAACAAAGCCATGCTGACTATCTCTGACTGGTTCAGGTCTTTATCAGTGATAATGGAATCATGGGACATCCTTCCTGTGGATCCTGAAACTTAGAGATATTGTAAATATATTCTAGGACTTTCTACCATCTCTGTCAGACAAAGGGATAAAATGACTGTCGTCTCAAACTCCCAGGCTGGTTCAGAGAGACCAGGGTGTGTTGAGGAACAGCAGCTAGAAGCAGCTACATGAGTGGGAAAAGGAACTGAAATCTCTCAACTGAACTAAAGACATCAGAACCACAGAATCTCATCAGCTCAAGCCACTTTACTGAAATAGATCACATCAGCCACAATGTGTAATCAGCTACTCCTCGCAACTTAAGGAATTCCACATTACCTTTTATTTCTAAATCAGGCAGCACAGTGGCTCAGCGGTTCGCACTGCTGCCTCAGAGCGCCAGGGAGCTGGGTTCAATTCTGGCCTTGGGTGACTGCACCTTCTCCCCATGTCTGCGTGGGTTTCCTCCAGGTGCTCCAGTTTCTTTCCACTGTCCAAAGAGGTATAGGTTAGGGGGATTGGCCATGGATAGGTCAGGGGTTGGGCATAGGTAAGATGCTCTTTAGGAGAGGTGGCGCGAAGCCAGTGGGCCAAACGACATTTGTGTTCCATGAAAAGATGCAGGTGGTTAATCATTTCTCCCTATCATAAAGTAGTTAAATTGGCTCCTTTTTAAACATATATATTGGGGTTGTAAAAGGTATCTAAGGGAAAGGGAACCTTAAGATAAAGGCAAAATACTGTGCATGCTGGAATCTGAAACAAAAACAGGAAATGCTGGAAAATCTCAGCAGGTCTGACAGCATCTGTGGAGAGAGGGAATAGAGCCAATGTTTTGAGTCTGGATGACCCTTTGTCAGAGCTGTAGGCAAAGAAAATCAAATAAGATTAATATAAATCACTTCCCCCTCCCTTACTTCCCCTATTTGTTCCTCCCATCTTCCTCCATCCCCCTTCCTGATTTCCCCGCTTTCCCCAATTCATCCCTGCTTCCCTCTTTCCACTTTGCCTCCTCACCCTCCAGCACTTCCCCCCCTCCAGCATTTCCCCCCCCCACCCCTTTCCCCCATTCTCTTCTCCCCCCACCCCCTTACAATACTCCAAATTTGCTCTGACTACAGTCTTATAAAGCCTGTTTAATGTCCCTGCTTCTGTATTCTGGTTCTCTTGAATACATTAAACATGTTTTTAAAGATTTACAACAAAATCCAAAGAATGTCTGCTGCCTCTACTCGCTGCAGCTAGACCAAAAAAACAGTGCATAGTCAATCAGGACAAAAAGCTCACTATCACCGGCAGAATTCTGACAATTGCAATCAGAAATTCAAAACAGGCATGTTTTCAATGTGCGCATGTGTCAGGACACACGTGTGTGCGAGACAAGCCAGCATTTGGGCCAGAAGTTACAGTGTAACTTCAAGTGTAAAAGTTGATCTTAAATAAAAGTCTAACCCATTTTTGGGGGGTCTACAAAGGTGTTTTTTTAATATACCTCATGTAAAAGTTCAGACTAGCTTTTAAGGGATCGAACCAATTATGATGAACTGCCCACTGATAATTGGTATCGTTTTTTAATGTCACACCTTTAGATTTTCCCTCTGTCGATTCCAGCAGCAATCTCCCAGTCAATTGACAAAACTGTCCACATGATTTATCAGTGTCTTCAAGAAAAAAAATAACTGATATACAGCTCAATTTAAAATGAAGATAAAAGTGGTAAAATGAGTTCAGAAGCATTGGCAAAATGGTTGTATTATCATCTATGGAACCAGCAGACTCAGAGAAAGAAAATGATTTTTCAGAATTCAGGACTAGTTAGTGCTCAATTGTGTTCAGGGTCCAGGGAAAAACATGTTTTCTAGTCTTCTGCCAGGAAACTAAACACGAGGTCACATGACACCAGGTCACAGTCCCAAAAGGTATATTCAAAATCACAAGCTTTTGGAGCGCCATTCCTGGTGTCCATTGGACTATAACTTGGTGTCATGTGATTGCTCAAGTTGTCCATCCCAGTCCAACACCAGCATCTTCACATCAGAATTCAAAAGTGTCCACCACCTGAGTTCAACAATAAAGTTCAGTTTTGTAAACTGCCATGAAATGAAGAATGTAAATTGATTGGCTTGTGTTGAAAATATGGATGAAATTCGACATTCCAACAAATATATTTGAAGGTGAAAAGAATCATTTTTGATGCAGTTTACAGTGGTTCTATCTTGTATGGCAAATGGAACAAATTTAAAACTGATGGTGATATTCAACTACAAAGATACCCTCAAAGAGAAATTTCAGAAAGATATTACTACCTCCATGCATAAGAAAGGCTGGATGAATGAAAACAGTTGAAAGAAATCAGAAGGTGTGGAATTTGCAACCAGGAGAAGTGTTTGTTCACCTGGGGCACGTTCAAATCCCACCTCATCAATGATGTGAAATCAACCAAGACCATCGTGGCAGCTATTCTCAGCAGTCTCACAAGTGTAGCCTTGGATTCGTGTATAAATAATCTCTTGAGGACGGTATCTGAAAGATGTGGAATAATTGGATGTTGCAAGGTGATGGATAATCACTAAAAGTAGAAATATACACACTCTCAATAGCAACATTTGCCAATAGGTCGCAGATACATGGAATTAACTTATACTCAATATTACCAAAAATAATTTCTAAAATGTGGAATATTGAATACATCCAATGGTTTTGAGGAAGATGACTTGTGTAATCATTAAGCCAAAGTTACCAGTAGTACCAATGATGATTATGTTGAAGATCCACATAATGGTGTTACACAACTGGACTACTGAAATGAACTATTCCAATTTCATATTGTGACCAGAGTGATTTTGAGGATTTTAACATGAAGTTCATTTGTTACAACATAGTTTTTAATGCTATAAAATAAAATGTTTAAGAAGTAATATGAATTCATCAGTGCAGTTGGTTTTTAGTTTATTCCATTGTGACTGTCATTCTCGATTCCAGATTGAGCACACATTAATTCCTCCAATACACAATCTTTCTAAAAGTTAACTCCCCAACTTAAAAACTTGGCCTGAGAATATTCCATATGAGGGGCTTTGAGATGACATTCACTAGGAGGGCATTCAAGGCGTCTGAAAACATTGTTGCCATTTGTCAGAAGCTGTTCAATTGTCAATAATCTGATTGTGGTGCAGAATCTTGCAAATCTTTTCTGATATGTGGACTCCTGGAACAAACTGTCATCTCTTGAAGTGGTCACCAATTCACTGAATTTCTTAAAGTGAGAGCTTGTCATTTTCTGATTGGGATATCTTACAAAGAATATGGGTCAAGGGAAATATCCAAGGCTATTTCTAAATAAGGATCACAATTGTATGGGACAGATTGGAGGGGCTAGTGGATCTTTACCAATGATCATTATTTGTATATTCCCTTTGTTATTTTCTTAAACTAGCTCTCCCTTTTAGCAATTCTTTCTTCTACTCTGCTCTCCATTTTCTGCTTTCAGTTTTGCTTCTTTCATCTCCCAGTCAGAAGAGGAAATTGAGAGCGATGCTGGATGGTTAGAATGTAGTGCAGAATGACACCAAAAGCCGGGTTCAATCCTCTGCTGGTTGTCCTAGTTCATGGAGGGTTCCTTATCTTACCCACGTCTGATGAGGAATGGTGCCTATATAACCACCTGTATCTAACAGAGACATCCCTCTGATGCCTTTCTGTACAATGGCTAATTACCATCCTGCCCACAATGGGGGTATCCAGGGTTAAATACCGAGGCGTAACCAATGTTTTTAAGTTCTCTGCACTTGGTAGAAAAAACAGAAAAGCAAAGTGTTTTGTAAATGGTGAGAAATTGGGAAGTGTTGATGTCCATAGGGATTCCAGAAGAATGACCATGACATCTTTGTCAAATCTCTCCTGACCATCTATTTTGCTTCACCTCTTCTCCCTCAGTACAAAACTCATCACATTTCTGATTCACTTGAGTTCTGAAGAAATCATACGGACTGGAAATGTTAACTCGATTTCTCTCCACAGATCCTGCCAGATCTGCTGAGTTTTTCCAACACTTTGTTCTTTTTTCACCAGAATGATAATGAGATGAGATGTGGAAACTAGGCCAGTTTCTCCAGAGTTTTGAGAAATGAGACATGACTTACAAAATTCTTCCCAGGTGTGGCAGGGATGATGTGGATAGGCTATTTCCCCAGGCTGGCAAGGATCAGAATAAAGGGTACACTGAGATAGGGAGGAATTTCTTCACTGAGAGGCTGATGAATTTCTACTCCAGAGGGCTGTGGAAGTTCAATTAGAAATAAGTCTCACAACACCAGCTTAAAGTCCAACAGGTTTATTTGTAACAAATGCCACAAGCTTTTTGCCACGCTGTTCCTTTATCAGGTGGGTAGGAGTTCTGATCACAAACAGGGCACAAAGACACAAACTCAGTTTACATGAATAATGGTTGGAATGTGAGTCTTTACAGCTAATCAAGTCTTAAAGGTACAGACAATGTGAGTGGAAAGAGCATTAAGCACAGGTTAAAAGAATGTGTATTGTTTCCAGACAGTACAGTGAGTGAGATTTTGCAAGTACAGGCAAGTTGTGGGGGTTACAGAAAGTGTGACATGAACCCAAGATCCCTGTTGAGACCGTCCTCATGTGTGTGGAACTTGGCTATCAGTCTCTGTTCAGCGACTCTGCGCTGTTGTGTGTCATGAAGGCCGCCTTGGAGAATGCTTACCCGAAGGTCAGAGGCTGAATGCCCGTGACCACTGAAGTGTTCGCCAACAGGAAGAGAACAGTCTTCATCTGTTGATTCACCTGTTGTAGCATCAGCATGGTCTCCCCAATGTACCATGCCTCGGGTCAACGTTGGCTGAGTTGCGACTGTATGTACCATGTAGCTGGTGGATGGTGTTCTCACATGAGATGATGGCATCTGTGTCAATGATCCCCAACAGGAAGAGAACAGTCTTGTCTGGTGACTGTCGAGCGGTGTTCATTCATCCGTTGCCGTAGTGACAGCATGGTCTCCCCAATGTACCATGCTTCGGGACATCCTTTCCTGATAACCTCACGATGCTCCACTTTTACAGCTTCTACCCTAAACACGTTAAAGAAGTCATCCCCTACGGACAAGCCCTCCATATACACAGGATCTGCTCAGATGAGGAGGATCGTGACAGACACCTACAGACGCTGAAAGATGCCCTCATAAGAACAGGATATGGCGCTTGACTCATTGATTGGCTGTTCCGATGCACCACAGCGAAAAACCGCACCGATCTCCTCAGAAGACAAATACGGGACACAGACGACAGACTACCCTTCGTCGTCCTGTTCTTCCCTGGAGCAGAGGGGCTACGACATCTTCTCCGGAGCCTTCAACATGTCATTGATGAAGATGAATATCTCGCCAAGACCATCCCCACACTCCATGGCTTGCCTTCAAACAACCGCATAACCTCAAACAGACCATTATCCGCAGCAAACTACCCAGCCTTCAGGAGAATAGTGACCACAACACCACACAACCCTGTCACAGCAACCTCTGCAAGACATGCCGGATCAACAGGGTCATTGTTTTTTAACTGGTCGGCGCAACATCGTGGGCCGAAGGGCCTGTTCTGCGCTGTAATGTTCTATGTTCTAACATGGATACCATCGTCTTATGTGAGAATACCATCCACCAGGTACATGGTAAATACTCTTGCAACTCGACCAACATTGTCTACCTGATTCATTGCAAGAAAGGATGTCCCGAAGCATGGTACATTGGGGAGACCATGCAGATGCTACTACAACGGATGAATGAACATCGCTCGACAATCACCAGGCAAGACTGTTCCCTTCCTGTTGGCGAACACTTCAGCGGTCACGGGCATTCAGCCTCTGACCTTCGGGTAAGCATTCTCCAAGGCGGCCTTCACAACACACGACAACGCAGAGTCGCTGAACAGAGACTGATAGCCAAGTTCCACACACATATGGACAGCCTCAACTGGGATCTTGGCTTCATGTCGCACTATCTGTAACCCCCAAAACTTGCCTGGACTTGCAAAATCTCACTAGCTTCCCTGTCTGGAAAAAATACACATCCTTTTAACCTGTGCTTAATGCTCTTTCCATTCACATTGTCTGTACCTTAAAGACTTGATTAGCTGTAAAATAATAATCATTATTCATGTAAACTGAGTTTGTGTCTTTGTGCCTTGTTTGTGATCAGAACTCCTACCCACCTGATGAAGGAACAGCGTGTTCCAAAAGCTTGTGGCATTTGTTACAAATAAACCTGTTGGACTTTAAGCTGGTGTTGTGAGACTTATTTCTGTTTTTACCCCAGTCCAACACCGGCATCTCCACATCATGACTACCATCGAAGTTCAATTATTGAGCAGGTTGAGACAGAAATTGATATGAAATCAAGGGATATAGGGAAAATGTCACAGAGATAGATGATCAGCTGTGATCTGTTGGAATTGTGGAACAGGCTTGACAGGCCAATGCGTGCTCCTATGAATACTTCATCAAACTTTCAGTGGGGGAACACGTGACGAATAGTGACCACAATTCTGTAAACTTTAGAACAGTAATGGAAAAAGATGAGTGTTGTCCTATGGGTAAGGTGCTGAATTGGGGGAAGGCTAACTACAGCCGGATTAGGCAGGATTTGGTGACTGTTGATTGGGAGAGGCTGTTTGAGGATAAATCCACGTCTGACATGTGGGAGTCTTTTAAGGAGAATTGATGAGGCTGCAGGACAGGCATGTGCCTGTAAAAAGGAAGGATAGGAAAGATAGGATTTGAGAGCCGTGGATAACCAGGGAAATTGTGGGTCTAATCAAAAAGAAAAAAACAGGCATACATAAGGTCCAGGCAGCAAAAAACAGATGAAGCTCTGGAGGAATACAGAGAAAATAGAAAAGAACTCAAACAGGGAGTTAGAAGGGCAAAAAGGGGTTATGAAATGTCCTTGGCAGACAGGATTAAAGAGAATCCCAAGGCATTTTATACATACGTTAGGAACAAGAGGGTGTCGGAGAAAGAGTGGGACCTCTCAAGAACAAAGGAGGGGAATTATGCTGAGAACACAAGGAAATTGGTGAGATCCTAAATGAATACTTTGTATCAATATTCACAAAGGAGGGAGACATGTTGATTGGTAGTGTCTCAGAGAGATGTATAGACCCGTTAGAACAAATCACAATTACAAGGGAGGAAGTTAGGTGTTTCAGGAAGCATTAATCCCCAGTAGACAACTCCCCAGGGCCAGATGGCAACTGTCCAAGATTACTGAGGGAGACAAGAGATGAAATTGCTGGGCCTCTAACAGAAATCTTTGTTTCTTCATTGGACACAGGTGAGGTTCCAGAGGATTGGAGGATAGCAAATATGCTCCTGTTATTTAAGAAGGGTAGCAAGGATAACCAGGTTAATTATAGGCCGGTGAGATTGATATCCATGGTAGAAAAATTGTTGGAGAAGATTCTTAAAAATAGGATCTATACACATTTAGAACCGAATAGTCTCATTAGCGACAGACAACTTGCTTTTGTAAGAGGGAGGTCATGCCTCACAAATTTGGTTGAGTTTTTTGAGGAGTTGGCAAAAATGATTGACGAGGGAAGGGATTGACGAGTAAAGCATTTGACAAGGTCCCTCATGGCAGGTTGGTGCAAAAGGTTAAATCTCACAGGATAAAAGGTAAGCTAGCTAGATGGGTGGAGAACTGGCTTGGCCACAGAAGACAGAGGATAGCAGTGGAGGGGTCTTTTTCTGATTGGAGGTGTGTTCCGCAGGGCTGTGTACTGGGACCTCTGCTGTTTGTGATATATAGAGATGATTTGTAAGAAGATGTAGTTGGTGTAATCAGTAAGTTTGCGGATGACACAAAGATTGCTGGAGTTGCGGATAGTGATGAACACTGTCAGAGAATACAGCAGGATATAGATAGACTAGAAAACTGGGCGGAGAAATGGCAGATGGAATTTAATCCAGATAAATGCGAAGTGATGCATTTCGGTAGATCTAATGTAGGGAGGAGCTATACAATAAATGGCAGAACCATCAGGAGTATAGACACACAGAGGGACCTCGGTGTGCAAGTCCACAGATCCTTAAAGGTGGTAGCACAGGTGGAAAAGGTGGTGAAGAAGGCATATGGCATGCTTGCCTTTATTGGACAGGGCATAGAGTATAAAAGTTGCCATATGATGTTGCAGTTATATAGAACGTTGCTTAGGCTACATCTGGAATACTGCGTCCAGTTCACACTACCTGAAGGATTTGGAGGCTTTAGAGAAAGTGCTGAAAGGTTTTACCAGGATGTTGCCTGGTACAGAGGATATTAGCTATGAGGTGAGATTGAGTAAACTAGGGTTGTTCTCCCTGGAAAGATGGAGATTGAGGGGCGACCTAATAGAAGTTTATCAAATTATGAAGGGCATAGACAGAGTGAACAGTTGGAAGCTTTTTCGTCGGTTGGAAATGACAAACACAAGGGGTCACAAGTTCAAGGTAAGGGGGGGGCAAGGCTCAATACAGATATGCGGGGGACGTATTTTACACAGAGGGTGGTGGGGGCCTGGAATGCAGTAGTAAGCAAAATGGTTGAGGCAGACACGCTGGAATCATTTAAGACTTATTTAGATAGCGACATGAACAGACTGGGAATAGAGGGATACAAACGGATGGTCTAGTTAGGAACAACAATCGGTGCAGGCTTGGAGGGCTGAAGGGCCTGTTCCTGTGCTGTATTGTTCTTTATACGATACAGTTCTGTAGACTCGGGAAACAGCACCCAACAGTGACAGGCCATCACAGAAGAGCCCAACTCTGCTACTGACACCCACAAACTCCAACGGGGGCTGCAGTTGGCTCTCAAGGCTACGAATACTGCCCGATTGATTTTCTGAGATTAACTGTAGCAACTCATCTACACAACCAGTAAGTATAGCATGGAAATATATAGACCATGGATTATATGAATTGTGTCAAAGTTCACCACTTGCCGATTGAAACCGAGTGCAAGAGTTCAGATTGAGTTGTATATGATGTTGAGGCAACACTGTCACATCAGTAGGATGGTGCCTGATTCGGGGAGCGACAAAAATGAAGACTTAAAGAATTGTGACTTTATTTGAATAACGAAAACAAGGGTTTAAAATTAAGAAACAATGGGAAAGAGCAGGTACAAATTGCTTCCAGCGACAAAACAAGGTGGCATAGATTATAGGTTTTGAACCTTGAGCAGTAGAAACCTTATTACAGAGGATCGAGACACAGTGAAATGTTCCATTGGAGTGAGTGATCATAAGAACATTTAAGGTTAGTTTGGATATGTGATTGAGGAAAGGTGGATAAAAGGATATGGGAGCAGAGCAGACATGAGATTTGGATTATGTTTAAATGGAGGACCAACAGCAAAACTGCACTCAGTTCTGGGCACTGTGACACAGAGAACATGCACTGATCATGGAGGCAGTGCAGATGTACAATAGCAAGTCTAAAAATAGTGAATTATCAGGGTGAACTACATCAATTAGGGTTGAAATTCCTTCAATACATAAGATTGAGGGGTCATGACCATTCAACTGTGGAAATTGTGGCTTCTCACGCAATGTAAAATTTCAGTGCAGCTATATGCAATATCCTCCTTTTAACGTTTGACTTACTTTGTCTTCCTGAACAAGACCTGTGTCACCACTTATGCAAGATGATGTGGTTGTACAGTTCCTCATTCAATTGAGGCAGCTTCTCCATCAGCATTGCCCAACTCACAGAGACACCGGGGCAACATGTTTGACTGCAAATGCATTTGACAAAGTCTTTGTTTCTCTATGAAAGGGAGAAAGTTGGAGATCAGAGGGAAGACTGTGAAGGGTCAGTTAGAGAGGGCCAAACATCAAGAGTCAGACAGAGGGCATGGGTTGTGGAGGGTCAGAAGGAAGAAAATGATTGTGGGGTCAGTTAGGGAAAGATTCAAGGAATTGATAGGGTAGTGTGAGAAACAAGGGAACAAAATCTTAACAACTGAAGCTACTGATGTCAGAAAGTGTTTCCTCACACTCATCTGGAACTCTAAAAAGCTGCTTCAGCTGGGTGATCAATTGAAAATCTGAAACTGAGATTGATTGATGTCTGTTCAGGGCACTAGTAACTAATTACTGGCTGTTAGATGAAATTGGTAAAGATCAGTTATACTCATTTAATAGCTGACCAATTGAGAGCAGATGAATATCTTACACAGGCTGGTTGGGATGGCTTAGCAAATGCAATGAGGTAAATCCATGCAGGAGTCTTTTAAGGAGCAGTTGATAAGGCTGCAGGACAGGCATGTGCCTATAAAAAGGAAGGCCAGGAAAGATAGGATTTGAGAGCTGTGGATAACCAAAGAAATTGTGGGTCTAATCAAAAAGGAAAAAGAGGCATACATAAGGTCCAGGCAGCTAAGAACAGATGAAGCACTGGAGGAATACAGAGAGTAGAAAAGAACTCGAACGGGGATTTAGAAGGGCAAAAAGGGGTTATGAAATGTCCTTGGCAGACAGGATTAAAGAGAATCCCAAGGCATTTTATACATACGTTAGGAACAAGAGGGTGTTGGAGAAAGAGTCGGACCTCTCAAGAACAAAGGAGGGGAATTATGCTGAGAACACAAGGAAATTGGTGAGATCCTAAATGAATACTTTGTATCAATATTCACAAAGGAGGGGGACATGTTGATTGGTAGTGTCTCAGAGAGATGTATAGACCCGTTAGAACAAATCACAATTACAAGGGAGGAAGTGTTAGGTGTTTTAGGAAGCAAAGGTAGATTTAATGGGATTGAGTGTTATAGAGAGGCCTGGTAGGTAGGGATATGATAGGCGCAACTTGTGGGCCGAAGGGCCTGTTTGTGCTGTTATGGTCTATGTATGTATGTATCTATTTTAACTCCCCAGGGCCAGATGGCATCTGTCCCAGATTACTGAGGGAGACAAGAGATGAAATTGCTGGGCCTCTGACAGAAATATTTGTCTCTTCATTGGACACAGGTGAGGTTCCAGAGGATTGGAGGATAGCAAATGTGGTCCCGTTATTTAAGAAGGGTAGCAAGGATAACCCGGGTAATTATAGGCCGGTGAGATTGATGTCCGTGGTAGGAAAATTGTTGGAGAAGATTCTTAGAAATAGGATCTATACATATTTATAACTGAAGTCTCATTAGCAATAAACAACATGGTTTTGTATGAGGGAGGTCATGCCTCACAAACTTGGTTGAGTTTTTTGAGGTGACAAAAATGATTGACAAGGGAAGGGCCGTGGATGTCGTCTACATGGATTTTAGTAAAGCATTTGACAAGGTCCCTCATGGCAGGGTGGTGCAAAAGGTTAAATCTCACAGGATCTCACATTGGCAGCACTGTAGTTAGCATTGCTGCTTCACAGTTCCAGGGTCCTGAGTTCGATTCCCGGCTCGGGTCACTGTCTGTGTGGACATTCTCCTCGTGTCTGAGTGAGTTTCCTCCGGGTACTCCGGTTTCCTCCCACAGTCCAAAGATGGGTGGGTTAGGTTGATTGGCTATGCTAAAAAATTGCCTCTTAGTATCCAGGGATGTGTAGGTTAGAGGGATTAGTGGGTATAATATGTAGGGATAGGGGGGGTAGGGCCTGGGTGGGATTGTGTTTGGTGTCTCGATGGACCGAAGGGCCTCTTTCTGGACTATAGGGTTCTATGATTCTATGATCAAAGGTGAATAGAATAGCTAGATAGGTGGAGAACTGGCCTGGCCATAGAAGACAGAGGGTAGCAGTGGAGGGGTCTTTTTCTGATTGGAGGTCTGTGACTAGTGGTGTTCCGCAGGGTACTGGGTCCTCTGCTGTTTGTGATATATAGAAATGATTTGTAAGAAGATGTAGCTGGTCTGATTAGTAAGTTTGCGGACCACACAAAAGATTGCTGGAGTTGCAGATAGCGATGAACACTGTCAGAGAATACAGGATATAGATAGGCTGGAAAATTGGGCAGAGAAGTGGCAGAAGGAATTTAATCCAGATAAATGTGAAGTGATCCATTTCGGTAGATCTAATACAATAAATGGCAGAACTATCAGGTGTATAGACACACAGAGGGACCTAGGTGTGCAAGTGATCCCTAGGTGATCCCTAAAGGTGGCAGCACAGGTAAAAAAAGGTGGTGAAGAAAGCACATGGCATGCTTGCCTTTATTGGACAGGACAGAGAGTATAAAATTGCCATATGATGTTGCAGTTATATAGAACATTGGTTAGGCCACATCTGGAATACTGTATCCAGTTCTGGACACCACACTAGGCTTTGGAGAGAGTGCAGAAAAGGTTTACCAGGATGTTCTCTGGTATGGTGGGTCTTAGTTGTGAGGAGAGATTGAGTAAACTAGGATTGTTCTCCCTGGAAAGACGGAGGTTGAGGGGCGACCTAATAGAAGTTTATAAAATTATGAGGGGCACAGATAGGGTGAACGGTTGGAAGCTTTTTCCCAGGTCAGAAATGACAAACACAAGGGGTCACAAGTTCAAGGTAAGGGGAGCAAGTTCAATACGGATATGCGGGAGGTGTATTTTATACAGAGGGTGGTGGGGGTCTGGAATGCACTACCAAGCAAGGTGATTGATGCAGACACACTAGGATCATTTAAGACTTATTTAGATAGCCACATGAGCAGACTCGAGGGATACAAACAGATGGTCTAATTTGGAACACATGATCGGTGCAGGCTTGGAGGGCTGAAAGGCCTGTTTCTGTGCTGTTTTGTTGTTACATAGAGCATAGAACAGTACAGCACAGTACAGGCCCTTCAGCCCTCAATGTTGTGCCGAGCCTTGTCCAAAACCAAGATGAAGCTATCCCACTCTCTATCATTCTGCTGTGCTCCATGTGCCGATCCAATAACCGCTTGGAAGTTCCTGAAGTGTCCGACTCCACTATCACAGCAGGCAGTCCATTCCACACCCCAACCACTGAGTAAAGAGCCTACCTCGAACATCCCTCCCATATCTCCTACCATGAACCTTATAGTTATGCCCCCTAGTAACAGCTACATCCATCTGAGGAAATCGACTCTGAACATCCTCTCTTTCTATCCCCATCATCTTATAAACCTCTATTGATAGGACATAGAACATTCCAGCGCAGTACAGGCCCTTCGGCCCTCGACGTTGCGCCAACCAGTGGAACCAATCCAATGACCCTCTAACCTAAACTATTCCAATGTTATCCATATGCCTATCCAATGACCATTTGAATGCCCTTAAAGTTGGCGAGTCCACAACTGCTGCAGGCAGGGCATTCCACGCCCTTACTACCCTCTGAGTAAGAGTTAAGTCGCCTCTCATCCTCCTCCACTCTAAAGAGAAAAGACCCAGCTGCCTCAACCTTTCCTCATAAGACCTACCGTCCAAACCAGGCAGCATCCTGGTAAATCTCCTCTACACTCTCTCCAATGCTTCCACATCCTTCTTCTCGTGAGGTGACCAGAACGGAACACAATATTCCAAATGTGGTCTCACCAAGGTCCTGTATAGTTTTGGCATAAACCCACAGCTCTTAAACTCTAATTCCCTGTTAATATACGCTAACACAGCTCTATCCACTTGAATGGTAACCATCAGAGATCTGTGGATGAACCCCAAGATCTCTCTGTTCCTCCACATTTCTCAGAACCCTACCATTGACCCTGTAATCCACATTCAAATTTGTCCTATCAAAATGAATCACCTCACACTTAATTCAATCAAATTTGCAAGGCAAGACTTATCCTTCATGAATCCATGTTGATTATCCTGGATTAAGCTGCATCTTTCCAAATGGTCATAATTCCTATCCCTCAGAACCCTTTCCATTAACTTACTGATCACCAAAGTAAGACTAACCTGCTTATAATTACCAGGGTTATTCCTATTTCCTTTCTTGACCAGAGGAACAACATTTGCCACTCTTCAGTCCTCTGGCACTATCCCCGTGGACAATGAGGACCAAAGCCAAAGGCTCTGCAATCTCCTCCCTTGCCTCCCAAAGTATCCTAGGATATATCCCATCTGGCCCTGGGGACTTATCGACCCGCAGGTTTTTCAAAACATCTTCCCTCAGAACATCTCCCTCCTCCAGCCTATCAGCCTGTATCACACACTCATACTCAAAAACATGGCCCCCCTCCTTGGTGAACAGTAAAGTATTCATTCATCGCCTCTCCTATCACTTCTGACTCCATGTACAAGTTCCCATTACTGTCCTTGACTGGCCCTAACCTCACCCTGGTTATTCTTTTGTTCCTCACATAAGAGTAAAAAAGCCTTGGGGTTTTCTTGATCCGACCCGCCAAGGACTTCTCATGCCCCCTCCTAGCTCTCCTAAACCCTTTGTTTTGTTAGCTCATTCCTTGCTACCTTGTAACCCTCAAGCAACCCAACTGAACCTTGTTTTTTCATCCTTACATACGCTTCCATTTTCCTCTTGACAAGACATTCAACCTCTTTTGTGAACCATGGTTCCCTCACTCAGCCATTTCCTCCCTGACTGCCAGGGACATACCTATCAAGGGCGGCACAGTAGCACAGTGATTAGCACTGCTGCTTCACAGCTCCAGGGTCCTGGGTTCGATTCACTTGCTCGGGTCACTGTCTGTGTCGAGTTTGCACATTCTCCTCGTGTCTGCGTGGGTTTCCTCCGGGTGCTCTGGTTTCCTCCCACAGTCCAAAGATGTGCAGGTTAGGTTGATTGGCCATTCTAAGAAATTGCCCCTTAGTGTCCAGCGTAGTGGAGGTTAGAGGGATTAGTGGCTATAACACATGGGGATAGGGCCTGGGTGGGATTGTGTTCAGTGCAGACTCTATGGGCCGAAGGGCCTCTTTCTGCACTGTGGGGTTCTATGATTCAATGACAAGCAGTATTTGTTCCTTCAACAAGCTCCACTTTTTGTTTGTGCCCATACCTGACAGTTTCTGCTCCCATTTTATGCTCCCTAATTCTTGTCTAATCACATCATAATTATCCCTGCCCCAATTATAAACCTTGATCTGCCTTGTGACCCTATCCCTCTACATCGCAATAATGAAAGAACAAAGAACACCACAGCACAGGAAACAGGCCCTTCGACCCAACGAGCCCGCACCTCCATTCCAACACTATGAGTCCCCTCTCCACCCATGACCCTTGTCTATGCTTATGGCATTCCACATTGAGGGAAGACTAATTTAGGGACACTGAATTGTGGTCACTATTTCCAAAGTGCTCTCCCACAAACAAATCTAACACCTGGCCTGGTTCATTACCCAGTACCAAGTCCAATGTGGCCCCACCTCTAGTCGGCTCATCCACATATTGTGTCAGGAAACTCTCCTGCACACACTGTACAAAAACTATCCATCCTAACTATTCGATCTATAAAGGTTCCAATCAATATTTGGAAAGTTAAAGTCGCCCATGATAACTACCCTGTGACCTCCACACCTATCCATAATCTGCTTTGCCATTTCCTCCTCCACATCTCTATTATTATTTGGGGTCCTTTAGAAAACTCCACAACATGACCGATCCTTTCCTATTTCTAATTTCAGTCTATATTACCTCAGTAGGCAGATCGACCTCAAACTGCCTTTCAGCAGCGGTTTAAACTATCCTTGATTAACAATGCTACTCCCCACCTCTTTTACCACCTTTCCTACTCTTACTGAAACATTTATATCCTGGAACTTCCAACAACCATGTGCTTTTGATCAGCTCTCCAGATTCTCATTCAACATCTCAGTCCATTCCTTGTTGCTATCTTCTCTTTTGCACTATCAATACAACTGGGCCACTGGTGACAGAGTACACGCTGAGACAAACAGAAATGGACAAAAGGCAGTGAACCCAACTCCAGATTTTCTAAGGTTAACATCTCTTATTTTCTCCCTTTCCAGTGTTTCTATTAAAGGTGACAAGTTTCTCCATTTGTAGCCCTTTGGCCAAGGAGTTTGATGAGGTGCATTGACCCAAACATGCATCATAGTGTGGTGACGAAAAGATTTTTCTCAGTAATATCATTGCAGTGTTAATGTAAGCCTTACTTGTGGCTAATAAGTGAACTTTAACTTTACTTTGTAAACCATTATAAGTTTAGAAGTGCAATGGAAACCTGATTCTCACTGATGTATTGTTCACTCAGTTATGATTCCTGTGTATAAATGGGGTCAGCAGCACATGCGTGGTGAAATTACTGTGAAGGAGCAGCAGCTCCAGTCAACCCCAATCCAAAGATTCCACAAGTTTCTCCTATCACCGAGGAAAAAAATAACCTACAACAAACTCCAAGAACCCATTTAAATGACAAAGACAATTTCAATCTTCTTGGGAAATACAGATTGTCAGCACTAACGTGAGCAAGACTGGTTGGCAGTGGGACAATTATTATCAGGAATTTTAAGCGTATCTTTGCATCCCCATTTCAAGCCTCTGTTTTCTTTCACAGAGCTTCATTTATTGTCCTGGTTTGTCAGACATGTCGGAGTGGGTATGATGTAGCATCTTATGAGGTTTGCAGAACCATATACATCATGACAGCTCAGAGACTATCTCTGTTGCTGTGCGGACACATGGATTTGGGCCGTGTCCGTGGGAGTTTGCGCGTTCTCCCCATGGTTGCGTGGGTTTCCTCCGGGTACTCCGGTTTCCTCCCACATCCCAAAAATGTGCTTTTAGGCTGATTGATTGGGTAACAAATTGTCCCTATATTGGACTCCCTGATCCTCACACATTAGGCATAGACTAAAATCATGAATAGGTCGCTGAGACAATGGGACGGCAGCGCGGGCTCGTTGGGCCAAAGGGCCTGTTTCCCGTGCTGTGTTGTTCTTTGTTCTTCTTTGTTCTTTGTATATAGCCATATGCTGTGGCTACCAGAGCAAGTGAGAAACTGCAAATTCTAGGGTGAGTAACTCACTTCCTGATTCCTCAAAGCTTGTCCAACATCTACAAGGAATAACGTAGGAAAGCTCTCCACTTGCCTAGGTGAGCGCAGTTCCAACAATACTAAAGACACCATCCAAGACAAAAGAGCCGGCTTTGTCAACATCCGCATCACTTTAAAACCATCAGCATACAATGGCAGCTGTGCGTACATTTACAAGATGCATTGTAGCAACTCACCAAGGCCCCTTTGTCAGCATGGTCTCTACCACTTGGAAGGACAAGGGCAGCAGATACATGGGAACATCATCACCTGCAAGTTCCTCTCCAAGTCATTGACCACTCTGACTTGGAAATGTGCCACCACTCCTTCACTGTCACTGGGTCAAAATCCTAGAACTCCCTTTCTAACAGTGCTGTGGGTGTATCTACACCACAGGGGCTACATATGTTCAATCAGTGGCTCACCACCACCTTCTCAAAGGTAATTAGGGATGAGCAATGAATACTGCCTTGCCAGTGATGCTCACAACCCTTGAAAGAATAATATAAATGGAAGGCTTTCTCCTATTGAAATTTGAAGAGACAAAGCACAATGGCAACTTGGCTGAGTATGTCAGGTTCGTTTATTACACATGGAAGTACAGCCACTGGGATAAGCTAAAGAAGCAGGTTGGTTACTGGAGAAGCTCACTCATTGACATTAGGAAAAAGCCACTAATTTAGCCTGTAGTTTCTCCATCCTTGCTGGCAATAGGGTGGCCATCTCAGCACAGAGCTCCAGCTCAGGTTCCATCACCTTGGCAGCCTCAGGCTGTTTCTTGCAGTAATCGACCACAAAATGGTAACAGTCTACTGCCTGCTGCAGGTTACTCAGCTGTAGCTTTGGATCAGAAGTGATCATCTTACTGTACAGCCAACCAATGCGAAACTTGCAAACCAGTGCCGGCCGCAGAATATCAGCTTCCAGGAGATCTGGAAATTTCTTTTCCGAGTTCTTCAGCGAGTCAAGGAAGAGGTTGTA
Source organism: Prionace glauca (assembly GCA_037974335.1). Lineage (NCBI taxonomy): Eukaryota > Metazoa > Chordata > Chondrichthyes > Carcharhiniformes > Carcharhinidae > Prionace > Prionace glauca. Next base: position 61,803,563 of record CM075737.1, read on the forward strand.
GTAGGTAATGGCTGACTGAGCCAGGTGGTTTATTTTCTTGATGTTATGACTATCTAGCTCATCCAGCCGGTTGGCAATAGAGACCTTCAGCTCCATCATTTCATAGAATGTATCTCCTATCTCAAACTGAAGTTGCCGACAAACCAAGAGATAATACTGCGGATTTAACTCTTTGTAGACTGCCTCCAACATGTCTATGCGCCGTTTGTGCATTTTACAACATCTTTCTTGGTCCTCTTCGAAAAATGCCAGGGCTTTGAATAACGCGCTGTGATCTTGAATGATCTCAATGTGGTCCGTCACATGGTCTTCAAGCTGAAAGAATTCCTTAGCCTCTTGCACATAATTCTGTCCAACCAAGAAAACCTCGCGAGCTTTGGCAAAGTCCACAGGGTAAGTACAGCTCACCTTCTCCTCAACCGACTGGATCAAATCAAATGTGTCACTGGATCCAAACAGCACAGCACTTTTCCTCCCTTGCTCCTTTTCCTCCTCTTCTTTCTTCAATTGGATTTTCAGCTCTTCCTGCCGATCCCAATCCAGTTCACCAACATCGTCCTGTAGGAACATATCATGACTGCAATAAACAAACAACATCTCCCCTTGGAGTTACTGTGTGAGTCTGATACACTCTTGCCCATTAACATCGAACACAGTCAGATCTAAACAACACATCAGTGACAAAATACCCTATCCAGATAATCTACGACATACTAAACACCAGGAACATCCCCCACCTGGTGGCTAAGGGGTGAACTGGATCCAAAGCTATATTTTCTGAAGCTCAGTTCTACAGCAGTTAGACAGCTAGCAGAGGCAGCAAGCTTGCATCTTAATGAACATACAGGTATCAAGCAGGGCGCAGAGTTGATTCAATGCAGTGTGAAGATGCTGTAAGTCTTAAAGTGCATCATGGTACCTGGGACCTGAAGACATTGTGGGAGGTTAGGGAAGAAATTGCAGGTCCCCTAGCAGAGATATTTGAATCAACGGCCACACGTGAATTGCCTGAAGATGGCAAACGTTATGCCTCTGTTTAAGAAGGGCTGCAGGGAAAAACTATAGACTGGTGAGCCTAACATCCGTAGTGGTTAAGTTGTTAAAAGGTATTCTGAAAGTCAGGACCTACAGGCATTTAGAGAGGCAATGATTGATTAGGGGCAGTTAGCATGGCTTTGTGAGTGGAAAATCCTGTCTTATGACTTGATTGTGATTTTTGAAGGGGTAACCAAGAAGGTAAATGAAGACAGCGCAGTTGATGTTGTCAACATGAACTTTAGTAAGGCCTTCAACAAGGTACTATGTCGTAGATTGTTGCAGAAGGTTAGATTTCACTGATCCAGGCTGAAGTAGTCAATTGGATACAAAATTGGCTCGATGACAGAGGGTGAACCAGCGGTGTGCCTCAGGGATCAGTGCTAGGTCCACTGTTATTTGTCATTTATATTAATGATTTGGATGAGAATTTAGGAATCATAGTAAGTTTGCAGATGACACCAAGATTGGTGCATATTGTACAGTGAAGAAGCTTATCTAGGATGGCAATGGGAACTTGATCAAATGGGCCAGTGGGCTGATGAATGGCAGATGGAGTTTAATTTAGACAAATGTGAGGTGATAAATTTTGGTAGATCGCACCAGGACAGGACTTATTGAACTATAGGGCATTGGGGAGAGTTATAGAACAAAGAGATCTAGGGTTTCATAGCTCCTTTAAAGGGGAGTCACAGGTGGACAGGATGATGGAGGCAGCATTCAACATACTTGGTTCCATTTGTTGGAGTTGAGATGTCTTGTTGAAGTTGGACAAGACATTATTAAGGCCTCACTTGGAATACTATGAACCATTCTGGTCACCCTATTATAGAAAGGAAATTATTCAACTAGAAAAAGTGCCGATAAGAATTATCAGGATGCTACCGGAACTTGATGGTTTGAGTTACAAGGCTGGAGCATAGGAAATTTAGGGATGATCTTAAGGGGTCTATAAAATAATGAGGGGCATACATCAGCTAGATAGTCAACATCTTTTCCCAAAGGTAGGAGAGTCTAAAACTAGAGGGCAGATTTAAGCTGAGAGGGGAGAGATACAAAAGGACTCAAAGGGGCAATTTTCTCACACAGAGGGTGATGAATGTCTGGAACGACCTGCCACAGGTAGAGGCAGGTACAATTTTGGCTTGTAAAAAGCATTTAGATAGTTAGATGGGTAAGATAGGTATAGAGGGATATGGGCCAAATGCAGACAATTGGGACTGGCTTAATGGTAGAAGCTGGATGGTGTGTACAAGTTGGGCTGAAGGGCCTGTTTCCATGCTGTAAACCTCTATGACTTTGACAGTCCAGGATTTTATGTGCAGGGTTAGCTGGTCGTTGGGGGTTATAGATAGGTCTATAGATTGGTGGGGTTGATGTGATCGGCGCAACTCAAGGGCCGAAGGGCCTGTTTGTGCTGTAATGTTCTATGTTCTATGTTCTGTCAAGGATAGATCTGGTCCTCGGCTTGAAGTTCTGAACTGGAAAAAGACCAAATTTGATGAAATGAGAAGGGATCTGGGAAGTGTGGATTGGCACAGGCTGTTCTTTGGTAAGGATGTAAATGGAAAGTGGGAGGCCTTCAAAGGAGGAATTTTGAGAGTATAGAGTTTGTATGTTCCTGTCAGGATTAAAGGCAAAGTAAATAGGAATAAGGAATCTTGGTTCTCAAGGGAGATTGTAAGGAAAGAGGAAGAGAGAGTTGTATGAGATGTACAAGCAACAAGGAATAGATCAGATGCTCAAAGTATAAAAAGTGCAAGAAGCTACTCAGGAGGGCTAAAAGAAGACATGAGGTTGCTTTGGCAGACAGAATGAAGGAAAATCCAAAGAGCTTTTATGTTAGGAGCAAAAGGATAGTCAGGGATAAAATTGGTCCTCTTGAAGACCGAAGTGGTAGACTGTGTATGGAACCAAAAGAGATGGGGGTGATACTAAATGGGTTTTTTGCATCTGTATTTACTGAGGAAATGGGCATGGAGTCTACGGAAATGGGCGAACAGGTAGGGAGGTCATGGAACCTTTACGGATTAAAGAGGAGGAGACGCTGACAGCCCTGAGGCAAATCAGAGTGGATAAATCCCCAAGACCAGACAGGGTATTCCCATGGACTTTGAGGGAGGCTAGTGTTGAACTTGCAGGGGCCCTGGCAGACATATTTAAAATGTCAGTATTCACGGGGGAGGTGCTGCATGATTGGAGGGTGGCTCATGCTGTTCAGTTGTTTAAAAAAGGCTCCAAAAGAAATCCGGGAAATTATAGGCCAGTAAGTTTGATGTCGGTGGTGGGCAAGTTATTGGAAGGTGTGATAAGGAATAGGATCTACAAATATTTGGATAGACAGGGACTTATCAGGGAGAGTCAACATGGCTTTGTGTGTGGTAGGTCATGTTTAGAACCATAGCTTAGAAACAGGCCTTTTGGCCCTTGTCTGCGCCGATCCATTTTTTGCCTAGTCCCACTGACCTGCACTTGGACCATATCCCTCCCCACCCCTCTCATCCATGAACCCATCCAAGTTTTTCTTAAATGTTAAAAGTGACCCCACATTTACCACTTTATCTGGCAGCTCATTCCACACTCCCACCACTCTCTGTGTGAAGAAGCCCCCCCCTAATATTCCCTTTAAACTTTTCTCCTTTCATCCTTAACCCATGCCCTCTGGTTTTTTTCTCCTCTAGCCTCAGTGGAAAAAGCCTGCTTGCATTCACACTATCTTTCACGAGGATGTTGCAGAACTTGAGAAGCCGAGTTACAGAGAGATTGAATAGGTTAGGACTTTATTCCCTGGAGCGTTGAAGAATGAGGGGAGATTTGATAGAGGTGTATAAGATTTTGATGGGTATAGATAGAGTGAATGCAAGCAGGCTTTTCCCACTGAGGCTAGGGGGAGAAAAAAAACCAGAGGGCAAGGGTTAAGGGTGAAAGGAGAAAAGTTTAAAGGGAATATTAGGGGGGATTCTTCACACAGAGAGTGGTGGGAGTGTGGAATGAGCTGCCGGATAAAGTGGTAAATGCGGGGTCACTTTTAACATTTAAGAAAAACTTGGACAGGTTCATGGATGAGAGGGGTGTGGAGGGATATGGTCCAAGTGCGGGTCAGTGGGACTAGGCAAAAAATGGTTTGGCACAGACAAGAAGGGCCAAAAGGCCTGTTTCTGTGCTGTAAATTTTCTATGGTTTCTACTGACGATGTAAGAATGGCCACTTGGGCTCCTGAACTGCGTGCCGCAGGGTTAGGGTTAGTGCTGGGGCCTCAACTGTTTACCCATATACACAGATGATCTGGAGGAGGGGACCGGGCGTAGGGTAACAAAGTTTGCTGATGACACGAAGATGAGTGGAAAAGAGAATTGCGTGGAGAACGCGGAAAGTCTGCAGAGAGATTTGGATAGGCTGACTGAGTGGGCGAGGACCTGGAGTATAATGTTAACAAATGTGAGGTTATCCACTTTAGAAGAAATAATAGTAGGAGGGAATATTATTTAAATGGTGAAAAGCTGCAGCATGCTACAGTGCAGAGGGACCTGGGGGTCCTTGTGCAGGAGTCACAAAAACCCAGTCTGCAGGTAATCAAGAAGGCAAATGGGATGTTGGCCTTTATAGCGAGGGGGATAGAATATAAAAGCAAGGAGGTCTTGCTGCAACTGTATAGGGCACTGGTGAGGCTGCAACTGGAGTACTGTTTGCCATTGGGATTGTGGTCGGTGCAGACTCATGGGCCAAAGGGCCTCTTTCTGCTCTGTAGGGTTCTATGTTCTATGAGGGGGTTTTGGCTTGTGAGGACAGATTAAGTAGACTGAGCTCATTGGAGTTTAGAAGGTTGAGGGGGGATCTTATAGAGACATATAAGATAATGAAGGAGCTAGATAGGGTAGAGGTAGAGAGATTCTTTCCACTTCGAAAGGAAGGCCTTCTATAAATATGTGAAAGGTAAAAGGGTGAGAAGGGAAAGGATAGGATCTATAATTATATTTGATAATGATATATTTATTTATTAATGATCTGGATGAGGGTATAGTTGGGTGGATTAGTAAGTTTGCTGATGACACCAAAGTCGGAGGTGTGGTAGATTGTGAGGAAGGGTGTCATAGTTTGCAGGATGACTTAGAAAGGTTGCAGAGCTGGGCTGAGAGGTGGCGAATGGAGTTTAATGTGGAGAAGTGTGAGGTAATTCATTTCGGTAGGAATAACAAATGTGTTGAGTATAGGGCTAACGGGAGGACTTTGAATAGTGTGGAGGAGCAGAGGGATCTAGGTGTATGTGTACATAGATCCCTGAAAGTTGGGAATCAAGTAGATAAAGTTGTTAAGAAGGCATACGGAGTTTTGGCGTTTATTGGTAGGGGGATTGAATTTAGGAGTCGTAGCGTCATGATGCAACTGTACACATCTCTGGTGCGGCCGCACTTGGAGTTTTGTGTGCAGTTCTGGTCCCCACATTACAAGAAGGATGTAGAGGCTTTGGAGAGGGTGCAGAGGAGGTTTACCAGGATGTTGCCTGGTATGGAGGGGAGATCCTATGAGGAGAGATTGAGAGATTTGGGGTTGTTTTCGCTGGAAAGAAGGCGGCTAAGAGGGGATCTCATTGAAACATATAAGATGATTAGAGGTTTAGACAGGGTAGATAGTGATAGCCTTTTTCCTAGGATGGAGAAAGCTAACACGAGGGGGCACGATTTTAAATTAAGGGGGGGTAGTTATAGGACAGATGTCAGGGGTAGGTTCTTTACCCAGAGGGTGGTGAGGGACTGGAATGCCCTGCCAGCTGCAGTTGTAAATGCACCTAGTTTGGGGGCGTTTAAAAGATCTGTGGATAGGTTTATGGATGAAAAGGGATTGGTTTAGGCTAGTGGGTCATTGTTTTGTAACTGGTCGGCGCAACATCGTGGGCCGAAGGGCCTGTTCTGCGCTGTAATGTTCTATGTTCTATGTTCTATAAAAGGTGAAGGGGGAAAGGTCTGTGTGGAACCAGAAGAAATGGCGGAGGTGCTTAATGAGTACTTTGCCTCAGTATTCACAGTGGAAGCTGATTTGGGAGATCTTGCTATGGACTTGCAGCAGGTGGAAAAGATTGAGTACGTGGACATTAAGGAGGAGGATGTGTTAGAACTTTTGAATTCTATCAAGGTAGATAAGTCGCTGGGACCAGATGGGATGTACCCCAGGATACTGTGGGAGGCGAGGGAAGTGATTGCAGAGCCCCTGGCGATGATCTTTGCGTCGTCAATGGAGACGAGAGAGGTTCCGGAAGATTGGAGGATTGCGGATGTAGTCCCTATTTTCAAGAAAGGGAACAGAGATAGCCCGGGAAATTACCGCCCGGTGAGTCTGACCTCAGTGGTTGGTAAGCTGATGGAGAGGCTTCTGAGGGACAAGATTTACGAGCATTTGGAGAGGTCTGACATGATCATGAATAGTCAGCATGGATTTGTCAAGGGCAGGTCGTGCCTTACGAGCCTAGTTGAGTTCTTCGATAATGTGACTGAACACATTGACGAAGGAAGTGCCGTGGACGTAATGTACATGGACTTCAGCAAGGCGTTTGATAAGGTCCCCCATGCAAGACTTCTTAAGAAGGTGAGAGGGCATGGGATCCAAGGGCCTTTGGCCTTGTGGATCCAGAACTGGCTTGCCTGCAGAAGGCAGAGAGTGGTTGTGGATGGGTCTTTTTCGGAATGGAGGTCAGTCACCAGTGGGGTGCCCCAGGGATCTGTTCTGGGACCCTTGCTGTTTGTCATTTCCATAAATGACCTGGATGAGGAAGTGGAGGGATGGGTTAGCAAGTTCGCTGATGACACGAAGGTCGGTGGTGTTGTGGATGGTCTGGAAGGATGTCAAAAGTTGCAGCAGGACATAGATAGGATGCAGGAATGGGCGGAGAAGTGGCAGATGGACTTCAACGCGGATAAATGTGTAGTCGTCCATTTCGGCAGAACCAACGGGATGAACGAGTACACTATCAAGGGCAGGAGTCTTAGTAGCGTTGAAGAGCAGAAGGATCTCGGGGTCCGGGTCCACAGGACTCTTAAATCGGCTTCGCAGGTGGAGGAGGTGGTCAAGAAGGCATATGGTGTACTGGCCTTCATTAATCGAGGGATTGAGTTTAGGAGTCGGGAGGTAATGCTGCAACTTTACAGGACCCTCGTCAGGCCTCATTTGGAGTACTGTGCGCAGTTCTGGTCGCCTCACTATAGGAAAGACGTAGAAGCTATTGAAAGGGTGCAGAGGAGATTTACAAGGATGTTGCCTGGACTGGGAGGCATGCCTTATGAAGATAGGTTGAGGGAGCTCTTTTCCCTAGAGAGGCGAAGGTTGAGAGGCGACCTGATAGAAGTTTATAAAATGTTGAGAGGAATAGATAGGGTGGACTCTCAGAGGCTATTTCCCCGGGTTGAAATGGTCGCTACGAGAGGACACAGATTTAAGGTGCGGGGAGGGAAGTACAGAGGTGATGTTAGGGGTAAGTTTTTCACTCAGAGGGTGGTGAGTGAATGGAATCGGCTGCCGTCATCGGTGGTGGAGGCGAACTCGCTGGGGTCTTTTAAAAGGCTTCTGGATGAGTATATGGGGTTTAATGGGATTGGGGGTTATAGATAGGTCTATAGATTGGTGGGGTTGATGTGATCGGCGCAACTCGAGGGCCGAAGGGCCTGTTTGTGCTGTAATGTTCTATGTTCTATGGAACCAAAACGAGAGGACACAGCCTCAAAATAAGTGGGGGAGAGGGGACAGTTTAGAATGGAGTTGAAGGGGAACTTCTCTGAGGGTGGTGAATCTCTGGAATTCTCTACCCGTTGAAGTGGTGGAGGCTGCCTCGTTGAATATGTTTAAGTCATGGGTAGATAGATTTCTGATCAATAAGGGAATTAAGGGTTATGGGGAGCAGGCGGGAAAGTGGAGCTGATCCACTTCAGATCTTATTGAATGGCGGGGCAGGCTCGAAGGCCTACTCCTGCTTCTATTTCTTATGTTCTTATACAAGTCCTATAGCGCCATCTGCCAGTAAAAACCATGCATCTTGGAACACAGCCCCATCTACTGGACGCCGGAGATCAGAAATTGGGACAGGAAAGCAAGCACAAGCAGGCCTCACTGCCCAGATAGTCTGCCAGATTCCTGCACGCAAACAAGGGGATTTTAACCCTATTGTACCCTGCAGTTCATCTTGTCATCCAGGGAATTTTCACAGTAACTTCATGTAAGCCTACTTCTGACACTAATAAATAAATTTTAAAAACTTTCTTGAAGTTCAAGACACAGTCACTTGTGAGATTTCATATGATTTGGTGTAAGATTGAAAAACAAAAATTCAGCTGCCAAACCAACCTCAAGCAACTTGCGGGAGTCTTGCAGCAAATTGAGACAATACTTTATCCAACACCGGGCAATTTCTGCCTTCTTCTGCTGGAGCTGGTCACGACGCTCCCTCTCCTCTTCACCTGTGTGCACAATAAATGATTTGCTGAGTCTTTCTCATTCACCCCATCCTGCAACTCCAAAGTTTGAAGTAATCATGTGGCATTGAATGTTTTACAACAATTTGGATTTAAAAAATAATCAGTTTCTACCAGTAGCTCCCGAATTCCACATCCGAGCACAATGTTTCGGGACAAACGCTTGTGTGTGTGCAGGTGAACTGTTATCTTGCTCTGAGATCGGATACAGCTCTTCACTCTCGATTTGAAGAACTGTGGCCTCATTCCAGGATTATGAACAGCTCCCCACAGAGATCAAGGTGCTGGTGCTTCTGGTGCAATATTCATTGTGATCAAAGTTTGATGGAGCTTCTTTCAAACACAGCTTCCAATCATCATGATTGAGTTGAAGGACAAGCAGTCAACCCTCAGAGGCTGAATTCTACACCTTCTCCCTTTTTAGAAACTCTAACAGTGCCAGGCAGCTGGGCTCAGCCCAGGACTTGGGTTTTGGTTCAGGGCCTCAATAGCTGGGCATTATCACTGACTAAAAGGTGCAGAATCGTACAGCATTCACACTTATCATAGAATCCCTACAATGTAGGAGGCGGCAATTCGGCACATCAAGTCTGCACTGACTCTCCAGCAGAGCATCTTACCCAGGCCCACCCTATCGCCCTTTGCCTGGTAACCCCACATATTTACCCTGCTCATCCACCTAATACACATTTTGGGACAGTAATGGACAAATTAGTATAGCCAAACAAGGTAATCCGCACATCTTTGGAGAGTGGGAGGAATCTGGAGCACCCAGAGGAAACCCATGCAGACACAGGGAGAATGTGCAAATTCCACACAAAAAGTCACCCAAGACTGGAATTGAACCTGCGTTCCTGACGCTTTGAAGCAGCAATGCTAACCACTGTGTCAACATGCTCACTCCTGTCATAATGTAATGATTTCCCATCATCAGCATCCCACAGTGGAGCCTTGAAATTCAGTGTTGGCTACTGCTACAATGCCTTTCATGGTTGAACAGCCTGTCAACACACAGCTGAGAGCCTGTAAAGGCTGTTTGAACACAAGGAAGTAAGTGTGTTGAGGAGAGAGGTACTTGATAAATGTGTCTCAGAGTGAAGCTATAGCCCAGCCATGTTGGAAAACAATTGTTTCATGAGCAAATTCAGACAGGACACAGGACACTGTTGCAAAAATTGCAAACCATCAATGTCAGGCACATTCTGCCCAGATACTGAAGTCACTAACAGGTAATGTAACTTACTTTCCTCTACAGGGGATTCAGAGCAGGGGATTTCCACCTGGTTGAAGATCACACTGGAAGCAGCAAGACACAAGCGTCCTTCCATGTAACTCTGCTGCTCAGGAGAAAACACAAATCACCCTGTAAGTACAAACTGAGCTTTAAACTGCTCCCTGCAGCCCACAGTGGCCCCACCCTCTGCGATCCACAGCCTGCATTTAACCGATAGTCCATGTGCTGCACTGTGACCAGTACCCAGGCTGCGGCCTACAGTCCACATTGTCCTGATGCTGATCATTACTGTCCCACACAGCAGTCACAGCATCACCATCTTCCAAATCCACAACCACTATCATCTAGAAGGACAAGGGCAGCAAACAAACAGGAATACCACCAACTGCAAGTTCCCCTCCCAGCCACACACCATCCTGACTTGGAAATATATCACCATTCCTTCACTGTCGCTGGATCAAAATCCTGGAACACCGTGCCTAACAGCACCGTGGGTGTACTTATACCACAGGGACTGCAACAGTTCAACTAGGCAGCTCACCACCACCTTGGGGACAGACAACAAATACTTACCGAGCCAGCAAAAGCCATGTCCCTTGAACGAATAAAAAAACCCGGATCCTTCCCTCATCCCCCGGGCCCTGTCTTGTGCCCATACCCGCCCTCTCCCTCTAATCTTCCCTCTGCCACGGTGTTAACTCAGCATCTGCAGCTCCCTGGGCTCTGACCAAAATGTCCTCTCTTCTATTAAGAGCTTTGTCTCTCCAGTAACATCGATGTCTTGGCGATTCCTCTGCTGCCACTATATCCATTGATAGGGGGGACACAGTTCAGGGACATTCTGACAGCCTAGCTCTGGACACATAGGGCTATACACCTCTAATACCACACTGCCTGAGATTGACACTTTTCATCTGGATATGCAAACTTTAACAGAACTATCAGCTGTCATTGGAAGAACTGCCCATGGACCATCGCAAGCTCACTCTTAAATTCCCAAAATAGCCATCTGGCTACATCCTCAGTTTTGGTCATTGCAGACTCACATGATTGCAACCCCACCCCATCCAGCCCACCCTCGTTCCCTGTCTCCCCACCCCTTAACTTGCTCCCCATCTCACCTGCTCCCCACTTGTTCCCCTTTTCCCCAGCCCCACCCACTCGTCCCCATCTCCCCCACACTCCCCGATCCCCCACTCCCTCCGTCTCCCCTGATCCCCCACTATCTCCCTGTCTCCCTAGATCCCGCCCCCCACAACTCACACAAACCTCTCCACTCCTCATCCTCGCAAATACACCCACTCACTACTTGTCTCTCTCTCTCTCAAAACTCCCCACTCCTTCCCCGGCTCCCACTGATCTCCCCCACACTCCCTCCCTATCTCCCCTGACCTCCCTCCCTCCTCACCTCCCGGCCTCCCTCCCTGCCTCTCCCAGCCACCCCCCCCACCCAATCTCTGACTGTGTCCGCCGATTTCTCCACACTCTCTCCGTCTCACCCGAGACCCGCAACCTCTCTGTCTCCCTGAAACACAGAACAGTACAGCACAGTACAGGCCCTTCAGCCCTCTATGTTGTGCCAAGCGATGTCCAATCCCAAGATCAAGCTATCTCACTCCCTATCACTCTGGAGTGCTCCATGTGCCTATCCCATAACTGCTTGAAAGTTCCTAAAGTGTCCGACTCCACTATCACAGCAGGCAGTGTATTCCACACTCCAACCACTCTCTGAGTGAAGAATCTACCTCCGACATCCCTCCTATATCTCCCACCACTAGGAGTTATGCCCCCTAGTAACAGCTACATCCACCCGAGGAAATAGTCTCTGTATGTCCATTCTAACTATCCCCCTCATCATCTTATAAACCTCTAATAAGTCACCTCTCAATCTCCTCCACTCTAAAGAGAAAAGCCCCAGCTCCCTCAACCTTTCTTCATAAGACCTACCCTCCAAACCAGGCAGCATCCTGGTAAATCTCCTCTGCACTCTCTCCAATGCTTCCACATCCTTCTTATAGTGAACTCATTTCTTCTCAAACTTCGTCTCTCTCTCTCTCAAAGCCCCCACTCCCTCATCTCTCCCAAATCCTCAATCTCTTGACCCCTCCCTGTTCGTCTCCCCCCACACCCCCATTCTCTCTGTGTCTCTAACTCTGTCTCCCCCAACACCCCCCAATCTCTGCCTGTCTCTCCCGACCCCCCTTCTCATTTCCTGCCTGCCCCGACCCCCCCAATCTCTTCCTGTCTCCCCCAACCCCCCCATCTCTGCCTGTCTCCCCCGACACCCTTCCCACTCTCTGCCTGTCTCCCCTGACACCCTTCCCACTCTCTGCCTGTCTCCCCCGACCTCCCCCACTCTGCCTGTTTTCCCCGATTCCCCCCACTCGCTGTCTCCCCGTTCCCCCCCAACTCTCTCCCTGTCTCCCCCAATCCCCCCCAACTCTCTCCGTCTCCCCCGATCCCCCCCAACTCTCTCCCTGTCTCCCCCGATCCCCCAACTCTCTCCGTCTCCCCCGATCTCCCCCCAACTCTCTCCTTGTCTCCCCCGATCTCCCCCCAATTCTCTCCGTCTCCCCCGATACCCCCCCAACTCTCTCCGTCTCCCCCGATCCCCCCCCCCCAACTCTCTCCCTGTCTCCTCCGATCCCCCAACTCTCTCCGTCTCCCCCGATCTCCCCCCAACTCTCTCCTTGTCTCCCCCGATCTCCCCCCAATTCTCTCCGTCTCCCCCGATACCCCCCCAACTCTCTCCGTCTCCCCCGATCCCCCCCCCCCAACTCTCTCCCTGTCTCCCCCGATTCCCCCCTCAACTCTCTCCCTGTCTCCCCCGACCCCACTCCCCATGATCCTTCCTCCAAAGCATCTTTGGGAATTCACATTTCAAATCAGCTGCTAAAATCTCTGTCAAATCTGCACACCACCTTACACCGAACCTGAGGCATACATTTACAATAATGCAGAGGGTTGCTCTCAGGAAACTGAGCATAGGGCAGACTTACCTTAGTGATATAATACTGTGACAAGGTGGCAGCATTGATAGCCCACTCCACAGGATTGTAACAGGCAAATTGCAGCTGGCGTTGTAGAGTAGTGTGGCAGTACCAAGCAGCCTTCTCAATCATATCTAGGTGTTTGTAGACTTGTGCCAGATAATACAAGGTGTGAGTGTAAACCTTCTCAAACCTACACCATTCAAACAAAACATAAAGACATTCATAGAAATGACCAGGAAACACTTGACTGTAAAACTGGATCAATGAGAATCAGGGGAAAAACTCTCACCAAAGGAAGATAGTTGTGGCAATTGGAGGTCAATGATCTCTGCAGAAGTCCCTCAGGATAGTGTCCTAGGCCCAACCATCTTCAGCTGCTTCATTAATAACCTTCCTCAGTCATAAGGTCAGGATACGAATGTTTGATGATTTCAGTGTTCAGTACCATTGTCTGCATGCAGTAAAGCCTGAACAATATTGAGGTTTGGGTTGATGAGTGGCAAGAAACATTCAGGCCACACAAGTATTGAGGTAATGACCATCTCTGCAAGAATCCAACCATCACCTCTCGACATTACCATCACTGAATCCCCCGCTACTAACATCCTGGGGGCCACCATTGACCAGAAACTGAACTGGACCAGCCATATAAATATTGTAGCTTCCACAGCAGGTCAGAGACTGGGAATTCGGCAGTGAGTAACTCACTTCCTGACTCTCCACAGTCTGTTCACCATCTACAAGGCACAACTCAGGAGTGTGATGGAATACTTCCCACTTGCCTAGATAGGTGCAACTGCAGGACAAAGCAACCTATCCACCATGTTCAACATTCACTCCCTTCATCACAAGTTAGTTACTCTGGGATAACACCACTGTTCAAAGGAGGGATAGAGAAAATAGGGAACTGCAGGCCAATTAGCCTCACACCAGTGATTGGAAAATGCTGGAACTTATTATAAGGAAGTTTTAACAATGCACAATTTGGAAAAATCACAGTACAAAGAGACAAAATTACCATGGTTTCTGAAATAGAAATTGTGTGTGAAAAATTTAATCAGAGTTCTCTGATGATGTATTTGTCAGTGGCTTTTCCAGCAGTGGTGACGACATCCCTCACACACTGGAACCTGCTGGCATATATGTTACTTTAATGCCAACTTTGGATTGTTGTCCTTTAGGATAATGAGCCTTACCCTGCGCTTCAGTGTCACTTTGTTCATTATTAATCAGCCTTTTGTCTGCTCCTCATAACTAGCATTTGTGAACTGCATGTTACCTCACAACCTGCGATACATTTACAGAATCTAAACATAGCATAATCAGTGCCCATCAGGTTCGAGATTGGACCCTAACATTTTGTCATTTTGCAAAAATGCTATTTTTCCATTACTGTTTATGTCAGTGGTTTCCAAACACTGTGCCACAGCACACAATGCTTGCAAGTGTGCTGCAGATTTTAAACAGAAGCCCAAGAAAAAAAGCCTGACACGGGGAGTGAGGTGCGGTGGGGGAACCAGGTGTGGCCTAACCTCATATCTCTCCCCCCACCCCCATGTTATACACCCGTGGATGCAGTTTGAATCAGGAGCTTGCGATGTTGGTCCTGAAACTGTTGAACGAACACCCGGATCTGAACAGTGGCAATGTGTTGTTAGTGAGAGCTGCTGGTCTTCATCTGGACAAACTTGGAGCAACAATCCCAAAAGACAACAAGTCCCATGAAGTGAATATTCACTTAGTGAAATGCCTGCCATTATATTGAGAATAAGCACACCAGATTGCAAATACTAAGCATTGTAGGCTTGGGGTCAGTTTTAGCCTCAGGGATATAGAGTCTTTTAATAATGAAATTTTTATCCACAGGCACTTAAGTCCAGCAAGGGGCATGCGGGCGGCAGGTTGTGGTGGGCTGCTCTTGGATATTGCTTCGGGAGTTGCCTACTGCTTCATGTCGTTGGTATGCGTAAATTGGACCATCTCGAGGGCATCATGGCAGCTCAGAGGCTATCTCTGTTGCTGTGCGGACACATGGATTTGGGCCTGTGTCTGTGGGAGTTTGCACGTTCTCCCCGTGGTTGCGTGGGTTTCCTCCGGGTGCTCCGGTTTCCTCCCACATCCCAAAAATGTGCTTTTAGGCTGATTGATTGGGTAACAAATTGTCCCTATATTGGACCTCCCTGATCCTCACACATTAGGCATAGACTAGAATCATGAATAGGACCATGGGACGGCGGCGCGGGCTCGTTGGGCCGAAGGGCCTGTTTCCCGTGCTGTGTTGTTCTTTGTTCAAATAGATCGTGCTGTCTTCTTTGTCGATTTCTACAGTCAGCACAGTGCAGAATCTGAGAAGGCATCTCCGGCCAATATCGAAGCAAATTTCTTTCCTGGGAAAGTTTGCTTTTTTCAGATGGAGTCAAGACTGTTGAGCACCAATCAGCAGATTCCTACTCAAATCGCCTGATTTCCATCATGACCTGCTATCGTTTGGCCAACTTGGAATCATCAGCATGAGTATTGTCAGTTTTTAGATGTCAGTATAATGAATTTTATCTGTCTAGAGCCATTCCACTGGCATTGGAACAACAACAGGCAAAATCATTGAACAGTTAAAGGAGGTGGCTTTTAACCAATGTGCGTGTGTGTTGTGGAGCAGATTCCCAAGTCTCAAAACTTGGCTTTGAACTTGGCTGGTGGCCCTCTCATCAAATCCTCCCTGGGTCAAAAGGTTTTGTGTACACCAGCAGCTCGAGGTTTCTCACTAACCTGCTAAGCTGCTATTTGCTCAACTGTGCATTCTGCACTAATCCACTGAATTTCAATTATCTAGGAAAATTATACTTTAAAAAATATTTTTTTTTATATCACAAACATGTCACAAACATGAAATTCATAAAGTGAAAAGGCAAAGTTCAAACATCCTAAACCAAGTGCTGAGCATGGAATAGATTTAGGGCTGTGACCAATTAGAAATAGTTGCAAAAATAGTAATAGAAGTAAGTCAATGTGACATTTATGAGCAATTGATTCAGCTGAAAAAAGTGGGTGTCTTGTTGAAGTGTACCATGTTACTGAAAAGGTTGGGATCCATTAGACCTACTGGGTCTTTCCCGTTCTTTCAGCCCTTTTATTCTGTAATATACCATGTTACTTGGATTAAACTGAACAGCTGTTGGCCTGATAAAGTGCCCTAAAGTTGGTCAAATTTTCTCTGAAACCTCAGCATTGATAAATGTCTTTCATCCTACATGCAGGGCATTCAAATGCTCAGGAAAAACTAATTGTTGACCCTTCAAAGGCTGGGAGATGATCCCACATCACCTTGGGAGAACCATCAAAGATGCCAAGTGACAGTACAAAACCAAACTAGAGTCCCAGGCTAGCCACAAGGACATTCACTGATCATGGCAAGGCCTACTCAGCATTGCAGGCTACAAGGTGAAGATGAGTGAATCAAAGGCGATGAAGTGGACATGATTGAGAGTTTCAAGTTTCTAGGTGCTTACATCATCAACAATCTGTCCTACTCCCTCCACATTGATGCTATACTTTCTCAGGAGGCTAAGGAAATTCGGCATGTCTGCTATGACTCTCATTAATTTTTACAGATGCACCATGAACAAAGAACAAAGAAAATTACAGCACAGGAACAGGCCCTTCGGCCCCTCCAAGGCTGCACTGACCATACTGCCCAACTGAACTAAAACCTCCTACTCTTTCGGGGACCATATCCCCCCATTCCTATCCTATTCACATGTTTGTCAAGACATCCCTTGAAAGACACTCCCTTTAAATCTTGCTCCTTGCATCTTAAACCTATATCTGTTAGTAATTGACTCTTCAACCCTGGGAAAAAGCTTCTGACTATTCACTCTGTCCATGCCCCTCATAATCTTGTAGATTTCTATCAGATCTCCCCTCAACCTCCATCGCTCCAGTGAGAACAAACCAAGTTTCTCCAACCTCTCCTCATAGCTAATGCCCTCCATACCAGGGCAACATCCTAGTAAATCTTTTCTGTATCCTCTCCAAAGCTTTCACATCCTTCTAGTAATGCGGTGACCAGAATTGAACACAATATTCTAAGTGCGGCCAACTAAAGTTCTATAAAGCTGCAACATGACTTGCCAATTTTTAAACTCAATGCCCTGGCCAATAAAGACAAGCGTGTTGTATGCCTTTCTGACTATCTTCTTCACCATTGCCACTTTCAGTAACCTATGCACCTGTACACTCAGATCCCTCTGCTATCAATACTCCTTAGGATTCTGCCATTTACTGTATATTTCCTATCTGTATCAAACCTTCCAAAATGCATTACCTCACATTTGTCCGGATGAAACTCCATTTGCCATCTCTGCGCCCAACTTTCCAACCGATCTATATCCTGATGTATCTTCAGATGGTCCTCATCGCAATCCACAAATCCACCAACCATTGTGTTGTCCGCAAACTTAGAAATCAAACCAGTTAGATTTTCCTGCAAATCATTTATATATATTACAAACAGCAAAGATCCCTGAGGAACGCCACTTGTCACAGCCCTCCATTCAGAAACACACCCTTCCGCTGCTACCTTCTGTCTTCTATGACTGAGCCAGTTTTGTATCCACCTTGCCAGCTCACCTCTGATCCCCTGGGACTTCACCTTCTGCACCAGTCTGCCATGAGGGACCTTGTCAGAGGCCTTACTGAAATCCATCTAGTCAACATCCACTGCCCTATCCTCATCAATCATCTCCACCACTTCCTCGAAAAACCCGATCAAGTTAGTTAGATTCAACCTCCCCTTCACAAAACCATGTTGCCTCTCGCTAATACCTCCACTTATTTCCAAGTGGGAGTAAATCCTGTCCCAAAGGATCCTTTCCAAAAATTTCCCTACCACTGACGTAAGGCTCACTGGCGATAATTACCTGGATTATTCTTGCTACCCTTCTTAAACAAAGGCACAACCATTGACTATTCTCCAATCCTCTGGGACTTAGCAATGGTCCCTGTGCCCTGGACATCTCACCAAGGCCATCCCCCCACCCCACTTCTTGCCTTCAAACAACCGCACAACCTCAAACAGACCATTGTTCACAGCAAACTACCCAGCCTTCAGGAGAACAATGACCATGTCGCCACACAAACCTGCCACAGCAACCTCTGCAAGACGTGCCAGATCATCGACACATATGCCATCATCTCATGTGAGAGCACCATCCACCAGGTACACGGTACGTACACTTGCAACTCAGCCAACGTTGTCTACCTGATTCGCTGCAGGAAAGGATGTCCCGAAGCATGGTACATTGGGAAGACCATGCAGACGCTACAACAACGCATGAATGAACATCGCTCGATAATCACCAGGCAAGACTGTTCTCTTCCTGTTGGGGAACAGTTCAGCAGTCACGGGCATTCAGCCTCTGATCTTTGGATAAGCATTCACAAGGCGGCTTTCACAAGACACAGCACAGAGTCGCTGAACGGACACTGATAGCCATGTTCTGCACACATGAGAACGGCCTCAACTAGGATCTTGGGTTCATGTCCATAGGACTCTTAAATCGGCCTCGTAGGTGGAGGATGTGGTCAAGAAGGCATATGGTGTACTGGCCTTCATTTATCGAGGGATTGAGTTTAGGAGTCGGGAGGTAATGCTGCAACTTTATAAGTCCCTTGTCAGGCCCCACTTGGAGTACTGTGCGCAGTTCTGGTCGCCTCACTATAGGAAGGACGTAGAAGCTATTGAAAGGGTGCAGAGGAGATTTACAAGGATGTTGCCTGGATTGGGAGGCATGCCTTATGAAGATAGGTTGAGTTGGGACTCTTCTCCCTGGAGAGACGAAGGTTGAGAGGCGACCTGATAGAAGTTTATAAGATGTTGAGAGGTATAGATAGGGTGGACTCTCAGAGGCTATTTCCCCGGGTTGAAATGGTCGCTACGAGAGGACACAGATTTAAGGTGCAGGGAAGCAAGTACAGAGGAGATGTTAGGGGTAAGTTTTTCACTCAGAGGGTGGTGAGTGAATGGAATCGGCTGCCGTCATCGGTGGTGGAGGCGAACTCGCTGGGGTCTTTTAAAAGACTTCTGGATGAGTATATGGGGTTTAATGGGATTGGGGGTTTACAGATAGTTCTATGACTTAGTAGGTATAGAAGTGATCGGCGCAACTTGTGGGCCGAAGGCCTGTTTGTGCTGTAGTGTTATATGTTCTATTTATAACCCCCAGAACGACTAGCCTGGGCTTGCAAAATCTCACTAACTTTCCTGACTGGAGACAACACACATCTCTTTACCCTGTGCTTAACACTTTCTCCACTCACACTGTCTGTACCTTTAAGACTTGATTACCTGTAAAGACTTGCATTCCAATCATTATTTTGTAAATTGAGTTTGTGTCTTTATATACCCTGTTTGTGAATAGAACTCCCACTCACCTGACATAAGAACATAAGAAATAGGAGCAGGAGTAGGCCACCTAGCCCTTCAAGCCTGCCCTGCCATTCAATAAGATTATGGCTGATCTGAAGTGGATCAGTTCCACTTTCCTGCTCTCTCCCCATAACCCTTAATTCCCTTGTCTGTCAAAAACCTATCCACCCGCGATTTAAATATATTCAGCGAGGCAGCCTCCACCACTTCAACAGGCAGAGAATTCCAGAGATTCACCACCCTTTGAGTGAAGAACTCTGTTCTAAACCGCCCCCCCTTTATCTTGAGGCTGTGTCCCCTAGTCCTGCTATCCTTTCTAAGCGGGAAGAATCTCTCTACCTCTACCCTATCCATTCCTTTCATTGTTATATATCTCTATAAGCTCCCCCCTCATCCTTCTAAACTCCAGCGAGTACAGACCCAGTCTATTTAGCCTCTCTTCATAGCCCAACCCCCTCATTTCCGGTATCAGCCTAGCGAACCTCCTCTGCACTCCCTCCAAGGCCAATATATCCTTGCGCAAGTGCGGTGACCAAAACTGCACACAGTACTCCAGTTGCGGCCTCACCAGTGTCCTGTACAGTTGCAGCAAGACCTCCCTGCTTTTATATTCTATCCCCCTCGCTATAAAGGCCAACATCCCATTCACCTTCTTGATCACCTGCTGCACCTGCAGACTGGGTTTTTGCGACTCATGCACAAGGACCCCCAGGTCCCTCTGCACCGTAGCATGCTGCAGTTTTTCACCCTTTAAATAGTAATCCCTCCTACTATTACTTCTGTCAAAGTGGATAACCTCACACTTGCTAACATTATACTCCATCTGCCAGGTCCTCGCCCACTCGCTCAGCCTATCCAGATCCCTCTGCAGACTTTCCACACCCTCTGCGCAATTGCTTTTCCACTCATCTTCGTGTCATCAACAAATTTCAACACCTTACGCTCAGCCCCCTAAGAACATAAGAAATAGGAGCAGGAGTAGGCCATCTACATGTGGGCGGCACGGTAGCACAGTGGTTAGCACTGCTGCTTCACAGCTCCAGGGTCCTGGGTTCGATTCCCGGCTCGGGTCACTGCCTGTGTGGAGTTTGCACATTCTCCTCGTGTCTGCGTGGGTTTTCTCCGGCTGCTCCGCTTTCGTCCCACAGTCCAAAGATGTGCGGGTTAGGTTCATTGGCTATGCTAAAATTGCCCCTTAGTGTCCTGGGATGTGTAGGTTAGAGGGATTAGCAGGTAAATGTGTAGGGATATGGGGATAGGGTCTGGGTGGGATTGTGTTCGGTGCAGACTCGATGGGCCGAAGGGCCTGTTTCTGCACTGTAGGGTTCTATGCTGGTTCTATATGCAGGGTGATGCGGCGGCGCGGGCTCGTTGGGCCGAAGGGCCTGTTTCTCGTGCTGGGTTGTTCTTTGTTCTATCTAGCCCTTCGAGCCTGCCCCACCATTCACTAAGATCATGGCTGATCTGAAGTGGATCAGTTCCATTTTCCCGCTGTCTCCCCATAACCCTTAATTCCCTTGTCTGTCAAAAACCTATCTACCCTTGACTTAAATATATTTAGCGAGGTAGCCTCCACCACTTCAAGGGGCAGAGAATTCCAGAGATTCACCACCCTTTGAGTGAAGAAGTTCCTCCTCAACTCCGTTCTAAACTGCTCCCCCCTTATCTTGAGGCTGTGCCCCCTAGTCCTGCAGTCCTCTCTGAGCGGGAACAATCTCTCCACCTCTACCCTATCCATCCTTTTCATTATCTTATACGTCTCTATAAGATCCCCCCTCATCCTTCTAAACCCTCCTCCAGATCATCTATATAAATGGTAAATAGCTGAGGCCCCAGCACCGATCCCTGCGGCACTCCACGAATCACCAACTGCCAATCAGAATAGCACCCACTGATACCAACTCTCTGCCTCCTATTAGAAATCAATCCTTTATCCACACTAACAGCTTACCCTCAACTCCGTGCACCCTAACTTTCTGAAGCAACCTTTTTTGAGGCACTTTATCAAACATCTTTTGAAAATCTAGAAACATCACATCCACTGGTTCCCCTCTGTCTACCACACTAGTCACATCGTCATAGAAATCCAATAAATTCGTCAAATGTGACTTCCCCTTAACGAATCTGTGCTGCGTCTGCTTGATCATACCATTCCTGTCTAGGTGCCTCGCTATTTCTTCTTTGATGACAGATTCAAGCATTTTTCCAACAACAGACATTAAACTAACCGGCCTATAATTCCCTGCCTTTTGTCTGCTACCTTTTTTAAACAGCGGCGTGACATTAGCCATTTTCCAATCTTCCGGCATTTCCCCGGAATCCAGTGAATTTTAGTAAATAATCACTAAGGCATCCACTATCACCTCTGCCATTTCTTTCAGAACCCTGGGATGCATTCCATCCGGTCCTGGGGACTTGTCCACCATCAGACCCGTTAGTCTACCTCTCTAGTGACAGTAATCGCATTCAGGCCCTCAACTCCTCCCATCCTTCTATCTTTAATATCCAGCAAACTATTCGCGTCCTCCTCTGTGAAGACTGAGGCAAAAACTTATTTAAGGCCTCTGCCATTTCCTCATCTCATAAGAACATAAGAAATAGGAGCAGGAGTAGGCCATCCAGCCCTTCGAGCCTGCCCCGCCATTCAATAAGATCATGGCTGATCTGTCGTGGCTCAGCTCCACCTTCCCGCCCTCTCCCCATAACCCTTAATCCCTTCTCTTATCAAAAACCCATCAACCCACTTCTTAAAAATATTTAGCGAGGCAGCCTCCACCACTTCAACGGGCAGAGAATTCCAGAGATTCACCACCCTTTGAGTGAAGAAGTTCCTCCTCAATTCTGTTCTAAACCGCCCCCCCTTTATCTTGAGGCTGTGCCCCCTAGTCCTACTGTCTTTTTTGAGCGGGAAGAGTCTCTCCACTTCTATCCTATCCATCCCATTCATCATCTTATACGTCTCAATGAGATCTCCCCTCATTCTTCTAAACTCTAACGAGTACAAGCCTAGTTTATTCAGTCTCTCCTCATAGCTCAATCCCCTCAACTCTGGTATCAGCCTAGTAAACCTCCTCTGCACTCCCTCCAGGGCCAAAATATCCTTGCGCAGGTGCGGCGCCCAAAACTGCACACAGTACTCCAGCTGCGGCCTCACCAATGCCCTATACAGCTGCAGCAAGACCTCCCTACTTTTATATTCAATCTCCCTCGCAAACTTACTAATCAGACCAGCTACATCTTCTTACAAATCATTTCTATATATCACAAACAGCAGAGGTCCCAGTACAGAGCCCTGCGGAACACCACTAGTCACAGATCTCCAATCAGAAAAAGACCCCTAAACTGCTACCCTCTGTCTTCTATGGCCAAGCCAGTTCTCCACCCATCTAGCTAGCTTACCTTTTATCCTGTGAGATTTAACCTTTTGCACCAACCTGCCATGAGGGACCTTGTCAAATGCTTTACTAAAATCCATACAGACGACATCCACGGCCCTTCCCTTGTCAATCATCTTCAAAAAACTCAACCAAGTTTGTGAGGCATGACCTCCCTCTTACAAAACCATGCTGTCTATCGCTAATGAGACTATTCGGATCTAAAGGTGCATATATCCTATCTCTAAGAATCTTCTCCAACAATTTTCCTACACGGACGTCAAGCTCACCGGCCTATAATTACCCGGGTTATCCTTGCTACCCTTCTTAAATAACGGGACCACATTTGCTATCCTCCAATCCTCTGGAACCTCACCTGTGTCCAATGAAGAGACAAAGATTTCTGTTAGAGGCCCAGCAATTTCATCTCTTGTCTCCCTCAGTAATCTGGGACAGATGCCATCTGGCCCTGGGGAGTTGTCTACTGGGGATTAATGCTTCCTAAAACACCTAACTTCCTCCCTTGTAATTGTGATTTGTTCTAACGGGTCTATACATCTCTCTGAGACACTACCAATCAACATGTCCCTCTCCTTTGTGAATATTGACACAAAGGATCTCACCAATTTCCTTGTGTTCTCAGCATAATTCCCCTCCTTTGTTCTTGAGAGGTCCCACTCTTTCTCCGACACCCTCTTGTTCGTAACGTATGTATAAAATGCCTTGGGATTCTCTTTAATCCTGTCTGCCAAGGATATTTCATTATCCATTTTTGCCCTTCTAATTCCCTGTTTGAGTTCTTTTCTACTCTCTGTATTCCTCCAGTGCTCCATCTGTTCTTAGCTGCCTGGACTTTATGTATGCCTCTTTTTTCTTTCTGATTAGACCCACAATTTCTCTAGTTATCCACGGCTTCCTTTTTACAGGCACATGCCTGCCCTGCACTTCAACTGCTCCTTAAAAGATTCCCAGTTACGGATTTACCCTCTTACAGCTTCTCCCAATCAACAGTCACCAAATCCTGCCTAATCCGGCTGTAGTTAGCCTTCACCCAGTTCAGCACCTTACCCATAGGACGACACTCATCCTTTTCCATGACTATCTGAAAGTTTACAGAATCATGGTCACTGTTCACCACATGTTCGCCCACTTAAAGTTTGATGACCTGACCTGTTACTTCATTTCCCAATACCAGGTCCAGTATAGCTCCCTCTCTAGTTGGGTTATCAACATATTGTTCCAAAGAACCTTGCTGGACACATTTTACAAATTCCTCCCCGTCCAGACCCCCAGCCCTAAGCGATTCCCAGTCTATATGAGGGAAATTAAAGTCTCTCACTACAACAACCCTATTTTTTTTTTACACCTGTCCAGAATCTCCTTACATATTCTTACAAGTTCTTCAACTTCCCGTGGGCTGTTGGGAGGCTTGTAGTACACCCCCAGCAAAGTGACCACGCCCCTCCTGTTTCTGAATTCTATCCACAGTATCTTGTTATATGATCCCTCCAAATTGCCCACCCTCTGTACCGATGTAATATGCTCCCTAACCAGTATTTCTTCTCCCCCACCTCTTTTAGCCCCTCCTCTGTCTCGCCTAAAACACACCTGGAATATTCAGCTGCCAGTCCTGTCCTTTTAACCAAGTCTCTGTCACTGTAACCACATCCAAGTTCCTCACATGCATTAAGGCTCTAAGTTCATCTGTCTTACCTGTTACATTCTTTGCATTTAAGCAGATGCACACTAGACCTCCAGGCCTATTCATCCTGCCGAGATTGCTCTTCCTCTTAGGTAGCCTTGTCTTGGCCCCATGCTCGTCCCTCGTCTCTACACTTGCTGACCTGTTCTGATTCCCACCCCTCCTGCCACATTAGTTTAAACCCACCCGAACCACACTAGCAAACCTCCCAGCCAGGATATTGGTACCCCTCCAGTTCAGGTGTAACCCATCCTTCTTGTACAGGTCCCATCCTCTCTGGAAGACTTCCCAGTGATCCACGAATCTGAAACTATCACTTCTGCACCAGTTCTTTAGCCACGTGTTCAGCTGCACTATCTCCCTGTTCCTAGCCTCACCAGCACATAGCACAGGGAGCAATCCAGAGATTGCTACCCTAGAGGTCCTGTTTTGTCGCCTTCTATCCAACTCCCCAAATTGTTCTTGCAGAACCTCCCTGATCTTTCTGCCTATCAATTGTACCAATATGTTACATTTGGTACCAATGTGGACAACTGTACCAATTTGGACAATGACATCTGTCTGATTACCCTTCCCTTTTAGGATGCTCTCTAACCACTCAGAGACATCCAGGACCCCAGCACCAGGGAGGCAGGCTACCATCCGGGAGTCTCATTTACACCCACAGAACCACCTCACTTAGGCTATCTATACCCCTTTGCAGACTTTCAGCGTCCTCTGCACACTTTGCCCTGCCTTAGCGTCATCTGCAAATTTTGACACACTACAAATCATCAATGTAAATTGTAAACAATTGTGGTCCCAACACTGATCCCTGAGGCACATCACTAGTCACCGTTCGTCAACCAGAAAAACACCCATCTACTCCCACTTTTTGCTTTCTGTTAGTTAATTAATCTTCTATCTATGCTAACACATTACCTGTAACACTGTGCACCTTACCTTATGCAGCAGCCTTTGATGCGGCGCCTTGTCAAATGCCTTCTGAAAATCCAGATACACCACATCCACAGGTTCCCCATTGTCCACTGCGCATGTAATGTTCTCAAAGAATTTCACCAAATTAGTCAAATATGACCTTTCCTTCATGATCCCATGCTGCATCTTCCCAATGGGACAATTTATATCCAGATGTCTCGCTAATCCTTCCTTAATGATAGATTCAAGCATTTTCCCTGCCTTTTGTCTACCGCCTTTTTTAAACAGAGTTCAAAGTTCAGAGTTACCAAAAGAACCTCTCTCCTCATTACTGTTGTTTATGGTTCTTCTTTTGAATTGATTCTTGTGCTCCGTATCTAAAAATTGTTGAAATGCTAACAACATCGAATCTTCCATCTTGTGTACTCCTGCTGAATATTCCATTGGAGCTAGGAATGTTTCCACCAAAATTCTTTAAAACTTCAGACACGTGTTCTAAAAGCATGTCTTTGAGAATCTAACTCCATCCAAGATCAAGAGCCTATCTATATCTGATTCTCGAGCACAAATCAAACAATTTGAAAGCAAGCACTAAACTGCGGATAGAATCCATACAGTGCAGGAAGAGGCCATTTGGCCCATCAAATCTGCACCGACCACAATTTCACCCAGGCCCTATTCCCTTAACCCCAAGTTTACCCTGCTAATTCCCCAGTACTAGAGTTAATTCAGCATGCCAATCGACATAACCTGCACATCTTTGGACTGTGGAAGGAAACTGGAGCATCCAGAGGAAACCCATGCAGACACAGGGAGAACATGCAAACTCCACACAGACAGTGACCCATGGCTGGGTCCTTAGTGCTGTGAGGGAGCAGTGCAAACTACTGTGCCACCATGCTGCCCCAATCTTCAAAGAGAATTTCTGCAATGTTATTTAACCTGTTAAATTCCATGATATATTTTCGATGTAATAATCATCTAATATCACTCAAGATATTTGACACCAGGGCAAAGCATTCCTCTTGACTGGCACCCCAATCACAAACCGGGCCATCAAGCATCTATCCATTCTAATCCCATTTTCTAGCACCTGGTCCCTCACAGCATGAAGGACCCGGGTTCAATTCCAGCCATGGGTCACTGTCTGTGTGGAGTTTGCATGTTCTCCCTGTGTCTGCATGGGTTTCCTCTGGATGCTCCAGTTTCCTTCCACAGTCCAAAGGTGTGCAGGTTATGTTGATTGGCATGCTGAATTAATTCTAGTATTGGGGAATTAGCAGGATAAATGCGGGGTTAAGGGAATAGGGCCTGGGTGAAATTGTGGTCAGTGCAGACTAGATGGGCCAAATGGCCTCTTCTTTGCAGTTTAGTGCTTGCTTTTAAATTGTTTGATTTGTGCTCGAGAATCAAACATGGGTAGGCTCCTGATCTTGGATGGAGTTAGATTCTCAAAGATATGCTTTTAGAACATGTGTCTGAAGCTTTAAAGAATTATGGGGGAAACATTCCTAGCTCCAATGGAATATTCAGTATTTGTATGCTGTGGTATTTCAACTGCTCATCTAAATACTTGTTAAATGTTCTGAGCACTCCCCCCTCTACCACCCTTTCAGGCAATGAGTTGTAGACTCTCACAACCCTCTGGGTGAAAAAGACTTTCCTCAAATCCTCTCTAAACTACCTGCCCCAAAGGTTAAATCTATTCCCCCTGGTTACTGACTCCTCACTAAGGGGAAAATTCTACCCTATGTCCCTCATAATTTTGTGCACCTTAATCAAGCACCTCTCAGCATTCTCTGCTGTCAGCAGAATAACCCCAGCCTAACAAGCCTCTCTTTATAGATGAAATGCTCCAGCTCAGGCAACATCCTGGTGAATCTCCTCTACATCCTTTCTGGTGCAATCACACCCTTGCTCTCATGTGGTGACCAGAACAGCAGCCTAACAGACGTTTTTACAGCTCCATCATCCTCTCCTGCTCTTATATTTAGCAAGGCCTTTGACAAGGTACTGCATGGTAAGTTGTTGCATAATGTTAAATCTCACGGGACCCAGGGTGAGGTATCTAAATGGATACGAAATTGGCTTCTGAAGGTGGTTGTAGAGAGTTGTCTTTCAAACTGGAGACTTGTGACCAGCGGTGTGCCTCAGGGATCAGTGCTGGTTCCACTGTTATAGAACATAACAGCGCAGAACAGGCCCTTTGGCCCAGGAGGTTGTGCCGACCAGTTAAAAGACAATGACTCTCTAACCTAAACCAAACCCTTTCCATCCATAAACCTATCCACAGATCTAATAAACGCCCCCAAACTAGGCGCATTTACAACTGCAGCAGGCAGGGCATTCCAATCCCTCACCACCCTCTGGGTAAAGAATCTACCCCTGACATCCGTCCTATAACTACCCCCCTTTAATTTAAAGCCATGCCCCCTCGTGCTAGCTTTCTCCATCTGAGGAAATTTATTATTTATATTAATAATTTGGATGAGAATATAGGAGGCATAGTCAGTAAATTTGCAGATGATATCAAGATTGGTGGCTAAGTAGACAATGAAGAAAGTTATCTCCAATTGCAACAGGATTTTGATCAATTGGGCCAGTGGGCTGACAAATAGCAGATGGAGTTTAATTTAGACAAATGTGAGGTGATGCATTTTGGTAGATTGAACCAGGGCAGGACTTACTCAGTTAATGGTAGGGCACTGGGGAGAACATAGAACATAGAACATTACATCACAAACAGGCCCTTCGGCCCTCGAGTTGCGCCGATCGCATCAACCCCACCAATCTATAGACCTATCTATAACCCCCAATCCCATTAAACCCCATATACTCATCCAGAAGTCTTTTAAAAGATCCCAGCGAGTTCGCCTCCACCACCGACGACGGCAGCCGATTCCAATCACTCACCACCCTCTGAGTGAAAAACTTACCCCTAACATCACCTCTGTACTTCCCTCCCCGCACCTTAAATCTGTGTCCTCTCGTAGCGACCATTTCAACCCGGGGAAATAGCCTCTGAGAGTCCACCCTATCTATTCCTCTCAACATTTTATAAACTTCTATC
The DNA here is from genome assembly GCA_037974335.1 of Prionace glauca. Lineage (NCBI taxonomy): Eukaryota > Metazoa > Chordata > Chondrichthyes > Carcharhiniformes > Carcharhinidae > Prionace > Prionace glauca. The sequence goes on from CM075737.1 coordinate 61,831,770, forward strand.
AGGTCGCCTCTCAACCTTCGCCTCTCCAGGGAAAAGAGTCCCAGCTCCCTCAACCTATCTTCATAAGGCATGCCTCCCAGTCCAGGCAACATCCTTGTAAATCTCCTCTGCACCCTTTCAATAGCTTCTACGTCTTTCCTATAGTGAGGCGACCAGAACTGCGCACAGTACTCCAAATGAGGCCTGACGAGGGTCCTGTAAAGTTGCAGCATTACCTCCCGACTCCTAAACTCAATCCCTCGATTAATGAAGGCCAGTACACCATACGCCTTCTTGACCACCTCCTCCACCTGCGAGGCCGATTTAAGAGTCCTGTGAACCCGGACCCCGAGATCCTTCTGCTCTTCAACGCTACTAAGACCCCTGCCCTTAATAGTGTACTCGTTCATCCCGTTGGTTCTGCCGAAATGGACTACTACACATTTATCCGCGTTAGAGTTACAGAACAAAGAGATCTAGGGGTACATGTTCATAGCTCCTTGAAAATGGAGTCGCAGGTGGACAGAGTAGTGAAGAAGACATTTGGCATGCTTGATTTCATTGGTCTAGAACACTGAATACAGGAATTGGAATGTCTTGTTGAAGTAGTACAAGACATTGGTTGTCAAATAGGAGGCAGAGAGTGGGTGTCAATGGGTGCTATTCGGATTGGCGGTTGGTGACTAGTGGAGTGCCCCAGGGATCGGTGCTGGGGCCTCAGCTATTTACCATTTATATAGATGATCTGGAGGAGGGAACCGAGTGCAGGGTGTCGGAATTTGCTGATGAGACCAAGATTGGTGGAACGGCAAATTGCGCGGAAGGTGTGGAGAGTCTGCAGAAGGATCTAGATAGGCTGGGCGAATGGGCCAGGAAATGGCAAATGGAATTTAATATTGGCAAGTGCGAGGTGGTCCACTTTGGTAGGAATAATGGTAGGAAGGACTATTACTTATGGGGCGAAAAACTGCAGCAGGCGACGGTGCAGAGGGACCTCGGGGTCCTTGTGCATGAGTTGCAAAAACCCAGCCTGCAGGTGGTCAGGAAGGCGAATGGGATGCTGGCCTTCATAGCAAGGGGGATTGAATATAAAAGTAGGGAGGTCTTGCTGCAGCTGTATAGGGCATTGGTGAGGCCGCAGCTGGAGTACTGTGTGCAGTTTTGGTCGCCGTACTTACGCAAGGATATTTTGGCCTTGGAGGGAGTGCAGAGGAGGTTTACTAGGCTGATACCGGAGTTGAGCTATAGAACATAGAACATTACAGCGCAGAACAGGCCCTTCGGCCCACGATGTTGCGCCGACCAGTTACAAAACAATGACCCACTAGCCTAAACCAATCCCTTTTCGTCCATAAACCTATCCACAGATCTCTTAAACGCCCCCAAACTAGGTGCATTTACAACTGCAGCTGGCAGGGCATTCCAGTCCCTCACCACCCTCTGGGTAAAGAACCTACCCCTGACATCAGTCCTATAACTACCCCCCCTTAATTTAAAGTCGTGCCCCCTCGTGCTAGCTTTCTCCATCCTAGGAAAAAGGCTATCACTATCTACCCTGTCTAAACCTCTAATCATCTTATATGTTTCAATGAGATCCCCCCTTAGCCGCCTTCTTTCCAGCGAAAACAACCCCAAATCTCTCAGTCTCTCCTCATAGGATCTCCCCTCCATACCAGGCAACATCCTGGTAAACCTCCTCTGCACCCTCTCCAAAGCCTCCACATCCTTCCTGTAATGTGGGGACCAGTACTGCACACAAAACTCCAAGTGTGGCCGCACCAGAGTTGTGTACAGTTGCATCATGACCCTGCGACTCCTAAATTCAATCCCCCTACCAATAAACGCCAAGACACCTTCTTAAACGTCTTCAATAAACGCCTTCTTAACAACCTTATCTACTTGATTTCCAACTTTCAGGGATCTATGTACACATACACCTAGATCCCTCTGCTCCTCCACACTATTCAAAGTCCTCCCGTTAGCCCTATACTCAACACATCTGTTATTCCTACCGAAATGAATTACCTCACACTTCTCCACATTAAACGCTATGAGGAGAGGCTGAATAAACTAGGCTTGTACTCGTTAGAGTTTAGAAGAATGAGGGGAGATCTCATTGAGACGTATAAGATGATGAATGGGATGGATAGGATAGAGGTGGAGAGGCTCTTCCCGCTCAGAAAGGACAGTAGGACTAGGGGGCACAGCCTCAAGATAAAGGGGGGGACGGTTTAGAACGGAGTTGAAGAGGAACTTCTTCACTCAAGGGGTGGTGAATCTCTGGAATTCTCTACCCGTTGAGGTGGTGGAGGCTGCCTCGCTAAATATTTTTAAGACACGGGTTGATGGGTTTTTGATAAGCGAGGGGATTAAGGGTTATGGGGAGAGGGCGGGAATGTGGAACTGAGACACGACAGATCAGCCATGATCTTATTGAATGGCGGGGCAGGCTCGAAGGGCTGGATGGCCTACTCCTGCTCCTATTTCTTATGTTCTTATTGGTAAGACCACACTTGGAATACTGTGTGCAATTCCGGTCATCCTATTATAGAAAGGATATTATTAAACTAGAAAGAATGCAGAAAAGGTTTACCAGAATGCTACTGGGACTTGATGAATTCAGTTATCAAGAGAGGCTGGAAAGACTGGGACTTTTTTCTCTGGAGTGTAGGAGGCTGAGGGGTGATCTATAGAGGTCTATAAAATAATGAGGGGCACAGATCAGCGAGATAGTCAATATCTTTTTCCAAAGGTAGGGGAGTCTAAAACTAGATGGCATAGGTTTAAGGTGAGAAGGGACAGATACAAAAGTGTCCAGAGGGGCAACTGTTTCACACAGAAGATGCTGTGTCTCTGGAACAAGCTGCCAGAGGTAGCAGTAGAGGCGAGTACTATTTTGTCTTCTAAAAAGCAGTTAGATCGTTACATGGCTATCTAATAAATAAGGGATATGGGCCAAATGCGGGCTTAAGGGTTTTAAAAAAAGGGAAGTATGGACAAGTTTTTTACAAAATTCTAAATTACAAATTATCTAATTTAGATTATAATTTATCTAAATTATAAAATTAAAATTATAAAATTCAAGTGATTTATAAAATTCTAACATGATCTCTTGGCTTTTACATTATAATCTCTATTTATAAACACAGATAACCCATCTTTACTTGAATAAGGAAACCAGTGCTCCAAATGTAGTCTCACCAGTGCCCTGTGCAACTGAAGCATAACCTCCCGACATTTTAGTAATCAATTCACCTCACAATAAACAATATTGTTCTCCTGTACCTGTGTACTCACCTTTGTAATTCATTCACTAAGATATGCAGATACCTCCAAATCTAAGTTCTGCAACCTCTCATCATCTAGATAAATTTATTTTTTACTCTTCCTGCCAAAATGGGGTCATTTCACATTTGCTCACTCACTGTGTAGCTTCCTTACAACCTCTTTACAACTGTCCTCCCTACCTTCGTGTCTTCAAAAAATTTTGCAACTTTGCCTTCAGTCTCTTCATCTGTGACATTGACATAGAACATAGAACATAGAACATTACAGCACAAACAGGCCCTTCGGCCCTCGAGTTGCGCCGATCGCATCAACCCCACCAATCTATAGACCTATCTATAACCCCCAATCCCATTAAACCCCATATACTCATCCAGAAGTCTTTTAAAAGACCCCAGCGAGTTCGCCTCCACCACCGACGACGGCAGCCGATTCCAATCACTCACTACCCTCTGAGTGAAAAACTTACCCCTAACATCACCTCTGTACTTCCCTCCCCGCACCTTAAATCTGTGTCCTCTCGTAGCGACCATTTCAACCCGGGGAAATAGCCTCTGAGAGTCCACCCTATCTATTCCTCTCAACATTTTATAAACTTCTATCAGGTCGCCTCTCAACCTTCGCCTCTCCAAGGAAAAGAGTCCCAGCTCCCTCAACCTATCTTCATAAGGCATGCCTCCCAGTCCAGGCAACATCCTTGTAAATCTCCTCTGCACCCTTTCAATAGCTTCTACGTCTTTCCTATAGTGAGGCGACCAGAACTGCGCACAGTACTCCAAATGAGGCCTGACGAGGGTCCTGTAAAGTTGCAGCATTACCTCCCGACTCCTAAACTCAATCCCTCGATTAATGAAGGCCAGTACACCATACGCCTTCTTGACCACCTCCTCCACCTGCGAGGCCGATTTAAGAGTCCTGTGAACCCGGACCCCGAGATCCTTCTGACCTAAATTGTAAAAAGTTGCGGTCCCAGTACTGATCTCTGTGATTCAGCACTTGTTACATAGCAGGAACCGTGGAAATTTGCTACCAAATTTGCTTATCAATCTCCTCACAATGTTAGAACATAGAACACTACAGCACAAACAGGCCCTTCGGCCCACGAGTTGCGCCGATCACATCAACCTACCAACCTACAGACCTATCTATAACCCTCAATCTCATTAAACCCCATATACTCATCCAGAAGTCTTTTAAAAGACCCCAGCGAGTTCGCCTCCACAACCACTGACGGCAGCCGATTCCATTCACTCACCACCCTCTGAGTGAAAAACTTACCCCTAACATCACCTCTGTACTTCCCTCCCCGCACCTTAAATCTGTGTCCTCTCGTAGCGACCATTTCAACCCGGGGAAATAGCCTCTGAGAATCCACCCTATCTATTCCTCTCAACATTTTATAAACTTCTATCAGGTCGCCTCTCAACCTTCGTCTCTCCAGGGAAAAGAGTCCCAGCTTCCTCAACCTAACTTCATAAGGCATGCCTCCCAGTCCAGGCAACATCCTTGTAAATCTCCTCTGTACCCTCTCAATAGCTTCTACATCTTTCCTATAGTGAGGCGACCAGAACTGCGCACAATACTCTAAATGAGGCCTGACAAGGTTCTTATAAAGTTGCAGCATTACCTCCCGACTCCTAAACGCAATCCCTCGATTATATAAAAAAAACTCCTAACATTATAACAGCTCCCCACTACTTTTCAATTCAAGCCAAATAGATTCAACAAAGACCACGAAACCATTGTCGATTGCCAGCAAAATCCACCTGGCTCATTAATAGAACATAGAACATTCCAGCGCAGTACAGGCCCTTCGGCCCTCAATGTTGCACCGACCAGTGGAACCAATCTAATGACCCTCTAACCTAAACTATTCCAATGTTATCCATATGCCTATCCACTGACCATTTAAACGTTCTTAAAGTTGGTGAGTCCACAACTGCTGCAGGCAGGGCATTCCACACCCTTACTACCCTCTGAGTAAAGAACCTACCTCTGACATCTGTCCTATATTTATCACCCCTTAATTTAAAGCTATGTCCCCTCGTGTTAGCCATCACTATCCGAGGAAAAAGGCTCTCACTATCCACCCTATCTAACCTTCTGATCATCTTGTGCCTCAATTAGGTCACCACTTAACCTTCTTCTTTCTAACGAAAATAACCTCAAGTCCCTCAGCCTTTCCTCATAAGACCTTCCCACCATACCAGGCAACATCCTCTTCTGCACCCTTTCCAATGCCTCCACATCTTTCTTATAATGCGGCGACCAGAACTGTACACAATACTCCAAGTGCGGCCGCACCAGAGTTTTGTACAGTTGTAACATGACCTCATGGCTCCAAAATTCAATCCCTCTACCAATAAAAGCTAACACACCGTATGCCTTCTTAACAACCTTATCAACCTGGGTGCCAACTTTCAGGAAGCTATGCACATGTACACCAAGATCTCTCTGCTCGTCCACACTACTAAGAGTCCTTCCATTAGCCCTATATTCTGTAATCCTGTTACTCTTACCAAAGTGAATCACCTCACACTTTGCTGTATTAAACTCCATCTGCCACCTCTCAGCCCAGCTCTGCAGCTTATCTATGTCCCTCTGCAAACTGTAACATCCATCCTCATCGTCTACAACTCCTCCGACTTTGGTGTCGTCAGCAAATTTACTAACCCATCCTTCTACACCCTCATCTAGGTCATTTATAAAAATGACAAACAGCAGTGGCCTCAAACATCCCTGAGGTACACCATTGTAACTGAATGTCCTTTAGGGAAGGAAATCTGTCATCGTTATCCAGTCTGGTCTATATGTTGACCATAGTAAGAAGTCTCACATTACCAGGTTAAAGTCCAACAGGTTAATTTGGTTGCACAAGTCACAAGCTTTCAGAGCGCTGCCCCTTCATCAGGAAAGTGGGAGTTACATTCGCCATCAGGGCATTTAAAGACACAAACTCAATTTACAAAATAATGGCTGGAATGCCAGTCTTTTCAGGTAATCAAGTCTTAAAGGTACAGACAATGTGAGTGGAGAGAGAATTAAGCACAGGTTAAAGAGATGTGTATTGTCTCCAGACAGGACAGTTAGTGAGATTTTGCAAACCCAGGCAAGTCGTGGGGGTCACAGATAGTGTGACATGAACCCAAGATCCCAGTTGAGGCCGTCCCCAAGTGTGTGGAACTTGGCTATCAGTCTCTGCTCAGTGATTCTGTGCTGTTGTGTGTTGTGAAGGCCGCCTTGGAGAATGCTTACCCGAAGGCCAGAGGCTGAATGCCCGTGACCGCTGAAATGTTCCCCATCAGAAAGGGAACACATTTTACTCCAGAGCCACAGCAGTGTGGTTGATTTTTAAATGCTACTCGGTTCAAGGGCAAATAGGGATGGGAACAAATGCTGGTCTTGCCAATGACTTCCACATCCCGTGAAAGAATAAAGGAATAAGGTAAGTAGAAATGTTGTGAACCCATTCTGGTCTAGTTTGAGTCAAGTCTCTTACATTACAATCCTTTGCAGCAATTTGTGATTTTTGAGACATTTTTAGTTTCATTGTTTTACATCACTACATCCCTCAGTGATGTTCCTTTACACCTCAGTGATGTTCCTTTTTAACTATTTTAATGCTTCCCACCCATTTGCTGAAGGAATTTAACCCCTAATTAACGGTTAATCTCTCAGCAAGCACATTATCAGCTTTTGTTAATAGTTTATTTGAAATGGAATTTTATCATGTCTTCTAGAAGGCCATGTCAATAACGTTCATCAATATTCCCTTTTTCCCACAACAGTTAGACCCTCAAAAGGTTTTACCAGGCTCATTCAAATTTACAAGATAGCTGAGCTGGGACACCAAGTTATGATTGGTTCAGCAACCAGATTCTGATCATTAAGAATTCTCCAGACCTTTTCAGGTAATCAAGTCTTAAAGGTACAGACAATGTGAGTGGAGAGAGAATTAAGCACAGGTTAAAGAAAAATGTCCAGCTTTGATTTCTGACGCGTGAAAGTTTAAAAATATCCCACCTTTTATGTCTCTCTTGCTCAGTCAGTCTCTCTTCTTCTGCCAGGAAATGCTCATGGGTATCTAACGGCGGACTCCCAATCTGAACAATAAAATAACATTCAGCAACAGTAGTTTATTCACACACCTGTAACAAATAGGGTAACAAATTGTCCCTATATTGGACACATTGGGCATAGACTAAAATCATGAATAGGTCACTGACAATGGGACGGCGGCGCGGGCTCGTTGGGCCGAAGGGCCTGTTTCCCGTGCTGTGTTGTTCTTTGTGCTTTGTACCTCCTTCCTTCTGTAATTACTGGTCAATGCTCCTGTCCCTACCTAGTCCAGCTTCTTCTCCTGAAGTCATCAGCTTCACAACAGCTGTCGAGCAGCCTACCCAAAGGCTCATCACTTCAAGTTGACCCAGGCTAATACCAGATACCAACGGTGGCAACACAAGCACACTCAATCCTGTGCCCACGAGCACATGGTCAAACATGATTACACGGGACTCAGTAGTGTGCACCCTGGCTGATACCATTCGGAGATGGCCTGCTGGTAACGCTGTAATCACAGGGTTACATTTAATTCCATTAGGAAACATGGAGACACAGTGACATCTAGTGAGAATCTAGCTTGAGGAGTGCCAGGAAATAACACTCAGATGGGAAGCTCGTTCAGGTTTGGGCTGACAAGTGGCAAACAACATTCAGGTCACATAAGAGTCAGGCAATGAAAATCGCCAACAGGAGAGAACCAAACTATCTTCCCTCAGTGGTATTAACATCACTGAACTTCCCACTATCAACATCCTGAGGATTGCCATTGACAAAAACTGAACTGGACTAGCCATATAAATCAAAGGCTAGGAATACTGCAGAGTGTATTACTGTCCAAAACCAGTCCACCATCTACAAGACACAAGTCAGGAGTGTGATGGAATACTCCCCACTTGCCTGGTTGAGTGTGGCTCCAACAACACTCGAGAACCATAGAAAAGTTACAGAAGGAGGCAGTTTGGTCCATCTTGTCCGTGTCAGCCAGAACACCCAGGTGCCCTTTCTAATCCCACCTTCCAGCACCCAGATCGTAGCCCTGCAGCTTTAGATACAGATCCAGATACTTTTTAAAGGAGGTGAGGGACTCTGTCTCCACCACCCCAACTCAGGCAGCAAATCCCACCCTCTGCGTAAGAAAGTTCTTCATGTTCCTCTGTCAGTGAATCTATACCCGCTGGTAATAGAATTCTCCATCAAGGGAAACAATTTTATTCTACCCACTCTATCTCTCTCCCCTCATACCTTCTTTGTTCCAAGTAGAATAACCCAACCTATCCAATCTCTCCTCAGAGCTACACTATCCACTACTCGGCCAATCTTTGTGTCATCTGCAAATTTCCCCCCACGTTCACGTCCAAATCATTAATATACAACATAAACAGAAGTTCAAAACTATCCAGGACAAAACAGCCCACTTGACTGCTACCCTTTTTACAAATATTCAATCACCACCACTGACAAAGAGGGGCAGCATTGTGTACCAGCTACAAGATGCACTGCAACAACTCATCAAGGTTCATCAGACAGCACTTTCCAAACCCATGACCACAATCAACAAGGACAAGGGCAGCACATACCAGGGAACACCAACACCTGGAAATTCCCCTTCAGATCATTCAGCATCCTGACTTCGAAATATATCACTGTCACTGGGTCAGAATCCTGGAACTCCATCCTTAACAGCACTGTGGGTTCTACCGATACTACATGGACCACAGTGGCTCACCATCACCTTCTCAAGGACAACTGGGGCTGGGCAATAAATGCTGGCCTAATAACTTCCCATAAAAGAATAAAAAAACTTTAAACTAAAGCATGAAAAAAATCACTCAGCGGATAATGCCCTCTCATCTGAGCAGGTTCCATATTCACACCCAGCAGTCTGATATGCTTCCACACTGTCTTGATTTCATGGGGTAATGGCCAAACTTGGCCATTAATCTGCACATTGACACAATCACATCCACATTAAATTCCTCACCACACTGACCATCCCGTATCAGCTCGATCCACACTCACTGTCCATCCCATACCAGCTCGATCCACACTCACTGTCCATCCCGTTTCAGCTCGATCCACACTCACTGTCCATCCCATACCAGCTCGATCCACACTCACTGTCCATCCCGTATCAGCTCGATCCACACTCACTGTCCAGCCCATACCAGCTCGATCCACACTCACTGACCATCCCGTATCAGCTCGATCCACACTCACTGTCCATCCCATACCAGCTCGATTCACACTCACTGTCCATCCCGTATCAGCTCGATCCACACTCACTGTCCATCCCGTACCAGCTCGATCCACACTCACTGTCCATCCCGTACCAGCTCGATACACACTCACTGTCCATCCCGTACCAGCTCGATCCACACTCACTGTCCATCCCGTACCAGCTCGATCCACACTCACTGTCCATCCCATACCAGCTCGATCCACACTCACTGTCCATCCCATACCAGCTCGATCCACACTCACTGTCCATCCCGTACCAGCTCGATCCACACTCACTGTCCATCCCATACCAGCTCGATCCACACTCACTGTCCATCCCATACCAGCTCGATCCACACTCACTGTCCATCCCATACCAGCTCGATCCACACTCACTGTCCATCCCGTATCAGCTCGATCCACACTCACTGTCCATCCCGTACCAGCTCGATCCACACTCACTGTCCATCCCGTACCAGCTCGATACACACTCACTGTCCATCCCGTACCAGCTCGATCCACACTCACTGTCCATCCCATACCAGCTCGATCCACACTCACTGTCCATCCCATACCAGCTCGATCCACACTCACTGTCCATCCCGTACCAGCTCAATCCACACTCACTGTCCATCCCGTATCAGCTCGATTCTGTCCATCCCATACCAGCTCGATCCACACTCACTGTCCATCCCGTACCAGCTCGATCCACACTCACTGTCCATCCCGTACCAGCTCGATCCACACTCACTGTCCATCCCGTATCAGCTCGATCCACACTCACTGTCCATCCCGTACCAGCTCGATACACACTCACTGTCCATCCCGTACCAGCTCGATCCACACTCACTGTCCATCCCATACCAGCTCGATCCACACTCACTGACCATCCCGTATCAGCTCGATTCTGTCCATCCCATACCAGCTCGATCCACACTCACTGTCCATCCCGTACCAGCTCGATCCACACTCACTGTCCATCCCGTACCAGCTCGATCCACACTCACTGTCCATCCCGTACCAGCTCGATCCACACTCACTGTCCATCCCATACCAGCTCGATCCACACTCACTGTCCATCCCATATCAGCTCGATCCACACTCACTGTCCATCCCGTACCAGCTCGATCCACACTCACTGTCCATCCCATATCAGCTCCATCCACACTCACTGTCCATCCCATACCAGCTCGATCCACACTCACTGTCCATCCCGTATCAGCTCGATTCTGTCCATCCCGTACCAGCTCGATCCACACTCACTGACCATCCCGTACCAACTCGATTCACACTCACTGACCATCCCGTATCAGCTCGATCCACTCACTGTCCATCCCATACCAGCTCGATTCACACTCACTGTCCATCCCGTACCAGCTCGATTCACACTCTGTCCATCCCGTACCAGCTCGATCCACACTCACTGTCCATCCCGTACCAGCTCGATACACACTCACTGTCCATCCCGTACCAGCTCGATCCACACTCACTGTCCATCCCATACCAGCTCGATCCACACTCACTGTCCATCCCATACCAGCTCGATCCACACTCACTGTCCATCCCATACCAGCTCGATCCACACTCACTGTCCATCCCGTATCAGCTCGATTCACACTCACTGTCCATCCCGTACCAGCTCGATCCACACTCACTGTCCATCCCGTATCAGCTCGATCCACACTCACTGTCCATCCCGTATCAGCTCGATCCACACTCACTGACCATCCCATACCAGCTCGATCCACACTCACTGTCCATCCCATACCAGCTCGATCCACACTCACTGTCCATCCCATACCAGCTCGATCCACACTCACTGTCCATCCCGTATCAGCTCGATCCACACTCACTGACCATCCCATACCAGCTCGATCCATACTCACTGTCCATCCCATACCAGCTCGATTCACACTCACTGTCCATCCCGTATCAGCTCGATCCACACTCACTGTCCATCCCGTATCAGCTCCATCCACACTCACTGTCCATCCCGTACCAGCTCGATCCACACTCACTGTCCATCCCATACCAGCTCGATCCACACTCACTGACCATCCCGTACCAACTCGATTCACACTCACTGTCCATCCCGTACCAGCTCGATCCACACTCACTGACCATCCCATACCAGCTCGATCCACACTCATTGACCATCCCATACCAGCTCGATCCACACTCACTGTCCATCCCGTACCAGCTCGATCCACACTCACTGACCATCCCATACCAACTCGATCCACAGTCACTGTCCATCCCGTACCAACTCAATCCACACTCACTGTCCATCCCGTACCAGCTCGATCCACACTCACTGTCCATCCCATACCAGCTCGATCCACACTCACTGTCCATCCCATACCAGCTCGATCCACACTCACTGACCATCCCGTATCAGCTCGATTCACACTCACTGTCCATCCCGTATCAGCTCGATCCACACTCACTGTCCATCCCATACCAGCTCGATCCACACTCACTGTCCATCCCATACCAGCTCGATCCACACTCACTGACCATCCCGTATCAGCTCGATTCACACTCACTGTCCATCCCATATCAGCTCGATTCACACTCACTGTCCATCCCGTATCAGCTCGATTCACACTCACTGTCCATCCCATACCAACTCGATTCACACTCACTGTCCATCCCGTACCAGCTCGATCCACACTCACTGTCCATCCCGTACCAGCTCGATCCACACTCACTGTCCATCCCGTACCAGCTCGATCCACACTCACTGTCCATCCCATACCAGCTCGATCCACACTCACTGTCCATCCCACACCAGCTCGATCCACACTCACTGTCCATCCCGTACCAGCTCGATTCACACTCACTGTCCATCCCGTATCAGCTCGATCCACACTCACTGACCATCCCGTATCAGCTCGATCCACACTCACTGTCCATCCCGTATCAGCTCGATCCACACTCACTGTCCATCCCGTACCTGCTCGATCCACACTCACTGTCCACCCCGTACCAGCTCGATCCACACTCACTGTCCATCCCATACCAGCTCGATCCACACTCACTGACCATCCCATACCAGCTCGATCCACACTTACTGTCCATCCCATACCAGCTCGATCCACACTCACTGTCCACCCCGTACCAGCTCGATCCACACTCACTGTCCATCCCATACCAGCTCGATCCACACTCACTGACCATCCCATACCAGCTCGATCCACACTTACTGTCCATCCCATACCAGCTCGATCCACACTCACTGTCCATCCCGTATCAGCTCGATCCACACTCACTGTCCATCCCGTATCAGCTCGATCCACACTCACTGTCCATCCCATACCAGCTCGATCCACACTCACTGACCATCCCATACCAGCTCGATCCACACTCACTGTCCATCCCATACAGCACAATCCGTACTCACTTACACTCCATACACACCCAATCCACCCTCACTGTCCACCTCTTGGGGGCGGCATAGTAGCACAGTGGTTAGCACTGCTGCTTCACAGCTCCAGGGATCTGGGTTCAATGCCCAGCTCGGGTCTCTGTTTGTGTGGAGTTTGCACATTCTCGTCGTGTCTGCGTGGGTTTCCTCCCACAGTCCAAAATTGTGCGGGTTAGATTGATTGGCCATGCTAAATTGCCCCTTAGTGTCCTCAGAAGCATAGGTTAGAGGGAATAGTGGATAAAATATATGGGGATAGGGCTTGGGCAGGATTGTGGTCAGTGCAGACTTGATGGGCCGAATGGCCTCTTTCTGTACTGTAGGGATTCTGTGATTCCACTCCATTCCAGCCCAATCCACACACACTGTCCACTCCATTCCAGCCCAATCCACACTCACTGTCCACTCCATTCCAGCCCAATCCACACTCACTGTCCACTCCATTCCAGCCCAATCCACACTCACTGTCCACTTCATTCCAGCCCAATCCACACTCACTGTCCACTTCATTCCAGCCCAATCCACACTCACTGTCCACTCCATTCCAGCCCAATCCACACTCACTGTCCACTTCATTCCAGCCCAATCCACACTCACTGTCCACTTCATTCCAGCCCAATCCACACTCACTGTCCACTCCATTCCAGACCAATCCACACACACTGTCCACTCCATTCCAGCCCAATCCACACTCTCTGTCCACTCCATTCCAGCCCAATTCACACTCACTGTCCACTCCATTCCAGCCCAATCCACACTCACTGTCCACTTCATTCCAGCCCAATCCACACTCACTGTCCACTTCATTCCAGCCCAATCCACACTCTCTGTCCACTCCATTCCAGCCCAATCCACACACACTGTCCACTCCATTCCAGCCCAATCCACACTCACTGTCCACTTCATTCCAGCCCAATCCACACTCACTGTCCATCCCGTACCAGCTCGATCCACACTCTCTGTCCATCCCGTACCAGCTCGATCCACACTCACTGTCCATCCCGTACCAGCTCGATCCACACTCACTGTCCATCCCGTACCAGCTCGATCCACACTCACTGTCCATCCCGTACCAGCTCGATCCACACTCACTGTCCACTCCATTCCAGCCCAATCCACACTCACTGTCCATCCCGTATCAGCTCGATCCACACTCACTGTCCACTCCATTCCAGCCCAATCCACACTCACTGTCCACTCCATTCCAGCCCAATCCACACTCACTGTCCACTCCATTCCAGCCCAATCCACACTCACTGTCCACTCCATTCCAGCCCAATCCACACTCACTGTCCACTCCATTCCAGCCCAATCCACACTCACCAGTTGCTGGTTACCATATCCACTTGCTGTTAAATGGAGAATACTTTACCTCCTTGGTGTATTGGTTATAAAGTGATTCTGCATCTTCCAGATACTTTTGTGCTTTTTCCATCTCTTCTAATCCTGCCCAAAGGATGCCCAGCTGATTCTGAAATAAAAAGACTAAATCATAGAATCATAGAGTGCAGAGGAGCTCTTTGGCCCATTAAGTCTGTATTGGCATGCGACAAACACCTGATCTCCCATCTAATATCATCTGTCAGCTCTTGGCCCATAGCCTGGAATGTTTTGATGTGCCAAGGTACTTTTTAAAAGTTCCAGGTACTTTTTTAAAAGGATGTGAGGCAACCCACCTCTACCACCTTCTCAGGCAGCACATTCCAGACCGTCAGCATCCTCTGGGGGAAAAAAAGATTTCCTCACATTCCCTCCCTGAACCTCCTGCCTGTCACCTTGAACACTCGTGACTGACCCTTCAACTAAGGGAACAGCTGCTCCTTATCCACTCTGTCCATGTCTCTCATAATCTTGTACATCTCAATCAGGTCACTCCTCAGTCTTCTCTGCTCCAGCAAAAACACCCAAGTCTATCCGACCTCTCTTCATAACTTAAACACTCCATCCCAGGCAACATCCTGGTGAATCTCCTCGGCACCCCCTCCAGTGCAATCACATCCTTCCTATAATGTGACAACCGGAAGGCACACAGTACTCTAGCTGTGGCCTCGAACAAAGTTCTTTACAACTCCAACATGACTCCCCTGCTTTCGTAATCTTTACCTCGACTGATGAAGGCAAGTGTCCCATGTGCCTTTTTCACCATCCTAGTAACATGCCCTTCCATCTTCACAGATCTGTTGATAAACATGTCAAGGTCCCTGTGTTCCATAGAACATCCTAGTGTCCCACCATTCACTGAATACTTCCTTGTCAAATTACTTCTTCAAAGTATATCAGCTCACACCTTTCAGGGTTAAATTCCATCTGCCACTTATCCGCCTATCTGACCACTCCATCGATATCTTCCTGTAACCCAAGATACTCTGCCTCATTGTTATCCATCTGGCTAATCTTTGTGTCACCCACAAACTTACTGATCTTACCTCTTCCCACATAGTCATCTATGTCATTTATATAAATGACAAATAAAAAGAAACCCTGTGCACGCCATTGGACACTGGATTCATCACTAAAGCAGCCTTCTGTCTTCGCCCTCTGTCTCCTACAACTGAGTCAATTTTGAATCTACTTTATCAAATTAGCCTGTATCCCATGTGAATTTACCTTCTTTACAAGTCTCCCACATGGATCCTTCTCAAAGACTTTGCTGAAACCCATATAAATTACATCAACCGCGCTACTCTCGTCTACACACCTGGTAATCTCCTCAAAAAAATAAATCAAATTTTTTAGGCATGAACTCCCTCTGACAAAGCCATGCTGACTATCCTTGATTACACCTGATCTGTAGTTCCCCGACTTATCTCTACAACCCTTCTTGAATAGCAGAACCACATTAGCCGTTCTACAGTCTCAATAGTTTCCCTACCACTGACATGAGACAATGGTGTGTAGTTCCCTTGTTTGTCTCTACAAGAATCTATCTTTACTTTCTCTATGGTGAGATTGAAAATGTAATGTCATAGTTTGGGTTACGTTAACACATATTAAACTCTATCTCCCCTCAGGCACTGCCCTCCGTTCAAACTTACCAGTGTCTACCCTCTCCTCAAAAGCCTTAGCCAAACTCTTGGCATGACCTCCCTTTTCCCTCCAAAGCCTATTGCCAAGAAGCTTGACATTATCCAGGCATTCCTGCTTGATTGCTACTGCTTCCACAAACATTCACTCCCTCTACCACCGACAAACAATGGCAGCCGTGCACACCATTTACAAGATGCATGGCAACAACTCACTACGGTTCCTTCGGCAGCACCTTCAAACTCATGACCACAACCATCTAGCAGGAAAACGTTGGCAGATACATGGGAACACCTGCAAGCTCCTCTCCAAGCCACTCATCATCCGGACTTGGAAATATATCGCTATTTCTTCCCTCCCTAACAGCCCTGTGGGTGTACCTACATGGCAGAGACTGCAACAGTTCAAGAAGACAGCTCACCACTACCTTCTCAAGGGCAGTTAGAGATGGGCAATAAATGCTGGCCTAACCGGCAATGTCTACATCCCATAAATGAATTAAAAAGAAACGTTTCAAATTCATTCTCTCATTTTTCCCAAAACTCCATGTTTGAATCCCTGCCATCAGAATTCTGTTTTTGAATCTCTACAGTCACAATACTGCCTTTGCCATAATGCTGAATGGCTCTTCATTAAAGTCACAAATGACATCCTCTGTGATTGCGACAAAGGGAAAGACCACCTGTCAGCAGTCTTAGGGCACACACTATCCTCCTCCAGAACACCTTCAATATGGTGAAAGTGCTCTCAATCTAACTAGTGTCAGAAGATTAGTTACTTCTCTTCCTACACTCTTATCTTTGGTGACCAGGCACCTGAGCATGTCTGCCACACTTGCGGTTCTTTTGCTCTCAGCTCTCTCTGGGAGAGACACTCCCAGAACCATGAGAGGGGTCCTCTCTTCAGACCTTTCACCCCATCAGCTGCTGAACTGAATTCATCATTTTCTGCCACAATCACATCCCTCGTTCTTCTTTCAGCATCACAAAAGGTCAGTTCCCACCGCTCCACCATCAGGCTCCTTTCCGCAGAACCTTTCCAAGGAAGCACTGTCCTCTCCTGTCTCCTCTGTCCCAGTCACAGACACTGCTTCCAGATGGAGCAGAGTTTAATGTATTTGTTGTTCACAATGTCATGTTTGCACTGGGGAGATAAAACACAGATTGGAGCTGGTTTGAGGCATAGTTCCATCAGTCTGCAAGCTTGACCGTGCTCTTTTTGTGGGGTGTCACTTGGTTCTTACACTGACCACTCTGTTCTCTGCCTGTTGCAATAGGAAATTTAGTATGTCAGCTACAACTCTCACCAACTTTTACAGATGCCTCATAGAAAGCATTCTTTCTGTTTGTATCACATCTTGGTATAGCTCCTGCTCTGCCCAAGACTGCAAGCGACTGCAAACATTACAGCGCAGTACAGGCCCTTCGGCCCTCGATGACCGACAAAAGGACATGACAAAAGGTCATGAATGTAGCCCAACCATTAAGCAAACCAGGCTCCCATCCACTGACTTTGTCTACACTTCCCACTGCCTCTGCAAAGCAGCCAATATAATTAAGAACATGACCCATGCACCCAAACATTCTTCTTCCACTTTCTTCCGTCGACAAAAGATACAAAAGTCTGAGGTCATATACCAACCGACTCAAGAACAACTTCTTCCCCGCTGCTGTCAGACTTTTCAATGGACTTACCTCACATTAAGTTTTGATTCATTTTGGCAGGACAAACTCAAATGCAGATTACAAGGTCAATGGCAGGGTTCTGAGGAATGAGGATCTTAGGGTTCACATCCACAGATCTCTGAAGGTTGCCACTCAAGTGGATAGAGCCACGAAGAAGGCTTATAGTGTGTTAGCGTTTATTAACAGGGGGTTTGAGTTTAAGAGCGTGGGGTTATGCTGCAACTATACCGGACCTTGATGAGACCACATTTGGAGTACTGTGGTTCTGTCACCTCACTATAAGAAGGATGTGGAAGCATTGAAGAGAGTGTAGAGGAGATTTACCAGGATGCTGCCTGGTTTGGAAGATAGGTCTTATGAGGAAAGGTTGAGGGAGCTGGGGCTTTTCTCTTTAGAGTGGAGAAGGATGAGAGGTGAGTTAATAGAGGTTTATAAAATGATGAGGGGGATAGATAGAGTGGATGTGCAGAGATTATTTCCTCAGTTGGATGTAGCTGTTACTAGGGGGCATAAGGTTCATGGTGGGAGATATAAGAGGTAGATTCTTCACTGAGAGTAGTCGGGGTGTGGAATGGACTGCCTGCTGTGATAGTGGAGTCGGACACTTTAGGAACTTTCAAGTGGTTACTGGATTGGCGCATGGAGCACACCAGAATGATAGGGAGTGGGATAGCTTGATTTTGGGTTTGGACATAGCTCGGTACAACATCGAGGACCGAAGGGCCTGTACTGTGCTGTACTGTTCTATGTTGATCTTTCTCTACATCCTAACTATGACTGTAACACTACATTCAGCACTCTCTCACTTCCTTCTCTATGAACGGTATGCTCTGTCTTGTATAGCATGTAAAAAACAACTTTTCACTGTATGTTGATACATGTGACAATAATAAATCATATCAAATCTATGTTCCTGTCAATCACACCCAAACTGGACAAACAGCAACTCATCTCCCCATGAGGAATCTGACAGCATTTTGGAAACATCATGGAGTTCATCAACTTCCAACTGAAATCTCTGCCATTTCTTTGTTTCACATTCTCTTGGCAATTTCATTAATTTCTGGGATTTTCCTGATTTCAATGATTTCTGAAATTTCAGACATTTCAATGGTTTCTAAGATCTCATTGATTTTACTGACCTCTGATTTCTGAGATTTGGATGATTGAGTTCACTGAGTGTATTTACTGATCCCACCAGTGGAATATTCTGGGTTCTCTGCCAGCCCTGGAGTCTGGGCTGCTGACCCAGCCGGTTGCCGGGAGACCAACTCCTTACCTGGGCCTGGATGAAAACAGACACAGCCTCGGGCCGGAGTTTCATCGCCTCCAGGATCTGGACACACTTGGTGAGGTGCTCCTCTCCAGCAGACAGCTCCTCGGTCTCGGTGTGGTTCAGGCCGAGCTGCAGCTCCAGCACGGCGGCTTTCTGCACCCACTCGGTATCCAGGGCCGGCTCTTCATCCGCCTCCCCGGCCTGGGCCCGCTGACCCACCGCCGCCCTCAGCTCCTTCAGCAGCTCCCGGGCCGCGTACTTGGAGCGGTACGGCTCCGACTCCGGGTCCCGCTTCGATTCCACTTCCGACAGGTTCAGGGCCCGGGAATATTTCATCCCCAACTCGCAGCCCAGCCCCTGGGCCGCCATCTTCAACCACACTGAGAGCGGAGGGGGCAGGAGACAGGACAGCGCCCCCGGCGGCGGGGAGGGGGGCAGGAGACAGGACAGCGCCCCCGGCGGCGGGGAGGGGGCAGGGCAGCGCCCCCGGCGGCGGGGAGGGGGCAGGGCAGCGCCCCCGGCGGCGGGGAGGGGGCAGGGCAGCGCCCCCGGCGGCGGGAAGGGGGCAGGGCAGCGCCCCCGGCGGCGGGGAGGGGGCAGGGCAGCGCCCCCGGCGGCGGGGAGGGGGCAGGGCAGCGCCCCCGGCGGCGGGGAGGGGACAGGGCAGCGCCCCCGGCGGCGGGGAGGGGGCAGGGCAGCGCCCCCGGCGGCAGGGAGGGGGCATGGCAGCGCCCCCGGCGGCGAGGAGGGGGCAGGGCAGCGCCCCCGGCGGCAGGGAGGGGGCAGGGCAGCGCCCCCGGCGGCAGGGAGGGGGCAGGAGTCAGCACAGCGCCACTCGGCGGCAGGGAGGGGGCAGGAGTCAGCACAGCGCCACCCGGCGGCAGGGAGGGGGCAGGAGTCAGCACAGCGCCACCCGGCGGCAGGGAGGATGCCACTCTCCAAAATCTGAAAGGATGAGACAACCGTCCAAAGCAGGGCAGAATGGCCAAAGATCAATTCCAGCCTCGGATCACTGCCTGTCTGCACGTTCTCCCTGTGTCTGTGTGGGTTTCCTCCGGGTGCTCTTGTTTCCTCACACATGCAGATTAGGAGAATTGGCAGTGCTAAATTACCCCTTAGCAGGGTAAATATATGGGGATAAGACCTGGATTATCCGTGCAGACCTCCTCCTGCACTATAGGGATTCTGTGAACGAAAATACAAAGTATAAAGGAAATTTTATCATAGAAAATTTAAAATATCAAATCAAAATGTGGTTAAAGGAAATGCAGGAATCAGGGACAGATTCCAAATTCTGACATTCTCTCTTTATCACTCCATAAAACCGACCTCTTCAACTAAATTTTTAATTATAGAACAGAATCCCTACAGGCCATTTGGCCCATCGAGTCTGTGTGAATTACAATCCCACCTACGTCCTATTCCTGTAACTCCACAGTTACTATCCCCTAACCTGGGACACTCAGGGGCAGTTTCGCACGGCCAATCCACCTAACCTGCACGACTTTGGACATTTTTGGGAGAAAACTGGAGTACCCGGAGGAAACCCAAGACCAGAACTAAACCCAGGCTCCTGGCAGTGTGAGGCAAAATGCTAACCATTGTGTCACCTGGAATAATCTGACTGAATCACTCCTTTGATTATGTATGTCAAGAACAGAAGGTTGGTTAGGGCAAGATTAGGGCCAGTTACAGACAGTAGAGGGAAGTTGTGTGTGGAACCGGAGGAGATTGGAGAGGCGTTGAACCAATATTTCTCTTCGATGTTCACGCAAGGGGACATGAATGTAGCTGAGGAGGACACTGGGGTGCAGGGGTGTAAAATAGATAGTATTGCAGTTGATACGGGGGATGTTCTGGATATTTTAGAGGGTTTGAAAATAGATAAGTCCCCTGGTCCGGATGGGATTTACCCTAGGATTCTTTGGGAGGCAAGAGAGGTGATTGCGAAGCCTCTGGCTCTGATCTTCAGGTCATCGTTGGTCTCTGGTATAGTACCGGAAGATTGGAGGACAGCAAATGTTGTCCCATTGTTTAAGAAGGGGAGAAGAGACTTCCCTGGGAATTATAGACCGGTGAGTCTTCTGTGGTGGGTAAGGTTTTGGAAAGGATTATTAGAGACAGGATTTATAGTTATTTGGAGAGTAATGAGTTGATTAGAGACAGTCAGCATGGTTTTGTAGCGGGTAGGTCGTGCCTTACTAACCTTATCGAGTTCTTTGAGAAAGTGACCAAAGAGGTGGATAGGGGTAAGGCAGTTGATGTGGTGTATATGGATTTTAGCAAGGCGTTTGATAAGGTTCACCATGGTAGGCTTCTGCAGAAAATGCAGATGTATGGGATTGGGGGTGATCTAGGTAATTGGATCAGGAATTGGCTAGCAGATAGGAGACAGAGGGTGGTGGTTGATGGTAAATATTCGTCATGGAGTTCAGTTACGAGTGGTGTGCCTCAGGGATCTGTTTTGGGGCCACTGCTGTTTGTAATTTTTATTAATGATCTGGATGAGGGTATAGTTGGGTGGATTAGTAAGTTTGCTGATGACACCAAAGTCGGAGGTGTGGTAGATTGTGAGGAAGGGTGTCATAGTTTGCAGGGTGACTTAGAAAGGTTGCAGAGCTGGGCTGCGAGGTGGCAGATGGAGTTTAATGTGGAGAAGTGTGAGGTAATTCATTTCGGTAGGAATAACAGATGTGTTGAGTATAGGGCTAACGGGAGGACTTTGAATAGTGTGGAGGAGCAGAGGGATCTAGGTGTATGTGTACATAGATCCCTGAAAGTTGGGAATCAAGTAGATAAGATTGTTAAGAAGGCATACGGTGTCTTGGCGTTTATTGGTGGGGGGATTGAATTTAGGAGTCGCAGCGTAATGATGCAACTGTACACAACTCTGGTGCGGCCACACTTGGAGTTTTGTGTGCAGTTCTGGTCCCCACATTACAGGAAGGATGTGGAGGCTTTGGAGAGGGTGAAGAGGAGGTTTACCATGATGTTGCCTGGTATGGAGGGGAGATCCTATGAGGAGAGATTGAGAGATTTGGGGTTGTTTTAGCTGGAAAGAAGGCGGCTAAGAGGGGATCTCATTGAAACATATAAGATGATTAGAGGTTTAGACAGGGTAGATAGTGATAGCCTTTTTCCTCGGATGGAGAAAGCTAGCACGAGGGGGCACGACTTTAAATTAAGGGGGGGTAGTTATAGGACTGATGTCAGGGGTAGGTTCTTTACCCAGAGGGTGGTGAGGGATTGGAATGCCCTGCCAGTTGCAGTTGTAAATGCGCCTAGTTTGGGGGCGTTTAAGAGATCTGTGGATAGGTTTATGGACGAAAAGGGATTGGTTTAGGCTAGTGGGTCATTGTTTTGTAACTGGTCGGCGCAACATCGTGGGCCGAAGGGCCTGTTCTGCGCTGTAATGTTCTATGTTCTATGTTCTAGGAAATGAGTGCTAATTTATGTTTAAAAACCTTTGCACTTTAACCACGTTCTATTAAAGTTGTTTTTAAAATGCCAATAGTTGGTGTTGTGTGAACTTTGAACCCTTGTGACCAATTTCATAGCTTTGTCACTTTGCAGTTGAATGAAGATACAGAATCGCAGACACAGGAGTTTGGCTCCTTGTCCATGGTCCCACTTATTCACATCCACCACCTGTAACTACCGTTCTGTTAAAGTTCTTTAGTACCAAGGAGTATCTTCAAGAAGTCATGATGTGGAGATGGCAGTGTTGGACCGGATGGGCACAGTAAGAAGTCTCACAACATCAGGTTTATTTGGAATTACGAGCTTTCAGAGTGTCCCACTCACCTGATGAAGGAGCAGCGCTCTGAAAGTTTGTGATTCCAAATAAACCTGTTGGACTGTTAACTTAGTGTGAGACTTCTGACTATCTTCAGGAACTCACTCCACAGACACGCATTAGGGAACATGGATATTTATTGCAGTCTTAATCACTCCACATTCCAAACGACAACTGCCTTCTCAGGGTGGTCCCAGGGATCATCCCACACCGTGGGTCAACTCACCCATTCTCTTAGAGGGGCTACACCCCACATACACCAGTCTCAGAATTGTCTCATTTCGGTTTACAATGCATACCTACCTTCAGGATGGTTAGATCTGACATAAGGCAATGTGTCAGTTACATAGAACATAGAACCCTACAGTGCAGAAACAGGCCCTTCGGCCCATCGAGTCTGCACCGAACACAATCCCACCCAGACCCTATCCCCATATCCCTACACATTTTACCTGCTAATCCCTCTAACCTACACATCCCAGGACACTAAGGGGCAATTTTAGCATAGCCAATGAACCTAACCCGCACATCTTTGGACTGTGGGAGGAAACCGGAGCACCCGGAGAAAACCCACGCAGACACGAGGAGAATGTGCAAACTCCACACAGGCAGTGACCCGAGTCGGGAATCGAACCCAGGACCCTGGAGCTGTGAAGCAGCAGTGCTAACCACTGTGCTACCGTGCCGCCGTTACCTTGGTGTTTCAGATATCAAGTTCATTGCTATGTAACTAGGGTTTCTCATTGCAGTGCTCCTCGAGGCAGTTGGCAGTATTTTTCAAATAAAAGTTAAAGCGAGGTACTGGAATGGAAACTGAGACAGAGTGGACTGGAAAGGTCAAGTGTGGCACAGTGATTAGCACTGCTGCCTCACAGCACCAGGGACCCAGGGTCAATTCAATATTTGCACATTCTTCTCGTGTCTGCATGGGTTTCCTCCGGGTGCTCCAGTTTCCTCCTACAGTCCAAAGATGTGCGGGTTAGGTGGATTGGTATTGCTAAGTTGCCCCTTAGTGCCAGGGGATTAGCTAGGGTAAGTGCATGGGATTATGGAATAGGGCCTGGGTGGGAGAGTGGTTGGTACTGTAGCCAAACAGGCCATCTAAAATGGTGTTTTGTAAAGCACTCTGGGACAACTGGGCAAGAGACTAAACCGACAGGCTGCAGTTTAAAGACAGACAAACAGGCTGCAACCCTGATGAGTAAATACACAGGATATGGGCCATCCCCAGGATGAGAGAGACTTTCTGATCACATTGGGTTGTGTGCCAGACAGAGGGGCACCAGGAATCCTTATTTAGGAGGAAGGACTGTGACCTATGTGCCTACAACACCTACAGACATGGCCGCCAGGGACACACCCAGAGATCGGTGTGGTAGCACCTGATTGGATCTTATCGATCAGGGTGATCAAGTCCTGATCGATTGATTAGCAATGGCCAACAAAGGGGCGTGAAACCAAACGGGGTATAATGGATGCTGCACAACCAGGAATCTCTCTCTCTGACCCCAAAAACGAGCTACAACAATGATGAACATCGCCAGCAAGAGGAGAGCCACCACACCCAAGAAGGAAGAGACCACAGCCAGAATGCCAGACCAGAGCAAAGGACCAAACTACACAGACAACTACCAAGACCAGCACACAGATAAAGGCCAGTATCTGTTTGGGTATTTGTCAGTCATGCAAAGTCAAGTCAAGGTCTTGTGTTGTACTTGTGTTTTCTGTAAAATAACTTATTGTTGGTCAGGTGGGTAATTATTGATTATGTGGCTTTAAATAAATATTTTGTACTAATAAGATGTCTACTCAGTTATTTGTCCACTGTATAAGGGTTAAAACAGACTGATTTTACAAGAGTACAGACTCAGTGGGCCGAATGGCAGCCTTCTGCACTGTAGGTTTCCATGATTCTAAGATAAGTCACCTGGTGTTGATGGCTTGCATCTCAGATTTCTGAAGGAACTGGCAACGAAAACAGTGAAAGGGCTTGCCATAGTCTTCCAATCTCCATATGTAACATCCTTGTTCAAGAAAAGATGCAAAGACATTGCTTTTAACTACAAGCAGTTAGTTTCTCTGTGGTGAGTAAGGTTTTGAGAAACAATAAGAAAAGAATGACAGGCACTTGTTAACATTCGAGTTAATTAAGAATAATATGGATTTGTAAAAGGTCAATTGTGGCTGGCTAATCAGAGAGTGAAGGGCCTCAAAGTATATAGAACACAGAAAAACTACAGCACAAACAGGCCCTTCGGCCCACAAGTTGCACCGATCTTATCGCTACCTACTAGGCTTACCTATAACCCTCAATCCTATTAAATCCCATGTACTCATCCAGAAGTCTCTTAAGAGACCCTATCGAATTTGACTCCACCACCACTGACGGCAGCCAATTCCATTCACTCACCACCGAGTGAAAAACTTACCCCTAACATCTCCTCTGTACCTACTCCCCAGCACCTTAAACCTGTGTCCTCTTGCAGCAACCATTTCAGCCCGGGGAAACAGCCTCCGAGAATCCACCCTATCTATACCTCTCAACACCTTATAAACCTCTATCAGGCCGTCTCTCATCCAAGGGGAAAGACCGGCTCCCTCAGCCTATCCTAAGGCATGCCACCCAATCCAGGAAACATCCATGTAAATCTCCTCTGCACCCTTTCAATAGCTTCCATATCCTTCCTGTAATGAGGTGACCAGAACTGAGCACACTATTCCAAGTGGGGTCTGAGTAGGGTCTGATACAGCTGCAGCATTATCTCCCGACTCCTAAACTCAATTCCTCGATTGATGAAGGCAAGTACACCATATGCCTTCTTAACCACATCCTCCACCTGCGAGGCCAATTTAAGAGTCCTATGGATTCGGACCCCAAGATACTTCTGATCCTCTACACTGCTAAGAGTCCTACCCTTGATATTATATTCCTTCATCCCATTTGACCTGCCAAAATAGACCACTACACACTTATCTGGGTTGAAGTCCATCTGCCACTTCTCCGCCCAGTCTTGCATCCTATCTATGTCACGCTGCAACTTCTGACATCTCTCCAGACTATCCACAACACCACCAACCTTCATGTCGTCAGCAAACTTACCAACCCATCCCTCCACTTCCTCATTCAGGTCATTTATGAAAATGACAAACAGCAAGGGTCCCAGACAAATCCCTGGGGCAGTCCACTGGTGACTGACCTCCGTGCAAAGAAAGACCCATCTACAACCACTCTCTGCCTTCTGCAGGCAAGCCAGTTCTGGATCCACAAGGCAACAGCCCTTGGATCCCACGCCCTCTCACTTTCTCAAGAAGCCTTGCATAGGGGACCTTATCGAATACCTTGCTGAAGTCCATATAAACCACATCTACCGCTCTTCCTTCGTCAATGTGTTTAGTCACATTTTCAAAGAACTCAACCAGGCTCGTAAGGCAAGATCTGCCCTTTGACAAAGCCGTGCTGACTACTGTTGATCATACTAAACTTCTCTAAATGTTCATAAATCCTGTCCTCAGAATCTTCTCCATTAACTTACCAACCACTGAGGTCAGACTCACCAGTCGATAATTTCCCAGGCTATCCCTGTTCCCTTTCTTGAATATAGGAACCACATCCGCAATCCTCCGGAACCTCTCCCATCTCCACTGATGACGCAAAGATCATCGCCAAAGGCTCTGCAATCTCTTCCCTCGCCTCCCACAGTAATACTGGGGATAAAAGATGATTGGCTAAATGCCCTTTTGTGTTCCAGTCAACTTGACAATATTTGGTTAGTAAACTTTAATCATATAACATAAAGGTGATGGACTTCAATGGCTCAGCAAACAATACGTGCTCCTATTTATCTAAACACCAAAAGTTTATGCAAGAGGAAAGTGACTGAATTGGGCACTTAGTCAAGGTTTGACTGCCAAACCTCTGAGCCAGGCAATTAAATTTGTTTGAGTGAGACTAGGCAAAAAATGGTTCGGCACAGACAAGAAGGGCCAAAAGGCCTGTTTCTGAGGTGTAATTTTCTATGGTTCTATGGAGTGAGGAGAGAACCATCTTGTTCCGAATCACTCACACAACCATTGCTTCTACTGGACACACTGGTTATATTTCAAAATTCCTTGGATTGTGGTAAGGTCCCAGTCGATTGGAAGCATGCGAATGTAATAATGTAATACCCTTATTCAAAAAGGGAGAGAGGCAAAAAGTAGAAAATTATAGATCAGTTTGCTTGACCTCTGTGGTGGGGAAGTTGCTGGAATCAACTATTAAGGTGGAGATGACTGAGCATTTGGAAAGACAAAGCTCAATCAATCACCGTCAGCGCGGTTTTATGAAGGGTAAATAAATGTAGACCAAATGTTTCCTCTTATGAGGCAATCTTGAACAAGAAGTCATAAGTATACATTGAGAGGCAGTAGGTTTAAAACTGAGATGAGGAGGAGCTACTTCTCACAAAGGGTGGTGAATTTGTGGAATTTGCTGCCCCATAGCGTGGTGGAGTCTCATCATTAAATGGTTTCAAGAAGTAGATACATTTCTAATAAAAAGGAAAGAGGGATGTGGGGGGTACATTCGAGACCAGAGAGAGATCAGCCACGACCTGATTAAATGCCAGAGCAGGCCCAAAGGTTGAACTTGCCTACTTTGGCTCCTAATACTTACGATCCTCTGTTCTAAGGAAGTGAGTATACAGGCACCTGGCAATGTGAGGAACTGAGTTCAGTTGTGATGTTCCTTGACAGAACGCTGGACTCTCACTTGAGACCCATGCATCAAGACTTAGCAACTCTGTCTGCACTGGTGAAAGTAAATGCCCAGTGCTTCCACTGATTAACAAATATCCACAGGCTCCAAAGTTAAAGGAATACTTTTTATTTTTTCTGTAACCATCCATCCAAGTAAATGATCCCTTAACTGTCACACTCAGGTTTTAACCAACCAATTCCATACAGTGTTGTGTGCATTTAAAGTAACATGATAAAAACACAAGTCTGTCACACTAGCACAGCCTCCAGTAACTGGGACATCACAAGTGGCGAGGTTTGGCATGCGCCACAACCATTACCGGAAGGTTCTACTGAAACCTCCTCTCCTCATGCCTCTGCCATTCTGACTCCTCTTGAATCCTCCTCTTCCTCTGTTGAAGGAATGCTTCTTGAATTTGGACCCTCCACCCCACATTTCTTCCTCCAGTTCTGGTAACTTGGTTGCTACAGTGAGCTGCCAGCGACGACTGTCATGCCAGCTTCCCTGTGGATAATAATAACATGGTTAATGTCGGTATTTACACTAAAACACGGAGAATAACCTGCTTGGACTGGAGGTCAGAAAAACCAGAAATCTCAACATGCACCAGGTACCAGGAAAATTGAACACACACCAGATACTTAGATTTGAGTTAGATTATTGGAGGGATGAAATTCTATGGGAGTTACAGAACTGGAGAGTTTACTTCAAAAGAAGTTACAGTACTAGAGGGATTAATTTCAGTAAGATTTATAGTACTGGAGATATTCATTTCACTGGGAGTTACAGTACTGGAGAGATTCACTTTAATAAAAATTACAATACTGGAGAGATTAACTTCAATAAGAGCTACAGTACTGGAGAGATTCACTTCAAGAGAAATGTGGTTTGCCCCCTTGAATGGCCTTTTCTTGGTACATTCTGAGAAATAATCTGCCAATGGAGGGAAATGTTTTTGTTTTAACGGTAATCGTGTCACAGAAAGCTAAAATTCAATGATTAATAGGACTCCATAAAGAAAGTACCTTCAAGAGCTCCAGAGAATCTTCGGGAATATCGAAACACACACCCTGCACAAGGAGATTTAGACAGAGTTAGGCCATTTCATCAGGTGATGGATCACACTTTAGATTTGATTTCTTCTACATCGAACAGAATCCTAGAGCCCAGTAAATTTGTCAATTAAACTTGCCCCTGAAATTAATATCACGTCATTGTTTTTTAGCGGTGGAGGTTTATTTAAAAGTTTGAACATATGACACAAATGTTCACGAAAAAGGAAATCCATTCAAATGGCAGAACTGATAATACAAGGACAAATGCCAACCAGACTGTGAATGATAAACCTTTGAGACACATTGACAGGGAACAGAACAGTGCAGCTGCCACCCAGTACATAAGTACATAAGAATTAGGAGGAGGAGTAGGCCATCTAGCCCTTCGAGCCTGCCCCGCCATTCAATAAGATCATGGCTGATCTGTCGTGGATCAGTTCCACTTTCCCGCTTTCTCCCCATAACCCTTAATCCCCTTGTCCATCAGAAACCTATCTACCCGCGTCTTAAATATATTTAGTGAGACAGCCTCCACCACTTCAACAGGCAGAGAATTCCAGAGATTCACCACCCTTTGAGTGAAGAAGTTCCTCCTCAACTCCGATCTAAACTGCCCCCCCTTATCTTGAGGCTGTGCCCCCTAGTCCTGCTATCCTTTCTAAGCGGGAAGAATCTCTCTACCTCTACCCTATCCATCCCTTTCATTATCTTATATGTCTCTATAAGATCCCCCCTCATCCTTCTAAACTCCAACGACTACAGACCCAGTCTATTTAGTCTCTCTTCATAGTCCAACCCCCTCATCTCCGGTATCAGCCTAGCGAACCTCCTCTGCACTCCCTCCAAGGCCAATATATCCTTGCACAAGTGCGGCGACAAAACTGCACACAGTACTCCAGTTGCGGCTTCACCAGTACCCTGTACAGTTGCAGCAAGACCTCCCTACTTTTATATTCTATCCCCCTCGCTATACATGTACCCAGTAAAGTCCCATTTGAGCCCTGGTTCTGGAAGCAGTGAAAATTATCAGCCGCAGTCACTTGGCAGCGTACTGGCCTGGTGTCCGAATCTTCAGAGAGCACTCCATCACAACAAAACCAAAACACCACATTGGATTTCATTTGTCACCTACATTATCAACTCCAAGCGTTCTGTTTTCCTCAAGAAACATGCGGAATGTCAAACTCTGCTTGGTACTTCATAGCTGCACAATGCTGTTTCTATCTTATGTACTTTTGACATAGCCAGAGTGCGAAAGTGAACACAAACGGCAAATGTAAACCCCTGTCTTTGTTAACACTCCACATCATCAGACCTGAGAGTTCAATTTTCGGGGTTATCCACCTGTGCAACACTAGAAACTGTCCTTTCAAAACGCCCAAGTCTTGGGACAGATTGCTTCCGTAATAAAAGCAAAAACTGGACTGAGCTGTTTGGCCGTTTTTCCAGGGCACATTGATTGGATACAGGTCCAGCTTGTTGTCATAGAATTCTCTGATTTGAAGGTTTTAAAGGCTGCAGTGAAAGAATGGCACATTACACTGCCAACATACCATTTTATCCTTTAGGAATCTCATCCTCTTCACTTGGTTTTCAAAGCTCTCTCCCAGCTGTTCCTTCAGTTCCCGAAATGCGTAACCCATGCTGTGCATCTCTATTGAACAAGCCAACACCATTGTTGTATACCCCTGAGATAGAATGTGTCTGTTAATCTCCAACTGAGGCAAATAAACATTGGCACACATATCTAGTAAGAGTAAACAATCATTTTTGATTAGAACATGACAGATCTCAAAGAAATAGATTTGGCATGCTCAAGAATTGAATGTGAAATTTTATTCAAGATAGATCCTTGCTTTGGAATAATACAATATAATTGTCTCATGTCTTAGATCTAAGCACAATAGAGTCACACAGCAGGTAGCAGAATGGATGTAATCTGGTTAAAACGAATGCAGAAACTGGGCTTGTGAAAGGTCAAACTGGTGAAGGGTGAAGGGTGGGAAGTGATGATTTACAAGGTTTGGTACTGGGACTAGTGTTGTTTACCATTCACATAAAAGATTTGGATTTGGGAATCAGACATGCAAACAAAACCAAGATGGGATTAAGGATATAATTAATATTGAAGAAAACCATGACAAAATGCATGACATTAACAAACTTAAGAGAATGGATGATGGATTTTAATATAGGCCAAGTATGAAGAGGAATAAGGGGGTAGTAATACACAATTACTATAAGTAGAGATGTAAATTCTATAAGTAGAGATGTAAATTACTAAGACTAGAAAAAAAAATCAAAAACCCATAGTACTGGGGTTGAAATCTAGAGGGACAGAAGTTAAAAGGAGAGAAATGCAAAATAGTGCACTGGCGATCTGAGGTACAAATAAAGTTTGGGAAAACTCTGCAGATCTGGCAGCATCTTTCAAGGTTCGAGTCCAAAATGACACCTTCAGAATTGAACTGGAAATATGAACCCGGTTTTTCTCTCCACAGATGCTGCCAGACCTGCTGAGTTTTTCCAGTGTTTTGTCATGTATAGAACCTTGTTTACACCATACATTGGTCTGCTGAGTGCACAGTTGAGGTAACTCTGATATAACGGAATGCTATAAAAAGGATATGGAAGCACTGTAGCAAAGCAGCTACAAAAATGATTTCCATGAAAGATATTGGAACAAAACATTAAAACTATCAGGAAAGATTCAACAGGGGCTCTTCCCTCCCGGAGAGGAAACTAAACAAAGTCTGTAAAACAATGAGGCAATTCAACATGGCACTTAGGAAGAGCAGAAATCAGGAGTCAAAAATTTAAGATTGTCAAGAAATTCAGGAGAAACTTTACCTCGAGTGTGGTTAGAAACTGGAACTCACTGCCACAAGGCATAGTTGAGGGGAATAGCACTCCTTTATTTAACAAGAAGTTAAGTAAGTTCATGAGGAAGAAAAGAAATGGAAAGCTGATAAGTGGAAATGAACTAATATGGTGGGAGGGTTCACATCGAGAACCAACCGCAGCGTGGGTCAGCTGTAAAATCTTATTTTACTGATGTCATTTCATGTTAATTTTTCTTCCAAAATCAGAGCTTACTTTCCAATACAGCAAGTAGCCTTAATGGCCAAGGGTAACCTAGAGTCATGATGTGGAGATGCCAGTGTTGGATTGGGGTAGGCACAGTAAAAAGTTTCACAACACCAGGTTAAAGTCCAACAGGTTTATTTGGTAGCACAAGTCACCAGCTTTCAGAGTGCTGCTCCTTCACCAGAACATATAAAGACACAAACTCAATTTACAAAAATTCTGTAAATTGAGTGTGTCTTTATATGCTCTGTTTGTGAACAGAACTCCCACTCACCTGATGAAGGAGCAGTGCTCTGAAAGCTTGTGGCTTGTGCTACCAAATAAACCTGTTGGACTTTAACCTGGTGTTGTGAGACTTCTCACTGAACCTAGAATCAGCCAGAGTGGTCTTCCACTTCAGGGTCATGGTATAGTTACAATTTGTACTTTGCAACTGATACAAGGCTGTGGCAAGAGAATGAGAAAAGTTTGGGATTGATACAGGAAGCAGTGGGATTGGTTTGGGATTGATACAGGAGTATGGGGAGACAGCAGGCAGAGCAGTGAAGTTGTGGCTAAAGACAGGCAGATACAACATGGGATGAATGGTTTAACGGTGATAAACTCCATGGAACCTCTCCCTGCAGCAGCATGCCTTATACAAAGTGATGGCAGGCTTGAGTGCATTCCTATCCAGCAGATTCACTGTCAGTTGAAGCGCAGGCTGGTGATACTGCGTCACCAATGAACCTGCTCACCATGCACTGAAGGAGCTGTGTGCCATTCAGAATCAGCTCTGTGTAGGTGCAGTCATGCTTACCGCATCAGAGTTAAGAAGGGAGCGTTGTTCAATGCTCTTTGCTCCCGAGATGAGTGCCAATGCAGCAGCCAACGCCTCCAAAGCTCCTCGTTGCTCAATCAGGCTCTCTGCAGCTGGACGGAAACGATCAATTGCCGCTGCCGGTATAGAATCCAAAGACCTTTCAAACACAAATGCAAAACATGTATCTAGTTAATTCACTAATTCTCTCATCAGCTTGATCACTCTTTTACTCGTCAATACTTCTCTTACAGAGCCGATCTTTACTCCAGCTGATTCTCACAACCCCACCACCCTCTTAAAACCCATTTTCCCAAAAATGGTGATTTCCTTTCTCTGTATTCAATTACTGCTGAAAAAATACATATTGTCAAAACTTTTTGTTTTGCACTCAACAATTACAAGATAATGTGTAGGTGTACACACAGTGCACTCGTTTCAGCTACACAAAGTCTCAGTCATTCACTGTTTTGTTCCTCAGGCCAACATCTTCACTACTCAAGCTGCCTGATGTAAATTTTCAAACAATGATTGGCAGTTAACTGTCATTCAACATTAACTGGTGCATTCTCCTTGGCAACACCTCAATCAGATTTCACTTAGCAACCAGCACACTCATGCCATATAAAGTGTTCTTTCCCGACATTGGTATTTTTACAAATTGTCCTTACGAGTGCAAGATCGCTTGGGGAAGAGCAACCACAACATGATAGAACTTTTTAACTAGATGGAGAATGAAGTAATTGATGCGGAGACTCGGGTCCTGGAGTACAATGTTAGCAAGTGTGAGGTTATCCACTTTGACAAAAATAATAGTCGGAGGGATTACTATTTAAAGGGCGAAAAACTGCAGCATGCTACGGTGCAGAGGGACCTGGGGATCCTTGTGCATGAGTCGCAAAAACCCAGTCTGCAGGTGCAGCAGGTGGTCAGGAAGGCAAATGGGATGCTGGCCTTCATAGCGAGGGGGATAGAATATAAAAGTAGGGAGGTCTTGCTGCGGCTGTATAGGGCACTGGTGAGGCCGCAGCTGGAGTAGTGTGTGCAGTTTTGGTCGCCGCACCTGCGCAAGGATATTTTGGCCTTGGAGGGAGTGCAGAGGAGGTTCACTAGGCTGATACCGGAGTTGAGGGGGTTGGACTATGAAAAGAGACTAAATAGACTGGGTCTGTACTCGTTAGAGTTTAGAAGGATGAGGAGGGATCTTATTGAGACGTATAAGGTAATGAAGGGGATGGATAGGGTAGAGATGGAGAGATTCTTCCTGCTCAGAATGGACAGTAGGACTAGGGGGCACAGCCTCAAGATAAAGGGGGGGGAGGAGCAGTTTAGAACGGAGTTGATGAGGAACTTCTTCACTCAAAGGGTGATGAATCTCTGGAATTCTCTACCCGTTGAAGTGGTGGAGGCTGCCTCGCTAAATATTTTTAAGAAACGGGTTGATGGGTTTTTGATAAGAGAAGGGATTAAGGGTTATGGGGAGAGGGCCGGAATGTGGAACTGAGCCACGACAGATCAGCCATGATCTTATTGAATGGCGGGGCAGGCTCGAAGGGCTAGATGGCCGACTCCTGCTCCTATTTCTTATGTTCCTCTAACCTAAGGAGTGGGGGGAGAGGCGGGGGGGAATAACTTCTCTCTTTTTACGTAGAGGGAATGGCAGGAAGGGCAGTGCAATGCTGCCCCTGCAGAATGTTTGAGGTGAGGGATGCCATGAGTGTCCCTGCTGATTTCACTTGTGGGAAGTTCATCTGTCTCCAGCTCCTCAAAAACCGCATTAGGGAACTGGAGTAGGATGAACTTCAGATCATTCGGGAGACAGAGGTGATCATAGATAAAAGTTTCCGGAATTTAGATACTCCAAAAAATGAAAATAGATGGGTGACGGTGAGGGGAGCTGGGAGGAAGCAACCGGTGCAGGGATCCCCTGTGATCCTTCCCCACAGCAACAAGTAACCGCGTTGGATACTGTTGAGGGGGACGACCTACCAGTGGTAAACCAGAGTGACCGAACATCCAGCACTGAGTCCGTTCCTTTGCCTCAGAGGGGAAGGGAGGAGAGCAGGAGAGCAATAGTAATTGCAGACGCAATGGTTAGAGGGACAGATAGGAGGTTCTGTGGTAGCAAAGGAGACTCAGGGATGGTATGTTGCCTCTTGGGTGCAAGAGTCCATGATGTCTCGGACCATGTTTTCAGGATCCTTAAGGGGGAGGGGGATCAGCCGCAGGTCCTGGTGCACATCGGTACCAACAACATAGGTAGGAGAAGGGATGGGGATTTAAAACAGGAACTTAGGGAGACAGGTTGGAAGCTGAGAGCCAGGACAAAGCATCTGTCATCTCTGATTTGTTGCTGGTGCCACGTGCTAGTGAGTTGAGGAACAGCGAGAGAGTGCAGATTAACATGTGGCTGCAGGAATAGTGTAGGAAAGAGGGTTTGATTTACTCAGATAATTGGTACACATTCTGGGGAAGGTGGGACCTGTACAAACAAGACGGTTTGCACCTGAACCAGAGAGGCACCAATATCCTGGGAGCAAAATTTGCTTCGACTTGGGAAAATGAGATGTAGTCCAAAAGTCAGTGTTGAGGGTTGTGAGGTACTGAGGAAGGTATCAAGGTCGCAGGAGCGTACAGGCAGACAGGATGATGAGTTGAGGTGTATATACTTCAATGTAAGGAGCATCAGGAATAAGATAGCTGAACTTGGAGCGTGGATTGGTACTTGGGATTATGATGTTGTGGCCATTACAGAGACATGGTTAGAACAGGGACAGGAATGGTTGTTGGCAGTTCCGGGGTATAGATGTTTCAGTAAGAATAGGAAAGGTGGTAACATAGGTGGGGAGTAGCAATGTTAATCAAGGATAGTTTAACAGCTGCTGAAAGGCAGTTTGAGGTCGATCTGCCTACTGAGGTAATATAGACTGAAATTAGAAATAGGAAAGGTCACGTTGTGGAGTTTTCTAAAGGATCCCAAATAATAATAGAGATGTGGAGGAGGAAATGGCAAAGCAGATTATGGATAGAACATAGAACATTACAACGCAGAACAGGCCTTTCGGCCTACGATGTTGCGCCGACCAGATACAAAAACAATGACCCACTAGCCTATACCAATCCCTTTTCGTCCATAAACCTATCCACAGATCTCTTAAACAAAGATAGGTGTGGAGGTCATAGGGTAGTTATCATAGGCGGCTTTAACTTTCCAAATATTGATTGGAAACTTTATAGGTCGAATAGTTTGATGGGACATTTTTTGTACAGTGTGTGCAGGAGAGTTTCCTGACATAATATGTGGATAAGCCGACAAGAGATGGGACCACGGGCGGCACGGTAGCACAGTGGTTAGCACTGCTGCTTCACAGCTCCAGGGTCCTGGGTTCGATTCCCGGCTCGGGTCACTGCCTGTGTGGAGTTTGCACATTCTCCTCGTGTCTGCGTGGGTTTTCTCCGGGTGCTCCAGTTTCCTCCCACAGTCCAAAGATGTGCGGGTTAGGTTCATTGGCTATGCTAAATTGCCCCTTAGTGTCCTGGGATGTGTAGGTTAGAGGGATTAGCAGGTAAAATGTGTAGGGATATGGGGATAGAGTCTGGGTGGGATTGTGTTCGGTGCAGACTCGATGGGCTGAAGGGCCTGTTTCTGCACTGTAGGGTTCTAATTCTAATTCTAATTCACATTGGATTTGGTACTGGGTAATGAACCGGGCCAAGTGTTAGATTTGTTTGTGGGAGAGCACTTTGGAGATAGTGACCACAATTTAGTGTCCTTAAGAACACAAGACCATAAGAAATAGGAGCAGGAGTAGGCCATCTGGCCCTTCGAGCCTGCCCCGCCATTCAATAAGGTCATGGCTGATTTGTCGTGGCTCAGTTCCACTTTCCAGCCCTCTCCCCATAACCCTTAATCCCCTCTCTTATCAAAAACCCATCAACCCGCTTCTTGAAAATATTTAGCGAGGCAGCCTCCACCACTTCAACGGGTAGAGAATTCCAGAGATTCACCATCCTTTGAGTGAAGACGTTCCTCCTCAACTCCGTTCTAAAACGCCCCCCTTTATCTTGAGGCTGTGCCCCCTAGTCCTACTGTCTTTTTTGAGCGGGAAGAGTCTCTCCACCTCTATCCTATCCATCCCATTCATCATCTTATACGTCTCAATGAGATCTCCCCTCATTCTTCTAAACTCCAACGAGTACAAGCCTAGTTCATTCAGCCTCTCCTCATAGCTCAACCCCCTCAACTCCGGTATCAGCCTAGTAAACCTCCTCTGCACTCCCTCCAAGGCCAAAATATCTTTGCGCAGGTGCGGCGCCCAAAACTGCACACAGTACTCCAGCTGTGGCCTCACCAATGCCCTATACAGCTGCAGCAAGACCTCCCTACTTTTATATTCAATCCCCTTCGCTATGAAGGCCAACATCCCATTCGGCTTCCTGACCACCTGCTGCACCTGCAAGCTGGGTTTTTGCAACTCATGCACAAGGGCCCCGAGGTCCCTCTGCACCGTCGCCTGCTGCAGTTTTTCACCTCGTAAGTAATAGTCCTTCCTACCATTCTTTCTTCCAAAGTGGACCACCTCACACTTGCCAACATTAAATTCCATTTGCCATTTCCTGGCCCATTCGCACAGCCTATCTAGATCCTTCTGCAGACTCTCCACCCCTCCGCACAATTTGCTGTTCCCCCAATCTTGGTGTCATCCGCAAATTTCGACACCCTACACTCGGTTCCCTCCTCCAGATCATCTATATAAATGGTAAAAAGCTGAGGCCCCAGCACCGACCCCTGGGGCACTCCACGAGTCACCATCCGCCAATCCGAATAGCACCCGTTGACCCCCACTCTCTGCCTCCTATTTGACAACCAATCCTCTATCCACGCTAACACCCTACCCCCAACTCCAAGTCCCCTGACCTTCTACAATAACCTCTTATGAGGTACTTTGTCAAACGCCTTCTGAAAATCCAGAAAGACCACATTCACCGGCTCTCCTCTATCCACCGCCCTAGACACATCCTCATAGAATTCCAGTAAATTTGTCAGACACGACTTCCCTTTAATGAAACCGTGCTGCGTCTGCTCTATCAAGCAATTCCCTTCAAGATGCCTCACAATTTTCTCTTTAATGACGGATTCTAACATTTTACCTACCACAGACGTTAAACTAACCGGCCTATAATTCCCTGCCTTTTGCCTGGCACCCTTCTTAAACAACAGCGTAACATTAGTCGGGAGGTAATGCTGCAACTTTACAGGACCCTCATCAGGCCTCATTTGGAGTACTGTGCGCAGTTCTGGTTGCCTCACTATAGGAAAGACGTAGAAGCTATTGAAAGGGTGCAGAGGAGATTTACAAGGATGTTGCCTGGACTGGGAGGCATGCCTTATGAAGATAGGTTGAGGGAGCTGGGACTCTTTTCCCTAGAGAGGCGAAGGTTGAGAGGCGACCTGATAGAAGTTTATAAAATGTTGAGAGGAATAGATAGGGTGGACTCTCAGAGGCTATTTCCCCGGGTTGAAATGGTCGCTACGAGAGGACACAGATTTAAGGTGCGGGGAGGGAAGTACAGAAGTGATGTTAGGGGTAAGTTTTTCACTCAGCGGGTGGTGAGTGAATGGAATAGGCTGCCATCATCGGTGGTGGAGGCGAACTCGCTGGGGTCTTTTAAAAGACTTCTGGATGAGTATATGGGGTTTAATGGGATTGGGGGTTATAGATAGGTCTATAGATTGGTGGGGTTGATGTGATTGGCGCAACTCGAGGGCCGAAGGGCCTGTTTGTGCTGTAATGTTCTATGTTCTATTAGCCGTTTCCAATCTTCCGGCACTTCCCCGGAATCCAGCGACGTCTGGAAAATAACCACCAATGCATCCACCATAACCTCCACCATTTCTTTCAGAACCCTCGGATGCATTCCATCCGGTCCTGGGGACTTGTCCACAATTAGCCCCTCCAGTCTGTCGAGCACCGCCTCTCTAGTAACAGTAATGTCATTAAGACCCTCCATTCCTACCACCTTTCCATCGCTAACACCCGGCAAATTATTCACGTCCTCCTCCGTGAAGACAGAAACAAAAAAGTTATTCAATACCTTAGCCATATCCCCATCCCCTACCACTAGGTCCCCTTTCTCATCCTCTAAAGGACCAACGTTCACCCTAGCCAGCCTCTTCCTTTTTATATATTTATCAAAACTCTTGCTATCCTTTTTTATATTAAGTGCTAGCCCAGCTTCATAGCTTCTCCTACCCTCCTTTATCAACTTCTTTGTCAATCTTTGTTGACATTTAAACCTCTCCCAATCTCTTCTTGCCCACTACTCTTAGCTACTCTAAATTCCTCCGCTTTTAATTTAACACTTTCCTTCACCTCCTTCGTTATCCACGGCTTATTACCTCTCCTCCTACAGTCCTTTTTGACCATCGGAATAAATTTCTGCTGAGCACCAAGAAAGATCTCCTTAAAGATCCTCCACTGCTCCTCAGCAGACCCTCCCTCCAGCGCACTCCCCCAGTCCACATTCGCCAATTCTTCTCTCATCCTACCGTACTCCCCTCTATTCAAACAAAGGACGTGTGTCCGGGAACCCACTTTCTCCTCCTCCATCTGCAGCAGAAACTCCACCATACAATGATCACTCTCCTCAAGAGGATCCTTCACCGCAAGGTCCCTAATTCTACCCGCCTCATTACATAGCACCAGATCCAAGATAGCTCGCTCCCTCGTCGGCTCCAACACACACTATTCAAGGAAATTATCCCGGCAGCATTCCAAGAACTTCTCCTCGAGCCCACCGTGTCCAACATGGGTCAATCAATATGCAGATTGAAATCCCCCATAACTACGGCCGTCCCATTCCTGCACACCGCACTTATTTGCGTGTTAACAGCCTGCCCCACCTCCAGATCATTATTCGGAGGCCTATAGACGACACCCACCAGCGTCTTCCTGCCTTTGCTGTTCCTAATCTCTACCCACAACGATTCCACGTTCTGCTCCTTGGCTCCTATATTATCCCTTGCTACCACCTTGATGCTATCCTTAATCAGCAAAGCTATGCCCCCCCCTTTTCCCTCCCGCCTATCCTTCCTAAACACTTGATACCCTTGGACATTCAGTTCCCAGTCCCTGTCACCTTGCAGCCACGTCTCTGTAATGGCCACCAGATCATATCCATTTGTGTCGATCTGCGCCACCAGCTCATCCACTTTATTCCGAATGCTTCGTGCATTCAGATACAGTGCTTTCATCCCAGCCTTCACCTGGACCCTATTTGCCATAACGCCACCAACCCTACTCACGCCCCCTACTCCCTCTATTATTGGGACATCCTCGGCCTCTTCCCTTACCTGTACCCTCTCCTTAACTTTAGACCTCGTAAGGTCACCTACCCTCGCACCCTCCCCCCCGCATTAGTTTAAAGCCCTGTCTACAGTCCTCTTTACTCGATTCGCCAGCACTCTGGTCCCAGCACGGTTCATACCAACCCCATCCCGCCCGAACAGGTCCCACCTACCCCAAAACTGGTGCCAATGCCCCATAAATTCAAACCCATTCCTCCCACACCAATCTCTGAGCCACCCATTTATTTCCTTAATCCTGTCAACCCTACGCCCGTCTGCACACGGTTCAGGCAGTAGCCCAGAGATGACCACCTTGTCAGTTCTACTTTTTAATTCCATTCCCAGCTTCTCATACTCCCTCACCAGATCCTCAGTCCACACTTTGCCTACGTCATTGGCACCCACATGTACCACAACAACTGGATTCTCACCCTCCCACTCCAGGTTCCTCTGCAGCCCAGCTGCGACATCCTGTACCCAAGCACCAGGCAGACAACACACCCTTCTGTGCACTTTGTCATTGTGACAAAGGACAGTGTCAATACCCTTCACCCCACTGTCCCCAATTACTACTGCGTTCCTTTTCCCCTTCTTTTTGCCTATGTCCTGCTGCATCACTCTACCGTGTGCAATTTGCTCACCAACCTCACCTGTCTCGTCCTCTTCCAGACTGGCAGCAAGAACCTCAAACCTGTTTTGTAGATTAAGAGGCTGAGGCCTCCGCTCCTCACCCCCCTTCCTCTTCCCAGCAGCCCCCTCTTGTCCCTGACCCTAAGAGTTAGCCAGTCTAGGGGGGGTGGATGTCACTTGCACCCCATTGACATTGGCACCCTCTCTCCCCCTGATGAGCCTCAGTGTCTGTAGCTCAGAGGCCAGCTCATTTACCCTGAGCTAGAGCTCCTCCAGCAACCTGCACTTACTGCAGACATGGTCACTGGGGAGGACCCTGGGGTCCACCAGTTCCCACATCATACAGAAACCATACATCACATGCCCCTCCATTATACTCCACAGTAGTAGGTTTGAGAAAAAAAAAATTTTCCCTTGTTTTTTCAAAGAAACTCACCTGGCCTTTTTTCCTTCCAGCCCTTTTTGATATTAAGCCCTATTAACTCACTCTGCTTCCCACTCACTCCGCTGCCCACTCAGACGCTGCCCGCTGTCTACATCAGGTCTCCTTTTAAACCTGGCGCTGATTTAAAGCAGGCCACAAAGAACAAAGTGCTTTAAACTTATTTTAAACAGGTTTTTAACAGGTAAATTCTTAGCTTTCTCTCTGCTCCTTCACTCGTCTGCTCCAGCAAACAATGAAAGGCTTCACCGTGTGGCCCTGATAATTAATTAAATTAAAGCAGGCTAGTCCACAACTCCCTCAGAATTCTTAAAGCAGTAAATACAATAAAATAAATGCTTTAAACAGTTCTACAAAGAACAAAGTGCTTTAAACTTATCTTAAACAGGTTTTTAACAGGTAAATTCTTAGCTTTCTCTCTGCTCCTTCACTCGTCTGCTCCAGCAAACATTATTGCAATGGAGAGGGATAGGGTCACACGGCAGGTCAAGGTTTATAATTGGGGCAGGGATAATTATGATGCAATTAGGCAAGAATTAGGGAGCATAAGATGGAACAGAAACTGTCAGGTACGGGCGCAAACAAAAAGTGGAGCTTTCTCAAGGAACAAATACTGCGTGCCCTTGATAGGTATGTCCCTGGCAGTCAGGGAGGAAATGGCTGAGTGAGAGAACCATGGTTCACAAAGGAGGTTGAATGTCTTGTCAAGAGGAAAAAGGAAGTGCATGTAAGGATGAGAAAACAAGGTTTAGTTGGGTCATTTGAGGGTTACAACATAGCTGGGAATGAGTTAAAGAAAGGGCTTCGGAGAGCTAGGAGGGAACATGAGAAGTCCTTGATGGGTGGGATAAAGGAAAACTCTGAGGCTTTTTACTCTATGTGAGAAATAAAAGAATGACCAGGGTGAGGTCAGGGCCAGTCAATGATAGTCGTGGGAACTTGTGCATGGAGTCAGAAGAGATAGGCAAGCATTGAATGAATACCTTTTCTTCAGTGTTCTCTAAGGAGAGAGGTCATGTTTTTGAGGATGAGTGCCTGATGCAGGCTGATAGGATGGAGGAGGTAGATGTTCTGAGGGAAGGTGTATTAGCAATTCTGAAAAACCTGAGGGTCGATAAGTCCTCTGGGCCCGATGGGATATATCCTCCAGTGCTTTGGGAGGCAAGGGGATGAGATTGCGGAGCATTTAGCTTTGATCTTTGAGTGCTCAATGTCCATGGGGATTGTGCCAGAGGACTGGAGAGTGGCGAATGTAGTTCCTCTCTTCAAGAAAGGAAATAGGAATGACCCTGGTAATTATAGGCTGGTTAGTCTCACTTCAGTGGTCAGTAAGTTAATGGAAAGGGTTCTGAGAGATAGGATTTATGACCATTTGGAAAAATGCAGTTTAATCGGCGATAGTCAGCACAGTTTCATGAGGGGTAATTCCTGCCTCACAAATTTGATTGAATTCTTTGAGGAGGTAACTAAGCATGTAGACGAAGGTGGAGCAGTTGACGTCGTATACATGGATTTTAGTAAGGCGTTTGATAAGGTTTCCCACGGTAGCCTCATGAAGAAAGTAAGGAGGTGTGGGATAGAAGGAAATTTGGTTGACTGGATAAGTAACTGGCTGTCTCACAGAAGACAGAGTGGTGGTGAAAGGAAAATTTTCAGGCTGGAGACCAGTTACCAGCAGTGTACCACAGGGATCAGTGCTGGGTCCTCTGCTATTTGTGATTTTTATCAATGACTTGGAAGAGGGGGCTGAAGGGTGGTTAGTAAATTTGCTGATGACACCAAGATTGGTGGAGTAGCGGATGAGGTGGAGGGCTGCAAAGAAACTTTGATAGGACGCAGAGCTGGACCAAAAAGTGGCAAATGGAGTTTAACCCTGATAAGTGCGAGGTGATTCATTTTGGTAGGACAAACTTGAATGCGGATTACAAGGTCAACGGCAGAGTTCTGAGGAGTGTGGAGGAACAGAGAGATCTTGGGGTTTACAGGTTGCCACTCAAGTGGATAGAGCCGTGAAGAAGGCTTAAGGTGTGTTAACATTTATTAATAGAGGGTTTGAGTTTAAGAGCCATGGGGTTATGCTGCAACTGTATCGAACGTTGGTGAGACCACATTTGGAATATTGTGTTCAGTTCTGGTCACCTCACTAATAAGTATGTGGAAGCATAGAAGAGAATGCAGAGGAGATTTACCAGGGTGCTGCCTGGTTTGGAGGGTGGGGCTTATGAGGAAAGGTTGAGAGAGCTGGGGTTTTTCTCTTTAGAGTGAAGGAAGATGAGAGGCAACTTAATAGAGGTTTATAAGATGATGAGGGGGATAGAGTGGACGTGCAGAGACTATTTCCTCAGGTGGATGTAGCTGTTACTAAGGGGCATAACTATAAGGTTCATAGTGGGAGATATAGGAGGGATGTCCGAGGTAGATTCTTCACTGTGGCTGGGGTGTGGTGTACACTGCCTGCTGTGATAGTGGAGTCGGACACTTTAGGAACTTCCAAGCAGTTATTGGATTGGCGCATGGAGCACTCCAGAATGATAGGGAATGGGATAGCTTGATCTTGGGTTTGGGCATAGCTCGGCACAACATTGAGGGCCTGTACTGTTCTATGTTTATATGTTCCTAATCTATATCTGTAAATAGTGAATCCACTGGTGATCATCTTCCAGGTTTTTATATACTCTGGAACAGTCCCTGCAGATTAGAGAGTAGCTAATGTCACTCCAATGTTCAAAAAGGGAGGTAGAGAGAAAACTAGGAATTAAAGACCAGTAAACCTAACATCGGAAGTGCAGAAAATTCTCCAATCCATTATCAAAGCTTCGTTGTGGAGCATTTAGAAAGCAATGGCAGGATCAGACAGCGTCAGCACAGATTTATGAAGAGGAAATCATGCTTGACGAATCTGTTGGAATTCTTTGAAGACTTAACTAGTAGAGTTGACAAGAGGAAAACCAGGCGATGTGGTATGTTTGGACTTTCAGAAAGCTGAAGATAAAGTCCCACACAAGAGATTAAAGCGCATGGAATTGGGGGAAGTGTATTGAGATGGATAGAAAACTGGTTGGCAGGGAGGAAACAAAGAGTAGGAATTAATGGGTCCTTTTCAAATTAGCAGGCAGTAACTAGTGGGGGTGCCACAGGGATCAGTGCTGGGATCCCAGCTATTCACAACCTACATTAATGATTTGGATGAGGGAACCAAGTGTAACATCTCAAAGTTTGCAGAAGATATGGAGTTGGGTGGGAGGGTGAATTTGACAAGGACGCAGAGATCCTTCAGCATGAACTGGACAGATCAATGCTGTATAATTTAGATAAATGTGAAGTTATTCACTTGGGAAACAAAACAAGGTGGCAGATTACTACCTGAATGGCTGTAAATTGGGACAGATAAGCGTGCAGCGGGACCTGGGTGCCCCTGTGCATGTGCAGGTGAGCATGTAGGTGCAGTAGGCAGTAAAGAAGGCAAATGGTATGTGAGAGATTCTGAGTACAGGAGCAGGGATGTGTTGTTGCAATTATACGGGGCCTTGGTGAGGCCACACCAAGAATATTGTGTGCAGTTTTGGTCTCCTTTTCTGAGGAAGGATGTTCTTGCTCTTGAGAGAGTGCAGCAAAGATTTACTTGGCTGATTCTGGGGATGGCAGGACTGATGCACAAGAAGAGATTGATTCTGTCAGGATTGTTTTCACTGGAGTTCAGACAAATGAGAGGGGGATCTCATAGAAACTTATAAAATTCTAACAAGAGTAGATGGTGGGGGAGTCCAGAACCAGGAGTCACAGTCTGAGGATACAGGGTAGACATTTAGGATGGAGATGAGGAGAATTTCTTTACCC
The DNA here is from genome assembly GCA_037974335.1 of Prionace glauca. Classification (NCBI taxonomy): domain Eukaryota; kingdom Metazoa; phylum Chordata; class Chondrichthyes; order Carcharhiniformes; family Carcharhinidae; genus Prionace; species Prionace glauca. The sequence goes on from CM075737.1 coordinate 61,876,457, forward strand.
AAAGAGTAGTAAGCCTGTGGAATTTATTACCACAGGAAGTAGTTGATGCCAAAACATTGAATATATTCTAGAGGCAGCTACATATAAAACTTGGGGTGAATAGGGTCAAAGGTTATGGGGAGAAAGCAGGATTAGGCTACTGAGTCAGCTATGATAATGATAAATGGCAGAGCAAGCTCAAAGGGCCATATGGCCTTCTCCTGTTCCTATCTTCTATGATTCTAAGGCTAAAAGCTTCAACAAAATCTCTTTTTTCAGCAATACTGAGATTCTGTACTACCAAACAACTATTTTTCTTACTTTGTTCATGGGACGTGGACATTGATGACTCAGCCAGCATTTACTGTCCACCCTTAATTGTCTTTAAGGAGGTTGTGGTGAGCTGCCGTCTTGAAATGCTGCAGTCCATGTGGCATAGGTATACTCACATTGTTGTTACAGGGTTTTGACCCAGCGACAGTTAAGGAACTGCAAATTATTTCCAAGTCAGTGTGCTGTGTAGCTTGGAAGGGAACTTACAATGTTGCTCTTGCCCTTCTAAATCATAGTGGTCAATGTTTCAAAAATGGTACCAAAGGAATCTTGTGAGAGAATTCCACCACACTTGTAAATGGTGAAATGGCTTTTGGGAGTCAGAGGGGAGTTCCTTCCCACAGAATTTCCAGTCTCTGACCTGCTCTTTCAGTCACACGATTTCTTTGACTGGTCCAGTTCAGCTTCTGGTCAATGGCAACCCTCAGGATGTTGATATTGTCCAGAACTTGTGGCACATTGACATAGACTCCTTCAGTAATTGAGCAGTCGTAAATGATGCTGAACATTTGCAATCTTCAGTTAACAACTCATCTATGGATCTTACATGATGGAGGGAAGGTATTTTGGCATAGTTTGATGGGAAACAATGATAATTTTGGAAACTAAACATGAACAATGAGCTGGGAGACTGAGAACAGTTTGAATGGAGGGAGAGTCAGGAAGCAATGGCATAAACCAACTATGGAGAGGCAGCAACGTAGTGGTATTGTCACTGGAACAGTAACCCACAAACCCAGAGTACTGTTCTGGGATGTCCCATCATTATATTTGAATTCAATAAAAATCTGGAATTAAAAAGTCTAAACCATTGCGATGCAGTGGCACAATGGTTAGCACTGCTGCCTCAGCGCCAGGATTCAATTCTGGTCTTGGGAAACTGTATGAAGTTTGCACATTCTCCCCATGTCTGCATGGGTTTCCTCTGGGTGCTCCTGTTTCCTCCCACACTCCAAAGATTAGAGGTTGATTGGCCATGCTAAATTGCCCCTCAGTATCAGAGTATATAGATGAAGTTATGGAACAGGGCCCAGGTGGGACTGTGGTTGGTGCAGACTCAATGGGCCAAATGGTCTCTTTCTGCAGTATAGGGATTCAATGATTGTCAATTGTTGTAAAATCCCATCTGGTTCTTTAGTGTCCTTTACGAAATCTATCATCCTATCTACTCTGACGTATATGTGACTCCAGATCCACAGCGATGTGGTTGACTCTTAAATATCCTCAGGAATGGACAATGAATGCTGGCCCAGCCACTGACATTCACATCACATTAACAAATAAAAAAAGACTCCAGGGTGGTATGTTGTCTCGCTGGTGCGAGGGTCAGGGGTGCTCAGAGCAGCTGCACGACATTCTGGAGGCGAGTCAACAGCCTAGGGCTGTGATGCACAACGATACAAATTACATAGACAAAAAAAGGGACAAGGTCCTAAAATCAAAATTTATGGAATTGAAAAGTAGGGCCTCAAAGGAGTGATCTCAGGATGACTCCCAGTGCCACATGGTAATCAGTGTAGAAATAGCAGGATATGTAAGATGAATACGTAGCTGAAAAGATGGTGTGAGGGGGAGGGTTTCAGATTCCTGGGGCATTAGGACTGGTTCTGGGGGAGGTAGGACCTGTACAAACTGGATGTGTTACACCTGGTCAAGACTGGGACTGATGTCCTTGGGGGAGTATTTGCTAGAATGTTTGGCTGAGTTTAAACTAAAATGTCAGGTGGGTGGAACCTATGCAAGGAATCAGAAAAGAGGAAATCAAAGATAAGAACAAAACAGAGAAAGTGGAATAAGAAAAGTGATAGGCAGAGAAACCAAGGACAGAATCAAATGGGCCACAACGAAAAACAACGGGAATGGGATAAGGAATTAAAAAGACAAACCTTAAAGTTTTATGCCTTAATGCACAGGGGATTCGCAATAAAGTGGATGAAATAATCATGCAGAATAGAGATGTAAATGGGTATAATATAGTTAGGATTAGAGAGACATGGCTGCAGGGTGACCAGGGAGAGGAACTGAGCATCCTATCAATATATATTCAGTATTTAAGAAGGACAGACAGGAAGGTAAAGATGATGGAGTTACATCTCTGGTTAAAGAGGAAATTAACACCATACTGAGAAAGGATATTAGCTCTGACAATGTGAAATCTGTGTGAATAGAGCTAAGAAACACCAAGGGACAAAAACATTAGTGGGGGATGCGCATCGAACTTTGTTTTTTACCAAATTGACACTATTTCTTCCCTGAATCTGACTGAGTAGGGTTCCATTCATAGATATGCAGGGTAGAATAGGTGTAGGGTGATGTGGCAGCGCGGGCTCGTTGGGCCGAAGGGGCTGTTTCCCGTGCTGGATTGTTCTTTGTTCTTTGAACTCCAAAACTGTACTGGTGATGTTGGCAATGTCATTAAACAGAAAATTAGAGATGCATGCGATAAAAGAACATCTGTAATTGTGGGTGACTTTAATCTACTTATAGATTGGGCAAATCAAATTAGTCACAAAGTCATACAGGATGTATTTCCAGAGTGTAAAGGGGATGGTTTTCTGGATCAATACATTGAGGAATCAAGCAGAAAGCAAACATCCTATTCTGGATATTGTGTAATGAAAAAGGAATAATTGGCAATTTAGTTGCGCCAGACCTCTTGGGGTGAGTGACCATAACATGATAGAATTCTTGATCAGTATGGAAAATGAGGTAGCTAATTCTGAGACTTGGGTTCTGAATCTTAATAAAGGAAACTACGATGGTTTGAGGCACGAGTTAGCAATGATGGATTGGGAAACACTACTTAAAAGGGATGATGGTGGATAGACAATGTGAACACTCAAGGGTGGATGAATGACCTGCAACAATTGTTCATTCTCGTCTGGCACAAAAGTAAAACTGGAAAGGTGGCCAAACCATGGCTTACAAGAGAAATTAGAGATTGTATTAGATTCAAGGGAGAGGCATTGGCCAGAAAAAATAGCAGGCCTTAGGATTGGGTGCAGTTTAGAATTCAACAAAGGAGGAACAAGTAAGCTTGTGGAGCACATCAAAGCTGACCGTAAATATTTCTATAGGAATGTGGGGAAAGTTGGTGAAGACAAATGTTCTGACTTCTTATAGTCAGAAGCAGCAGAACTTATGATGGGGAACAAAGAAATAGCTGACCAACTGAATACATTGCAGTGGCATTGGTGCTGTCTTCACAAAGGAGAACACAAATAATGTGTCAGAAATGTTGGGAACACAAGATTTGGTGAGAGGAACTGAAGGAAATCAGTATTGGTAGAGAAATGGACCTGGGGAAATACACTGCAGATTTAAGGAAGTGGCCTGAGTAATAGTGGATGTAGTAGTGGTTATCTTTTAAGATTCTGTAGACTCTGGAATAATTCTTACAGATTGCAGGGTAGTTAATGTAACCCCACCATTTAAAAAGGGAGATAGAGAGAAAACAAGGAATTACAGACCAGTCAATCTTTTGTCAGTAGTGGAGTCCATTAAGAGATTTTATAGTAGAGTGCTTGGGAAACTGTCAGGATCAGAGTCAGCATGGATTTACGAATAGAAAATCCTGCTTGCAAATCTACTGGAAATCTTCGAAGATGTAACTCGTAGAGTTGATTTGGTGGGAGTGTCCTGTGGGTGTGGTGCATTTTGGATTTTCAGAGGCTTTCAACAAAGAGATTAGAATGTAAAATTAAAGCAAGTGGGATTGGGATAACGTATTAAGATGAATAACAAACTGGTGGCAAGACAGGAAACAAGGAGTAGGAATAAATGGGCACTTTTCCAAGTGGCAGACAGTGGCTAGTGGGGAACCGTAGGGATCAGTGCTGAAACCCAACTGTGTCTATTAACGATATAAAAGTACAAAGTACCGCATGGTAGGTTGTTGCATAAGGTTAAATCTTATGGGATCCAGCGGAAGGTAGCTAAATGAATACAAAATTAGCTTGATGACAGAAGACAGACAGTGGCTGCAGAGGGATGTTTTTCAAACTGGAGGCTTGTGACCAGCAGTGTGACTCTGGAATTGGTGCTGGGTCCACTGTTATTTAGTCATTTATATTAATGATTTGGATGAGAATATAGCAGGTATGGTTAGTAAGTTTGCAGATAACTCCAAGATTGGACAATGAAGAAAGTTATCTTGGATTACAACAGATATTGATCAATTGGGCCAGTGAATTGACGAATGGCACATGGAATTTAATTTAAGTAAATGTGAGGTGATGCATTTTGGAAGATTGAACCAGGGCAAGTCTTACTCAGTTAATGGTAGGGCTCTGGGGAGAGTTACAGAACAAAGATATCTAGGGGTACATGCTCATAGCTCCTTGAAAATGGAGTCACAGGTGGACAGAGTGGTGAAGAAGGCATTCAGCATGCTTGGTTTCATTGGTCAGAAAACTGAATACAGGGCGTCTTGTTGAAGTTGTACAAGATATTGGTAAGGCCACACGTGGAATATTGTGTACTGTTCCGGTCACCCTATTATAGAAAGGATATTAAACTAGAAAGAGCGCAGAAAAGATTTTACTAGGATGCTACTGGGACTTGATTAAGTTATAAGGAGATGCTGAATAGATTGGTACTTTTTTTGTCTGGAGCGTGATCTGAGGGGTGATCTGATAGAGGTCTATAGAATAATGATGGGCATAGACAAAGTAGATTGTCAAAATCTTTTCTGAAAGGTAGGGGAGTCTAAAACTAGAGGGCATAGATTAAGGTGACAAGGGAGAGATACAAAAGTGTCCAGAGAGGCAATTTTTTCATACAGAGGGTGGTGAGTGTCTGGAACAAGCTGCCAGAGATAGTAGTAGAGACGGGTACAATTTTATTTTTAAAAAGCTTTTAGATAGTTACATGAGTACGGTAGATATAGAGGGATATGGGCCAAATGCGGACAATTGGGATTAGTTTAGGGTTTTTCGAAAAAAAAAAGGGCGGCATGGACAATTTGGGCTGAAGGGCTGTAAACCTCTATGACTCTTATAGAACATAGAACATTACAGCACAAACAGGCCCTTCGGATCACATCAACACCTACCAATCTATAGACCTATCTATAACCCTCAATCCCATTAAACCCCATATACTCATCCAGAAGTCTTTTAAAAGACCCCAGCGAGTTTGCCTCCACCACCACTGACGGCAGCCGATTCCATTCACTCACCACCCTCTGAGTGAAAAACTTACCCCTAACATCACCTCTGTACTTCCCTCCCTGCACCTTAAATCTGTGTCCTCTCGTAGCGACCATTTCAACCCGGGGAAATAGCCTCTGAGAGTCCACCCTATCTATTCCTCTCAACATTTTATAAACTTCTATCAGGTCGCCTCTCAACCTTCGCCTCTCTAGGGAAAAGAGTCCCAGCTCCCTCAACCTATCTTCATAAGGCATGCCTCCCAGTCCAGGCAACATCCTTGTAAATCTCCTCTGTACCCTCTCAATAGCTTCTACATCTTTCCTATAGTGAGGCGACCAGAACTGCGCACAATACTCTAAATGAGGCCTGACAAGGGTGTTATAAAGTTGCAGCATTACCTCCCAACTCCTAAACTCAATCCCTCGATTAATGAAGGCCAGTACACCATACGCCTTCTTGACCACCTCCTCCACCTGCGAGGCCAATTTAAGAGTCCTGTGGACCCGGACCCCTAGATCTTTCTGCTCTTCAACACTACTCAGACTTCTGCCCTTGATAGTGTACTCGTTCATCCTGTTGGTTCTGCCAAAATGGACAACTACGCATTTATCCGCGTTGAAGTCCATCTGCCACTTCTCTGCCCAGTCCTGCATCCTATCTATGTCCTGCTGCAACTTTTGCCATCCTTCCAGACCATCCACAACACCACCAACCTTAGTGTCATCAGCGAACTTACTTACCCATCCCTCCACTTCCTCATCCAGGTCATTTATGAAAATGACAAACAACAAGGGTCCCAGAACAGATCCTTGAGGCACTCCGCTGGTGACTGATCTCCATTCAGAAAAAGCCCCATCCACAACCACTCTCTGCCTTCTGCAGGCAAGCCAGTTCTGGATCCACAAGGCCAAAGGCCCTTGGATCCCATGCCCTCTCACCTTCTCAAGAAGTCTTGCATGGGGGACCTTATCAAACGCCTTGCTGAAGTCCATGTATACTACGTCCATGGCACTTCCTTCGTCAATGTGTTCAGTCACATTATCGAAGAACTCAACTAGGCTTGTAAGGCACGACCTGCCCTTGACAAATCCATGCTGACTATTCCTGATCATGTCAAACCTCTCCAAATGCTCGTAAATCTTGTCCCTTAGAAGCCTCTCCATCAGCTTACCAACCACTGAGGTCAGACTCACCGGTCGGTAATTTCCCGGGCTATCTCTGTTCCCTTTCTTGAAAATAGGAACTACATCCGCAATCCTCCAATCCTCCGGAACCTCTCCTGTCTCCACTGACGACGCAAAGATCATCGCCAGAGGCTCCGCAATCTCTTCCCTCACCTCCCACAGTATCCTGGGGTACATCCCATCTGGTCCAGGCGACTTATCTACCTTGATAGATTTCAAAAGTTCCAACACATCTTCCTCCTTAATATTCACGTATTCAATCTTTTCCATCTGCTGCAAATCCATAACAAAATCTCCCGGATCAGCTTCCACTGTGAATACTGAGGCGAAGTACTCATTAAGCACCTCTGCCATTTCTTCTGGTTCCACACAAATCTTTCCCCCCTCACCTTTTATAGGTCCTATCCCTTCTCTTCTTATCCTTTTACCTTTCACATATTTATAGAAGGCCTTGGGATTCTCCTTAATCTTACCCGCCAAGGTCTTCTCATGACCCCTTCTGGCTCTCCTAATTTCCCTTTTAAGTTCCTTCCTACAGTCCTTATACTCCTCAAGATCTTTAACCTCTCCTAATTCCCTGAACCTCTTGTACACCTTCCCTTTCCTCCTGACTAGGTTCAACACAGCCTTCGTGCACCACGGTTCCCGCGACCTACCAAAACCCCCTTGTCTCATCGGAACGTTGTCATGCATAGCTCCAGACAAACATTCCTTGAATATCCGCCACCTTCCTTCGGTACTTTTCCCTAAGAACGCCTCCTTCCAGTTTATTTGTCCAAGTAACTTCCTGACTTCTTCGTATCTCCCCTTACCCCCTAGCCTGCCTGATCCTATCTCGTTCCAATGCAATTGTGAAGGAGTAGAATTATGGTCACCATTTCCAAGATGCTCTCCTACCGAAAGATCCATCACCTGCCCTGGTTCATTCGCCAGTACCAGGTCAAGTACAGCCTCTCCTCTCGTAGGCTTATCCACATACTGTGTCAGGAAACCTTCCTGAACACACCTAACAAACTCCTCCCCATCCAAACCCCTTACCCTAGGGATATTCCAGTCGATGTTTGGGAAATTGAAGTCTCCCATCACGACAACTCTGTTATTAAAACATCTCTCCAGAATCTGTTTCCCTATTTGCACTTCAACTTCCCTGTCACTATTGGGCGACCTATAGAATACACCCAGCAAAGTTTTCGACCCTTTGCTGTTTGTAACTTCCACCCACAGAGATTCTGTAGATAGTCCCTCCACAACATCCTCTTTCTCTGCAGCCATGACACTGTCCCTGATCAACAGTGCCACTCCACCACCTCTTCTGCCACCCTCCCTGTCCTTCCTGAAGCACCTGAAGCCTGGCACCTGAAGTACCCAGTCCTGTCCCTGAGACATCCAAGTCTCCGTAATGGCCACTACATCACAATCCCAAACAGCAATCCACACCCTAAGCTCATCTACCTTATTCACTACACTCCTTGCATTAAAATATATACACTTCAGCCCCTCAGTCTGGGCATTTCCCATCTCCACCGCCTGTCTTACCTCCCTCCCATACTGTCTGCGGTCCTCCCCTACCTGGGAGCGAACCTCCTCCGTCCCAGTCTCCCCATCACAGTTCCCTCCCCCTATCCTTTCTAGTTTAAAGTCCCCCCAGTAGCCTTAGCCAATCTTCCCGCCAAGATATTAGTCCCCCTGGTATTTAAGTGTCACCCGTCCTTACTATACAGGTCCCACCTACTCCTAAAGAGGTCCCAGTGATCTAGGAACCGAAATCCCTGCCCTCTACACCAGTCCCTCAGCCACACATTCACCCTCCATCTCATTTCATTTCTTCCCTCATTCTCCCGTGGCACAGGCAGCAATCCTGAGATTACTACCTTCGCTTTTCTCTTCCTCAGCTGCCTACCCAGTTCCCTATAGTCCCTTTTCACGAGTGCCTCCCTCTTCTTGCCTACGTCAGTAGTACCTATATGTACTACAACCTCTGGTTCCTCACCCTCCCCTTTCAGGATGTCTGGGACACGCCCAGAGACATCCCGAATCCCAGCCCCAGGGAGACAAACCACCATCCGCGACTCACGTCTACGTCCACAAAAACGCCTGTCCGCCCCCCTCACTATGGAGTCCCCTATTAATACTACCTTTCTGCTCTCTTTTTTGATTTTTTGGCTCACTGGCTCAGCTCCAGAGACCTGGCCACCGCTTCCTCCCTCAGATGAGCTGTCCCCCCAGTAGTACTCAGGCCAGAGTACTTATTTTGAAGGGGGACATCCACCGGAGTGCTCTCCATCACCCGTGTTTTCCCCTTCTTAATAGTTACCCACTTGCCCTCATCCCATTGCCCTGGTGTGACTACTTGTTTATAGCTCCTATCTATAACCTCCTCACTCTCCCGAACGAGCCGAAGGTCCTCGAGCTGCATTTGCAGCTCCTTAACCTGGTTTCGTAGGGCCTGCAGCTCCACACACCGAGCACAGGTGTGGATGTCTGACAGACTAGGAGCCTCCAAGACTTCCCACATGTTGCACTGGCAGCAACATACAGGTCTCACACTCATACTTACCCCTTATAGCAACCCAGAGGAAAAAGTTAAAAAAAACTTATAACTTACCTTATCTCTTGGCCCTGTGAGCCAAAGCCCTGACAGCACACACAAAAACAAAAGCAGTCTTACCAGCTCTCTGACAGAGCCTCTCTCTCTCTTTTTTTTAGATTAGGGGAGGGGGGAGGGCTGGGATACTCTACCAGTGTAGAGTATCGGGAATCCCCTCCGGTCTAATTTATAGTAGAAAAAAAAACTTGACCCGAGTGCCCTCGCGACTACTTCCGGGGTCAAACTTAAAAAAAACCCCCCACTAAACTCACTAAACAAAGTTAGTTTTAAAAGAAGGAAAAAGTCGCTGTACTCACCCACAAGCTCTCCACTCGCAAATCGCAGCCTCTCTTCAGTGCTCCCATGGAACACTTTACCAGTTATGTTAAGCAACACTTTACCAGTTTTCTGTCCTTACTGCTACTATGATCAGCTTCCCAAATTAATACACATTTAGCCAATTCAAACCCCACTGAATCCCTCAATTCAAATACTGAAAATAAATAAAACAAAATACTGCAGATGCTGGAAGTTTGATACAAAAACAGCAGGTCTAGCACATCTGTGGAGCAAGAAACAAGAGTTTCAAGTCCATGCGACTCTGAAGAAAACGTGAAGACTTTTGAATTTTTCTAACATTTTCTGTTTTTATACTAAACTCAAATCTTTGCCCAACTCTAGCTCTGGCCTTCTGTGCAGCCCTCAATGTCTATGCTGTGTTTCAGTTCATTAGAGGCAGGTGTTGGCAGTCAGGATTCAGGAGTCTACAGATATTAATCTGAAATCACACATTACCGGATGGCGTCCTTGAAGGAAGCTTCAACGATGTCAGTGGCCGTTGGAACTCCAACACGTTTGAACGTCAAACCCTTTAAAGACCAAGCACAATATGAAATTTTGTATAAAAATAAGCCACAAATCTTAAATGCTAAATTCCCCTTCTGAATGAATTAAGTTATTGCAAGTTACTTAATGCAGAAAAGAGAAATGAAGTCAATCTCGTTTGCTATGAATACTGAAAAATTTTACAACAAAAATCAGATGCTAGTAAAGGGGAGGGAGCAATGGGTTAGACACTTGTCTCTCAGCTCTGACATCCAGGCTCAGCTAGCGGACAGCTCCACTAGGGAAGAATTCAATTTTCTGCCCTGAACAAGTGGCTCATTTCAATCCAGCTTTTTTGGTTGCTTGTAGGACACAACTGGTTTGATTCCCAAACCAAAGCTGCAAACAGAATGGCTGGGGCTGGAAAGCAAGAGCAGTACAGGAAGATACTCTGCATCCAGGTTCTACTGCATTTGACCCCACAATGCAATGTCAATCTGTAGCTTGACAATCAGTCACTAAGACTGACAGACATACATAGAATTAGAGGGGCCAATGTTGTGGGGGAAACATCATACATCAGGTAACAAACACAACAGCTAACTAAAATATCATACCGATGTATTTCTTCACTGCAGCAAAAAGATCTCTAGCAAATTCAGTGTGCCAACCAGTCAGTAGCTGAAGTGTTGTGTCTCAGGCTCAGTCTGTGCAGATCAACTGGTCACACTCAGTGCAGAGGTCTCACATGGAGCCAATGCCCTGGGTTAGAGGGACCAAATCATGCACGCAGAATTACCACTCACTCTTCCTGTAAAGTGAAACCTGGGCATTAGACGAGAATGCAGGTGGATATGTAGGTATTGGCTCTTTGCAGTTCAATAGGTTGTTGTGAATGAATAATGAGCATTTGGTTGAAGTAATGAAGGCATAATAACACATAAGGCACTGACACTTGGTGAATGCCAGAGAAGAGGGAGCTCTGTTCAGTTGTCAAACTTGAGCAGGGGAGCATTCAACCAGCACCTAGCTTTAATTAAGAACAAAAAAAAACATAGAATCCCTCGAGTGCAGGAAGCCACTTGGTCCACTGAATGTGCACCAACCTTATGAAACAGCATCTTACCCCAGCCCTACCCTCCAGCTTATCCTCATAATCCTGTGCATTTAAGATGGCTAATCCACCTAACCTGCACATCTTTGGAGTGAGGGAGGAAACAGAGGCACCCAGAGGAAATCCACGCAGGAGAACATGCGAACTCCAGAGTCACCCAAGACTGGAATTGAAGTTGGGTCCCTGGTGCTATGAAACAGCAGTGCTAACCACTGAGTAATCCTAAAGGGCTGGATATCATACGTTTGAATTGAGCTGCTGATTGTTGACATCAATATCATTACTTCTGTTTGCTGCTGGCTGAGGACAGATTTACAAATATCACCACTTTTCTGAAGCAATCTGTACAAAGCCACAAGTCTTGAATGCTACAATTCCCCTTCTGAATGAACTAGTTTTTGCAGAAAAGGGAAATGAAGTCAATCAACATGAATTAAATCAACATGTACTTACGGCTTTCTGTTCCACATATCTCAGTTGATCCGCCTCCTTACGCTGATAAAAACAAATGCAGACCCCGGTACGCCCAGCTCTACCTGTACGGCCAGAACGATGAATATAGGAATCCACATCCTTAATCAGATAGGATCAAATTAGAACAAAGGAAAACGTCTTCCAAGAATTTCATTTTAAAGAGCAGCAAGTCACCTCAAACCCCAAGTTGCAAAACACATGAACTAACAAAACATTTAATGTTGCAGGTGGGGAAATATAGAACAGCTAAAATGCCCGAGTCACCTTCCACTATTCAACTCACTACAGCATCGAAACTTATCATAAAATATCTCAACTATTACACTCTAGGTTTACAGCACGTATACTTGAGTAATGGCCTATCTTGTGCAAAAGTCCAGCCCCAATCAATGGTCATTAAATTCAAACTCTTCCTAATCATCATCTACATACTGTTGAAGTCAAACTCACTTGGTGTAAGTCTATTCATTGATAGACTCCAAGAAGAAATAATAGTAGGAGGGATTATTATTTAAAAGGCGGAAAGCTGCAGCATGTTACGGTGCAGAGGGAATGGGGGGGGTCCTTGTGCAGGAGTCACAAAAACCCAGTCTGCAGGTGCAGCAGGTGATCAAGAAGGCGAATGGGATGTTGGCCTTTACAGCGAGGGGGATAGAATATAAAAGCAGGGAGGTCTTGCTGCAACTGTACAGGGTACTGGTGAGGCCGCAGCTGGAGCACTGTGTGCAGTTTTGGTCACCGCACTTGTGCGAGGATATTTTGGTCTTGGAGGGAGTGCAGAGGAGGTTCACTAGGCTGATACTGGAGATGAGGGGGTTGGACTATGAAGAGAGACTAAATAGACTAGGTCTGTACTCGGAGTTTAGAAGGATGAGGGGGGATCTTATAGAGACTTATAAGATAATGAAAGGGATGGATAGGGTAGAGGTAGAGAGATTCTTCCCACTTAGAAAGGACAACAGGACTAGAGGGCACAGCCTCAAGATAAGGTGGGGGGGAGGAGCAGTTTAGAACTGAGTTGAGGGGGAACTTCTTCACTCAGAGGGTGGTGAATCTCTGGAATTCTCTGCTCGTTGAAGTGGTGGAGGCTACCTCGCTAAATATATTTAAGTCATGGGTAGATAGGTTTTTGACAGACAAGACAATTAAGGGTTATGGGGAGAAAGCGGGAAAGTGGAACTGATCCACTTCAGATCAGCCATGATCTTATTGAATGGCAGGGCAGGCTCGAAGGGCTAGATGACCTACTCCTGCTCCTATTTCTTATGTAAGAGCACAAAGGCAGCTGTTCAGTTCCTCCTGTCCACACAGACATCAAGGCGACCATAACACCTCTTTTGTCTTCAGCCAACACTATAGTTGACAGAACCTTTACCATGCCCACATTTCCCACCCTTCTGCTCTCAACCCCTACCTCTTGCTTCCTGAATAACGTTAGGGTTACCCTGTCCTCAATTTCCACCCACCAGCTTCCACATTCAAAGCTTAATTTTCTGTCATTTCTGCCAACTCCAACATGATGTACCAGCAATCACATATTCAACTCACCTCCACTCCCTAGCACCCTGGGGTCACTCCTCCATCACCCACAACACCTCATCCCTCCAAATGCAATTGGGGAAAGTCTAACATCGTTTACCCCCTCTCCCTTCACTGGTCCAGGAACCAAACAATCCTTCCAGATAAACAAAGAACAACAAAGAACAAAGAACAACACAGCACGGGAAACAGGCCCTTCGGCCCAACGAGCCCGCGCCGCCGTCCCATTGTCTCAGTGACCTATTCATGGTTTTAGTCTACGCCTAATGTGCGAGGATCAGGGAGGTCCAATGTAGGGACAATTTGTTACCCAATCAATCAGCCTAAAAGCACATCTTTGGGATGTGGGAGGAAACCGGAGCACCCGGAGGAAACCCACGCAACCACGGGGAGAACGCGCAAACTCCCACAGACACAGGCCCAAATCCATGTGTCCGCACAGCAACAGAGATAGTCTCTGAGCTGTCATGTTGCCCTTGAGATGGTCCAGTTTAAGCACACCAGCGACATGAAGCAGTAGGCAACTCCCGAAGCAACATCCAAGAGCAGCCCACTACAACCTGCCGCATGCATGCCCCTTGCTGGTCAACAAGGTGGACTTAAATGCCTGTGGAGACAAAAAATTCATTATTAAACAGGCAAAGACTGTAACGTCCCTGAGGCAAAAACGGAATCCCAAGCCTACAATGTTTAGTAAGGCCTGCTATATCCCCCTATATGTAGACCTCTCATGTGGCTGTCCAAGTGACTCTTAAACAACCCTAGCGTGCCTGCTTCCACCACCTTACTCGGCAGTGCATTCCACACCCCCACTACCCTTTGTGTGAAAAACTGCCCTCTAATATTTGTCTTATACCTAGCCCCCCTCACCCTAAGCCCGTGACCCCTCTTTCTATCCATTTCTAATAGCGGAAAAAGCTTACCACCATTTACTCTATCTATCCCCTTCATAATCTTATAAACCTCTATTAGATCCCCCCTCAGCCGACGTCTCTCAAGGGAAAACAGCCCAAGTGCGTTCAATCTTTCCTGTAAGACAGCCCTTCCATACCAGGCAACATCCTGGTAAATCTCCTCTGCACTCTCTCCAGGATCTCTACATCCTTCCGGTAGTACGGCGACCAGAACTGGACGCAGTACTCCAGGTGAGGCCTAACCAACGTTCTATACAACTGCAACATCAGACTCCTACTCTTATATTCTATACCCCTTCCTATGAAGGCTAACATACCATACGCTTTCCTCATCACATTCTGCACCTGCACCGACACCTCAGGGACTTGTGCACTTGCACCCCCAGGTCTCTCTGCTTATCTATACTCCGGATAGTTCTATCTTTTATCGTATAACTCCCCTCCACATTATTCCGGCCAAAGTGCATCACCTCGCATTTCTCCGGATTAAATTCCATTTGCCATCTATCCACCCAATCTACCAGCCTGTCTATGTCCTGTTGCATTGCCAGGCACTGCTCCTCAGTACCCGCCAATCCAACCATCTTAGTGTCATCAGCAAATTTGCTGATCACACCACCTACCCCCTCTTCCAAGTCATTAATATATACTACAAATAGAAGAGGTCCTAGTACCGAGCCCTGCGGCACACCACTGGTGACAGACCTCCAATTGGAAAAGGAGCCTTCCACTACTACCCGCTGTTTCCTCCTCCCAAGCCAGTTCTCCACCCATCTACATACCTGGCCTTGTATCCCACGAGCCTTCACCTTTTCTATCAGCCTACCATGAGGGACCTTGTCAAATGCCTTACTGAAATCCATATAGACAACATCAACGGCTTGTCCTTCGTCAACCGTTTTTGTCACCTCTTCAAAAAATTCCACTAGATTCGTAAGACATAACCTCCCTGTAATGAAGCCATGCTGCGTATCCCTGATCAGATTGCAGCGCTCCAGATGTTCATACATCCTATCCTTGAGGATCCTCTCCATAAAGCAGAATTTACTTTCAATTTAGTCTGGGAAGACCAAATGTAGAGTGGATGACCACTTTGTGGAGCACCTTTGCTCAGTCCATAAGCATGACCCCAACCTTCCTGTTACTTGCATTTCAATTGTCACTGAATGCAAACATGGAGGTACAGCAAGCAGTAGGAAGACAAATGGTACATTGGCCTTCATTGCAAATGGACTGGAGTGCTGCATCAGGATAGGCCTTGGTGAGGCCAGATCTGGAGTAATGTGTGCAGTTTTGGCCTCCTTATCAAAGAAAGAAAACACTTACTATAGAGGGAGTGCAACTAAGGTTCACTGGATTGATTTCAGGGGTGGCAGGATTGTCGTGCAAGGAAAGATCGGATTAACTGAGTCTTAGAGGTTTACAACATGGAAACAGGCCCTTTGGCCCAATTTGTCCATGCTGCCCTTTTTTTCTGTAACCACTGAGCTAGTCCTCATTGCCTGTGTTTGGCCCATATCTCTATACCCATCTTATCCATGTAACTATCTAAATGCTTTTTAAAAGACAAAATTGTACCCGCCTCTACTACTACCTCTGGCAGCTTCTCCCAGACACTCACCGTCCCCTGTATGAAAAAATTGCCTCCTGGACCCTTTTGTACCTCTTTCCTCTAGCCTTAAATCTATGCCCTCTAGTTTTAGACTCCACTGCCTTAGGGAAAAGATGTTGATTATCTCACTGATCTATGCCCTCATTATTTTATAGATCTCTAAGATCATCCCTATGTCTCCTATGTTCTGGAGAAAAAAGTCCCATCTATCCAGCTTCTTATTACTCAACCATCAAATCCCAGTAGCATCCTAGTAAATCTCTTCTGAACTCTTTCTAGGGCTTCTATTCATTCGAATTTAGAAGAATGAGAAGGAATCTCACTGAGGTATATAAATTTCTGAAAGGGCTGGACAAACTGGATGCAAGGATGTTGTTTCCTGGCTTGTGTGTGCATATGCATGTGTGTGTGCATTTATGATGTGGGTATGCCGGCGTTGGACTGGCGTGAACACAGTAAAAAGTCTGACAACACCAGGTTTTAGTCCAACCGATTTATTTGATAATATTCTCACAAGCAAGCAAGCTTTCGAGGGGGCTGCCATTCACCTGACGAAGAGGCAGCCCCCTCGAAAGCTTGTGAGAATATTATCAAATAAATCGGTTGGACCAAAACCTGGTGTTGTCAGACTTTTTACTGTGTGCATTTAGACAGTTAGATGGGTAAGATGGGTATAGAGAGATACGGGCCAAACGTGGGCAATTAGGGCTAGCTTAGTGGGGGGCGGATTTCAGAACAATGGGATCATATTCTCAGGATACTGGGGGGAGCATTTAGGACTGAGATGAGGAAAAATATCTTCACTGGGAAGGTGGTGAACCTGTGAAATTCTTGACCACAGAAGGCAGTGAAGACTAAGTTACTGAAAATATTTATGAAAGAAATAGACTTCTAGACTCTGGTGCTGTGAGGCAGCAGCACTAACCCGTGTATACAAATTAACATCTGTCTCCATGGAGGTCAAAAAATGCTTTTTGGTTCCTACTGGAGACAGAATTGCCAGGATTAATCTCTGACCTACTAAGACCACGGAAGACTTTAATCCCTCGAAAATATTTCTTCAGCCAACCCCCTACTTTTTTGACTAAAAATGCAGTCTCAGAAGCTCGGCCAGTACACGAGTACATACAATATTTGGATTAATACTGTTTAAACAATGCTTGTAGAAATCGGTAAGAACATTCACAATCAAATTTAGACGCGAGTGGTCTGCAGACATCAGTCTGACTAATTTACCTTTGGTGGGCAGTTCTGTATTACCAGGTCTACTTCTGGGATATCCAAGCCACGGGCAGCCACATTGGTGGCAACCAGCACCTCGAAGGAACCATCCCGGAATCCCTTCAATGTGATCTCTCTCTGTTTCTGTGGAATATCCCCGTGGAGACACTGAGCATCCTGCAGAAATCATGACAAACTTCCTTCAGTAAAACAAACGTGTAGAATTTGGCAGTTAGAATACAAAGTGGAGAAATGGGAGGTTGAAAGAGTTAATAATCATACAAGTTTACAAAAATATCATAAGCTGCTAGCTGGTAAAATTCTCAGCCATGATGTGGATATGCCGGTGTTGGACTGGTACTCTGGGGAGACCATGCAGGCGCTACGACAACGGATGAATGAACATTGCTCGACAATCACCAGGCAAGACTGTTCCCTCCCTGTTGGCGAACACTTCAGTGGTCATGGGCATTCAGCCTTCACGACACACGACAGCGCAGAGTCGCTGAACAGAGACTGATAGCCAAGTTCCGCACACATGAGGACGGTCTCAACAGGGATCTTGGGTTCATGTCGCACTATCTGTAATCCCCGTGACTTGCCTGGGTTTGCAAAACCTCACTTACTGTACTGTCTGGAGACAATACACATCTCTTTAACCTGTGATCAGTGCTCCTTCCACTCACATTGTCGGCCACTTTAGGACTTGAACAGCAGGTTAGGTGTAAGGATTCACATTCTAATCAGTAATCTGTAAACTGTGCTTTATATGCTCTGTCTGAGGCCAGAACTCTCCATTCACCTGAAGAAGAGGGAAACCTTGAAAGCTAGTGAGTTTACTATCAAATAAATCGGTTGGACTTAAACCTGGTGTTGTCAGACTTTTTACAAAATTCTCAGCGACAGAAGTTCCAAAAAACCAGATGTCTTAACTCCAGGCAGCCCCAAATAACAGTAAAGGACCATAATACTTTTAATTACAAGGTAGGCTTCAATCACACAGCATACATATCAATAAAACCATGCGCAGCTGAGGGACATTGGACAAAGAAGGTTGATATACCAATGGTCAGACATATATCTATCATACTCGTGTCTGGAAGTTTTAAATAGGGAAACATATATACTTGATGATATTATAATTATGCAGATGTGCACAAGTTGTAATTGGATATTCATGACCTTATGTCATCCCAACTAATAGTTGAGTGGATAAAGATAATTTTTGATGGTATATGTTAATTACTTATAACTGAATTGGTAAGTCTAACTGTCTGTGTAATGCTTTATTCAGGGCTCTCTAGATCACCATCAGCTGGAGCAAATGATCCCATACTATAGCACTAAAATGAAAGCTGTTTATAAACTCCAAAAATCTCAGTCCCCTTTGGGTGACCAAACAAAATCCAAAAGTAGCTGTACAGCTATTTTTATCCCACACCACAGATTATCTACTTTGGTAGGGAAAAACTTAAATCGACGATCGATGATTCAATAGGGGAGCATTTTAGATTTACTGACCATAATTCCATTGGAATTCAGATAGTTATGGATAAGAACAAGAGTGGCTCTCATATCCAAATTAGACATGAACTGGTGGAAGTGGTTCGGGAGCAGCTATTTGAGGGCAAAGCCACGTCTGGCATTTGGGAGGCTTTTGAAGTGCAGGACAGACATTCCCCCATAAAAATGAAGGAAAGAAATGGCAGGAATCAGGAACCATGAATGACAAGATAAAATTAAGCTTAGTCAAAAAAGGAAGCATACGATCGGTCTAGGCATCTAAAAACTGACAAAGCCCTTGAGGAGTACAGTGAAAGTAGGAAGGAACTTAAATGTGGAGTCAGGAGCGCTAAAAGTGGCCACGAAATGTCTTTAGCAAACAGGATCAAGAGAATCCCAAGGCTTTTTATGCATATATCAGAAGCAAGAAAGCAGTCAAGTGAAAGGGTAGGCCCACTCAAAGGAATAGAGGGAAGTTATGCGTGGAGCCACAGGAAATGGGTGAGATCTTTAATCATAGAACCCTATAGTGCAGAAAGAAGCCCATCAAGTCTGCATCGAACACCAACCTTCCCAGGCCCTACCCCCATATCCCTCTAACCTATGCATCCCTAGGCACTAAGGGGCAATTTCTAAGCATGGCCAATCAACCTAACCTGAACATCTTTGGACTGTGGGAGGAAACCGGAGCACTCGGAGGAAACCCACGCAGACAGTGACCCGAGCTGGGAATCGAACCCAGGGACCCTGGAGCTGTGAAGCAGCAGTGCTATCCACTGTGCCACCCCAGTAAAATGAGTACTTTGTATCGGTATTCACCAAAGAGAAGGACATGACAGATGTTGAGGTCAGAGATTCGTGTGTAGATGCTCTAGAAAATATCAATACATCAAAGGAGGAAGTGTTGAGTATCCTAAATTTCATTGAGATAGACAAATCTCCGGGGCTGGATGGGATCTATGCAGGTTACTGTGGGAGGCAAGGGGAGAAATAACTGGAGCCTTAACAGATATCTTCACATCCTCTGGCCAGTGGCAAGGTTCCAGCGAACTGGAGAATAGCCTATGTTATTCCCTTGCTTAAAAAAGGAAGCAGGGATAATTCAGTAAATTATAGGGCCGTGAAACTGACATCAGTGGTGGGGAAGTTTTAGGAGAAAATACTGAGGGACAGGATGTATTCATGTTCGCAATAAAATGGACTGATTAATGACAGGCAGCATGTTTTGTACGAGGTCACTCACTCTGAGCAGTGCTCGGAAAGTTCATGACACTAAATAAACCTGTTGGACTTTAACCTGGTGTTGTGAGACTTCTTACTTCTAACTGACGAGGGAAGGGCTGTGGATGCAGTTTATATGGACTTTAGCAAGGCATTTGACAAGGTTCCATATGGTAGACTGGTACAAAAACTAAAAGCACATGGGATTTGGGGTGGACTGGCTAGATGGAAACAGAACTAGCTTGGTTATAGAAGACAGAAAGTAGTGGTGGAAGGGTGTTTTTCAAAATAGAGATCTGCAGCTAGTGGTGTTCTGCAGGAATCAGTGCTGGGACCTTTGTTGTTTATAGTATATATAATAATCTAGAGGAAAATGTGGGTGGCCCGATTAATACGTTTGCAGATGACACGAAGATTGGTGGAGTCGCTGATAGGGCTGAGGATTGTCAGCGGATACAACAGGATATAGATAGATTGGAGTCTTGGGCACAGAAATGGAAGATGGAGTTTAATCCCGAAAATGCAAGGTGATGCATTTTGGAGGATCAAATTTAGGTGTGAATTATACAATAAATGGCAGAACCCTTTGGAAAATTAACATGCAGAGGGTCTAGGCGTGCAGGACCACAGTTCCCTAAAAGGGGCATATGGCATGCTTGCCTTCATCAGCCGGGGCATTGAGTACAAGAGTTGGGAAATCATGTTGTAGCTATATAAAATCTTGGTTAGGTCACATTTGGAGTATTGCTTGCAGTTCTCGTCATCAGAAGGAAGCTTTGGAGAGAGTGCAAAGGTTCACCAGAATGTTGCTTGGTCTTGATGGTGTTGGCTATGGGGAAACAATAAATAAACTAGGATTGCTTTCACTGGATAGACAGAGGCTGAGGGGGGGGGTCTGATAGAGATCTACAAAATTATGAGAGACATCTACAGGCTAGATAGTCAGAGACTTTTTCCAAGAGTGGAAGTGTCAGTTACAAGTGGGCACAGGTTCAAGGTAGAGGAGGAATGTTTAAGGGAGATGCGCAGAGGAAGTTTTTCACACAGAGAGTGGTGGGTGCCTGGAACACGCTGCCAGAGGTGGTGGGCGAAGCTGGCACATTAGCGACATTTAAGAGGCATCTGGATGGGTACATGAATAGGGAAGGAATAGAGGGATACGGATCAAATAAGGGCAGAAGTTGTTTTAGTTTGGTTAGAACATCGTGATCGGCACAGGCTTGGAGGGCCGAAGGGCCTGTTCATTGCTGCATTGTTTTTTTGTTCTCTGCGTACTTCTTAAATGGTGAGAGGCTAGGTTGTGTTGAACTTCAAAGGGGCTTGGGTGTCCTTGCTCATGGGTCACTGAAAGTTAACATGCAGGCACAGCTGGCAATGAAGACAAATGGTATGTCGGCCTTGAGACTGCACCTGGAGTATTGTGTGTACTTTTGGTCTCCTTACCTACAGAAAAATATACATGCCATAGAGGGAGTACAAGAAAGGCTCACCATACTACTTCCTGGATTGAGGGATTGTCCTATGAGGAAGGATTAAACAGACTGACTTTTATTCACTTAAGTTTAGAAGAATGAGAGGTGATCTCATTCAAACATACAAAATTCTTAGAGATTGACACAGTAGAAACAGGAAGGATGTTTCCCCAGGCAGACGGAGGCGGGGGGAAGGATTGAAGCATCGAATATAGTTTCAGAATTAGGGACAGGCCATTTTAGACTGAGATGAGAAGGAATTTCGTTACTCAGAGGCTGGTGAATCTTTAGAATTCTCTATCCAAGAGAGCTGTGAAAACTCTGTAATTGAATATATTCAAGACTGAGACCAACAGATTTCCACATATTAAAAACATGGAGATAGTGTAGGAGAATGCTGTTGAAATACAAGATCAGCCATGAATGGCTGATCAGTCTCATTGAATGGCAGAGTGGGCTAGAAGGGCTGAATGGCCTATTCCTCCTTTTCCCATTCGTGAGACATGGGTGTCACCGGCTGGGCAACATTTATTGCCCACCCCTAGTTGTCCGAGGGCAATTGAGAGTCAACCGCATTGCTGTGGCTCTGGAGTCACATGTAGGCCAGACCAGGCAAGGACAGCAGATTTCCTTCCCTAAAGGACATTAGTGAACCAGATGGGTTTTCCCGACAACGGACAATGCTTTCATGAGCATCAGTAGATTCTCAATTTCAGATTATTTTTATTGAACTCAAATTCCACCATCCTCCGTAGAAGGATTCGAACCCAGGTACCCAGACATTAGCTGAGTTTCAGATTAATAGTCTAGTGATAATATCAATAAGCCATTGCTTCATTTCTTATATTATTAAAAACACTGCTAGGATAATTATCAGAATGGGGAGGAAGGTTCATTACATGGTAAACTGCATGAACCCCGAGCAAAGGTGGGTACATGTCTGTTAGTGTATTATACTGGGGTACAATGCTGGTTACGTACGGGTTTATTGCTATAGAACGTGATATATAAACCTAGAATGAAGTA
This sequence comes from Prionace glauca, assembly GCA_037974335.1. NCBI lineage: Eukaryota > Metazoa > Chordata > Chondrichthyes > Carcharhiniformes > Carcharhinidae > Prionace > Prionace glauca. The sequence goes on from CM075737.1 coordinate 61,898,614, forward strand.
CAGTAAAGCTAGAAGAGAACGTAGTACCTGTTTTATTGAGGTATTCACCACCAGCTCATTTACTTCCTTCTTTGTTTCACAGAAAACGATAGTTCGTCCACGACTGCCGCTGTATACCTGGATGACATCACCGATTACTGCTGCTCGCTGTGACCAATGGCATTCTATGGCCAAATGCTGGTGGAGGAGACAAAATAAAACGAATGGAAGGATTTTGGTTGTGGATTCTACTCCTCAGTTGAGACCGGAACCCAAGAATGTGAGCAGATGTTGAATTCAGTGATAAAGGAATGAATATCATAAACATAAGAGATAGGAGCAGGAGTAGGCCATTTAGCCCTTCGAGCCTGCCCCGCCATTCAATAAGATCATGGCTGATCTGATAGTGGTTCAGTTCCACTTTCCGACTTTCTCCTCATAACCCTTAATTCCCTTGTCTATCAGAAACCTATCAACCCGTGACTTAAATATATTTAGCGAGGTAGCCTCCACCACTTCAACGGGCAGAGAATTCCAGATTCACCACCCTTTGAGTGAAGAAGTTCCTCCTCAACTCCATTCTAAACTGCACCCCCCTTATCTTGAGGCTGTGCCCTCTAGTCCTGTTGTCCTTTCTAAGCGGGAAGAATCTCTCTACCTCTACCCTATCCATTCCCTTCATTATCTTATATGTCTCTATAAGATCCCCCCTCAGCCTTCTAAACTCGATAACAAGTACAGGCCCAGTCTATTCAATCTCCCTTCATAGGCTAACCCCTTCATCTCCAGTATCAGCCTCGTGAACCTCCTCTGCACTCCCTCCAAGGCCAAAATATCCTTTTGCAAATGCAGCGACCATAACTGCAGACAGTACTCCAGCTGCGGCCTCACCAGTACCCTGTACAGTTGCAGCAAGACCTCCCTGCTTTTATATTCTATCCCCCTCGCTATAAAGGCCAACATTCCATTCACCTTCTTGATCACCTGCTGCACCTGCAGACTGGGTTTTTGCGACTCGAGCACAAGGATGCCCAGGTCCCTCTGCACCGTAGCATGCTGCAGCTTTCCGCCCTTTAAATAATAATCCCTCCTACTACTATTTCTACCAAAGTGGATAACCTCACATTTGCTAACATTATACTCCATGTGCCAGATCCTCGCCTACTCACTCAGCCTATCCAGATCTCTCTGCAAACTTTCCACACCCTCCGCTCAATTTGCTTTTCCACTCATCTTTGTGTCATCAGCAACTTTTGTTACCCTACACTCAGCCCCCTCTTCCAGATCATCTATGTAAGTGGTAAGTGGTCTATGTAAGGGCGGCACGGTAGCACAGTGGTTAGCACTGCTGCTTCACAGCTCCAGGGTCCTGGGTTCGATTCCCGGCTCGGGTCACTGCCTGTGTGGAGTTTGCACATTCTCCTCGTGTCTGCGTGGGTTTTCTCCGGGTGCTCCGGTTTCCTCCCAGTCCAAAGATGTGCGGGTTAGGTTCATTGGCTATGCTAAAATTGCCCCATAGTGTCCTGGGATGTGTAGGTTAGAGGGATTAGCAGGTAAAATGTGTAGGGATATGGGGATAGGGTCTGGGTGGGATTGTGTTCGGTGCAGACTCGATGGGTCGAAGGGCCTGTTTCTGCACTGTAGGGTTCTATGTAAACAGTTGAGGCCCCAGCACCGATCCCTGAGGCACTCCACTGGTCACCAACCGCCCACCAGAATAGCACCCATTGATTCCAACTCTCTGCTTCCTATTAGACAACCAACCAATCCTCTATCCACGCTAACAACTTACCCCCAACTCCGTGCACTCTAACCTTTTGTGAGGCACCTTATCAAACGCCTTCTGGAAATCTAAAAACCCACATCCACCAGTTCCCCTCTGTCTAGCGCGTTAGTCACATCCTCATAAAATCCAATAAATTCGTTAAACACAACTTCCCCATCTCAAATCCATGCTGCATCTGCTTGATCAAACCTGTTCCTTTCTAGGCGTCTCACTCTTTCTTCTTTGATGATGGATTCTAGCATTTTTCCAACTACTGACGTTAAACTAACCGGCGTATAATTCCCTGCCTTTTGTCTGCTACCTTTTTTAAACAGCGGCATAACATTCGCCGTTTACCAATCTTCCGGCACTTCCCCAGAGTCCAGCGAATTTTGATAAATAATACTTATTCGAAGGAAATAAATATTTCCTTCGAAAATCACGGCTGGTTATCTCTTCTCTTACAGTCCTTCTTAAACTGAGTGATACTTAAGATTCATCCACATTACTGAGTCATATATAGGCCAGACCAGACAAAGGAGACAGATTTCCTTCCCTAAAGGACATTAGTGAACCAGGTGAGCCAATGAATTCACTTATGAAGACACCTTGGGGTACATATGCACAAATAGGTTAAGAAAGTAATTAAAAAGGCCTAAAGGATATTGGGCTTTAAAATGAAGCACTGATTACAAAATCAAATTAAACTTGTAAAAAAAACCACCGCTTTGGTCTGAATTGAATTACTGTGTTCAGTTCTGGTCAACGCATTTGAATATAGATATGAAAAATTTATAAACGATGAAGAATAGTTCTAGGGATGAGGGACTTCAGTTACATGGATAGGCTAGAGAACCTGGAATTGTTTGCCTTAAGAGAAGATTGAGGAGATTTAAGAGAGATGTTAATGAGGGAGCTGGACAAAGTGGGTAGGGAGAAACCGTTACCATTGCAGAAGGGTAAAGGACCAGAGGACATTCATTTAAGCTGGCTGACAAGGGAATCAACTGCAATGAGGAAAAGTTTTTTACGCTGCCAGTCGAATGCGTTGTGTATAGCAGAGACAGACTTCATTGTGGATTTCAAAAGGGAATTAGATAAGCATTATGAGAGAAAAAAAGTTGCATGTGTAACACATTACAGCTAGGGATGGGATGGGGAAGAACAGGATGGACTACGTGTGTTACAGCACAGACACAGCAGACTAGGTGTCCCTTCAACACTGAGTTTTTGAATCCATGTAGCTACATTTACTGAATTAAATTTAGCAGGAACTCTATCCTGTACCTTCAATTGTGCAATCAGATGTTAATGTTTATAGAACAGAATCATAGAAACCTACCTCAACAGTTGTAGCTGCTCTCTGAGTCCATTTTCCAATGAGATCAACCTGTTTGTGCTGCTCTCGCATATACTTCTTTGCAACTTGGTAAACCCAAGCAGGGCAGGTTGCAGAGAAGAGGAGTGTTTGAGGGTTTTCGTTGGAATCTTATTGAACAAGTGGTGTGGGGGGAAACAAAGAAACATTTCAGAAGTAAGAAGCATTTTGCATTAAAAAGAATGAAAATCACAAGTCAGAAGTGTCACCAAGTCATAGAAGCCGGACATGCAACGGTTTCCACCTGATCACCTATCATTAATGATTCTCCAGTGTCACACACCAGGGTCAATGTAGCCTCATCAGGCAGGAAGCAACAAAAATGGTGCCACATGATTTCCAAAACTTTTACGAACATACTGATGGTCAAATTAACACAAAGCCACACAGGAGAGCTGTGTGCACCAAACAACAAATGACCCTAACAAGCAGCATGTCGCCCCACCTTTCATAAAAACAGGAGGAGGAGGACCCCTTCAAACCCACTCTGCCAGTCAATGAGATCATGGCTAATTGTCGACTTCAACATAATTTTCCCTCACTATCCATGTGACCCTTGATGTTTTTAATATGCAGGACTCCATTGATTCAATCTTGAACATAAACAGCCGAGCCTATTATTTTCACCTATCAGTCTCAGGTAACTTATTCACTCTCCCTCATCCACTGCAAGAGTAAGTGTGTATGATGGAGTGGGGCAGTGAGGGTGAGGATTGAGCACAGACGCTCAGCAATGCAGGCAGGCAGATGGGCACATGCACCCTCCTGCTGTCAAACACACGTGCAGACACACACAGGACATAGACACGCCATCTCCCATCCTCCATCAGTCTCTGTCTCAAAGATAGACTTCTAGACTCTAAGGACGTCAAGCATTATGGGGAGAGCACAGGAGTATGGTGTTGAGCCAGGGGATGAGTTCTGATCATTTTGACTGGTGGAGCAGGCTCGAAGGGCCAAATGTCCCACTCCTGCTCCGATTTTCTACGTTACTTGAAGGATCCTAATGCAACTCATCAAGACTGGTAGGGCAACGATGTTCACATTCAATTGCTCCAGGTTTTTAGGGACAATTAATATTAATTTACTTAGGTCTTCTGGGATTTCTCCCGTGTCATTAATTTCATTGAACATTAGTCATTTTGCCTATTCCAAAGTATTCTAAAGTTTTAATTTGCCCAGTAATTATTTAATCTGGGCCTTTGAGCTGGGCTGTTCTTACTTAATCTTTCACAATCTTTGGACAATCCATGTTTTTCTTAATTGTTAGGTGTCAGTTGTCCTTAAACAAGTCTTGCATGTATTTGCTTCATCTTGTAAGCACTTGGTCCCTTCCCCGTGTTTCCCTTTGATGCATCCACCAGATGTACACACAGCATTTCTTGTGATTTCTTTCAGGTCTTTATGCATTGTTCTTGAGCCTGTGTTTTGACTTTTTTTATTAGAACCAAAAGAAAAGCTGCAGCACAAGCAGAAGTCATTTGGTCCATCTTGTCCATGCCAGCCCAAGCACACCCAGGTGCCCTTTCTAATTCCACCTTCCTGCACCCAGCCCATTAACCTGTCGCTTGCAGCACTTAAGGTACAAATCCAGGTACTTTTTAAAAAGGTTTAGTCTCTGCTTCCACCAGCAACTCAGGCAGCAAAATTCCAGACACCCACCACAATCTGCATAAAAAGCTTTTTCCTCATGTCACCTCTATACCTACTGCTAGTTATCTTGAATCTATGTCGGCTGGTTCTAGTATTCTCCACCAAGGGAAAGTCTATCTCTCCTCCTCATATTTTTGTATGCCTCTATCATGTCACCCCTCAGCCTTCTTTGTTCCAAGGAAAACCCCAACCTATTCAATTTCTCCTCAAAGCTACACTTCTTTAGCCCTGGCACTATTCTTGTAAACCTCCTCTGCCCTTTTCCAGAGTAATTACACCCTTCCTGTAATGTGTAACAACTGAAGAACAGAAGCTAAAGATTTAAAGTTCATCTATTTGTGTCACAAGTAGGCTTACATTAACACTGCAATGAAGTTACTATGAAAATCCCCTAGTCATCACATGCCAGCACCTGTTTGGGTACACGGAGGGAGAATTTAGCATGGCCAATGCAGCTAACCCGCACATCTTTCAAACTATGAAAGGAAGCAAAAGCACCCAAAGGAAACCCATGCAGACACGGGGAGAATGTGTAGACTCCACACAGAGAGTGACCCAATCCAGGAACTGAACCCGGATCCATGGTGCTGTGATGCAGCAGTGCTAACCACTGTGCTACTCATACAGAAAAAAAAATAAACCTTGTGGAGGAGTGCAATGACCCACCTTTTTTGTACGCCACTTTCAGAATATCCTCCACCTGGTCAGCAAAGCCCATGTCCAGCATCTGATCCACTTCATCGAGGACCACATGTTTTAGTCTAGACAAGTCAATTTTCATGTTCTGAAGATGGTCCCTGATTCTCCCAGGTGTTCCCACCAGAATATCAATACCATTTCGGATGCTTTCCACTAAAAAAAAAATTCAATTATAATTCCTTCTGTATATTCCATTCAGAACTGGACTAGGAACATTTCTCACACAATCAATTCAGTAATGAAACAACACCCATTACTTCACCAGATATCAAACTGTTCAGAGGTCTACAATTAATTAACCAACAGTACTATGTATCTATCTTCAGCATTTTAAGACGTTAGCCCTCCATTACCTTCTCAAGGGCAATTAAAGATGAACAACAAATACTAGCGTTTCTAGCGATGGTCACATCACACAAAAGAATTGTTTATAAAATGAAACAAGTCAGTACACTACAAAAGGGCTGTTTGACAGCCAGCATTGAGTTGAGTGGCTGATGAGGCTGTATTCCCTGCTTGCTTATTGGAAGGAATTAATGTCAATACTAGAATAGATGGCCCTTGCACAAGGTAGAAAGTGTAATACTTTAGATAATGCAGGGGGCACTTTATATCTAACCTGTACTGTACCTGCCCCTAGAGCTTTTAATGGGACAGTATACAAGGTGCTTTACTCCTATCAAACCTGTGTTATATTTGTGGAAGAGTGGAATGATCTACCTTTTCTGTACGTCACTTGCAGAATAAACTTGTTATTCACAATTAGCTTTTTCTACCACTTTTCCATAATGTTATGAATGAGTTATCTTCACTGGTTTCCTCCCTCAGCCTCTGGAGGATAACACATTTCGATGATTCCAACTTACAGCTTAATCCATCTTTTTCTCTCTCCCGAGTCCGCTGCCCTTCCATTTCTTCCTCCTTGAAATTTTTTAATTATAGAAACCCAACAGTTGGCCCATCAAATCTGCATCAATAATAATCCCACCCAGGCCCAATGGCCCATCCCTGCATATTTAGCTGCTAATCCTGCTAACCTGTGCATTTTGGGACACTAAGAGGCGATTCAGCATGGCCTAACCTACACATCTTTGGGGTGTAGGAGGAAACAGGAACACCTGGAGGAAACCCACACAGACACGGGGAAAACGCACAAACTCCACACAGACAGTGACCCAAGCCAGGAATCGAACACAGGTGCCTGGAGCTGTGAAACAGCAGTGCTAACCACTGTGCTACGTGCTGTCTCAAATGCTGCAATCAATCGTACTGTTTATTAACTCAAGGGCATGGGCATCTCTGGTGAGGCAATTGCTGATCAATTTTTTGCATTGCTTTGTACTTTGTCTCTGTCTTCACTAAGGGGAGAGATGATGCAAATATTCCAGTTAAAAAGAGGCAACATAGTGCACAGTTGTTAGCACTGCTCCCACACAGCGACGGGGACCCAGGTTCAATTCTGGTCTCAGATTACTATTTTGCACATTCTCCCCATGTCTGTGTGTTTCCTCCGGGTGCTCCAGTTTCTTTACACAGTCCCAAGATGTACAGGTTAGATGGATCGGCTGTGACAAATTGCTCCTTAGTGTCAGGGGAACTAGCTAGGGTACATACGTGGGGTTACGGGGATAGGACCTGGGTGGGATTGTGGTGGGTACAGACATGATGGGCCAAATGTGGATGTGGAGGCTTTGGAGAGGGTGCAGAGGAGGTTTACTAGGATGTTGCCTGGTATGGTGGGGAGGTCCTATGAGGAGATACTGAGGGATTTGGGGTTGTTTTCGTTGGAAAGAAGGCAGCTAAGAGGGGATCTTAGAACATATAGAACATAGAACATTACAGCACAAACAGGCCCTTCGGCCCTCGAGTTGCACCGATCACATCAACCCCACCAATCTATAGACCTATCTATAACCCCCAATCCCATTAAACCCCATATACTCATCCAGAAGTCTTTTAAAAGACCCCAGCGAGTTCGCCTCCACCATTGAAACATTATTGAAACATATAAGATGATTAGAGGTTTAGATAGGGTGGACAGTGATAGCCTTTTTCCTCGGATGGAGAAAGCTAGCACGAGGGGGCATGGCTTTAAATTAAGGGGGGGAAGCTACAAGACAGATGTCAGGGGTAGGTTCTTTACCCAGAGGGTGGTGAGGGATTGGAATGCCCTGCCTGCTGCAGTTGTAAATGCTCCTAGTTTGGGGGCGTTTAAGAGATCTGTGGATAGGTTTATGGATGAAAAGGGATTGGTTTAGGCTAGTGGGTCATTGTTTTTGTAACTGGTCGGCGCAACATCGTGGGCCGAAGGGCCTGTTCTGCGCTGTAATGTTCTATGCTCTATAAATGGCCTCCTTCTGCAGTGTAAGGAGTCTATGAGGTGTGAAATATTCGTTAAAATAAGCATTATGAGAGAGACTGGCATTCTTTAAATCATGATGTGGGTATGCCGGCGTTGGACTGGCGTAAACACAGTAAAAAGTCTGACAACACCAGGTTTTAGTCCAACCGATTTATTTGATAATATTCTCACAAGCATTCACCTGACGAAGAGGCAGCCCCCTCGAAAGCTTGTGAGAATATTATCAAATAAATCGGTTGGACTAAAACCTGGTGTTGTCAGACTTTTTACATTCTTTAAATCACCAGGGCTGGATGGATTATATCCCAGGCTGTTGAAGGAAGCCAGAAAGGAAATAGCAGAGGCTGCCAGGTCTACAGGAGAGTGAAGAGAAGCAAATTTGAGAATTCTATCAGTCTCGAGGGTTGGACAGGATTATCCAGCCAGTTAATGAAGGTATGGAAACTAGAGAGATGGACAGCGAATGTTTTTACTGCACAGGGCTGAAGCCAGAATACATGCAGTCAAATGTCATGCTATAACTGAGAATTCATTCGCGCCTGTCTTCAGGTAATTTGTTCAGGCCTCAAGATACTAGCCCAGGAACATGATCACTATGTGACCATTCTCTTACTTGTCCCAGAGCTGCTGATGCAGCTGTATCTGACATTTCTTCAATACAGACACTGACTTCTAAAGGTGCATGTGTCTTGCCATCAGGCCAGTGTAGGAGTTGTCAGCCATCCAGGACTATTCTTGAATCCCATGAATTAAGGAATAATGTCCTGGCCAATTGCTGAAGGCAACTCCTCCCATTTCATTTTTGTAAATACTTTCATTTGATGTTTGTACCAGTATTTGAGGTGGCTTGACAGGCAATTTGGTCGGTTAGAGGTGGAAAATATAATGAAACCTGCACCTTGGTAGGAAGGATTATTACTTACGTGGTGAAAAACTGCAGCAGGCGACGGTGCAGAAGGTCCTTGTGCATGAGTCGCAAAAACCCAGCCTGCAGGTGCAGCAGGTGGTCAGGAAGGCGAATGGGATGCTGGCCTTCATAGCGAGGGGGATTGAATATAAAAGTAGGGAGGTCTTGCTGCAGCTGTATAGGGCATTGGTGAGGCCGCAGCTGGAGTACTGTGTGCAGTTTTGGGCGCCGCACCTGCGCAAGGATATTTTGGCCTTGGAGGGAGTGCAGAGGAGGTTTACTAGGCTGATACCGGAGTTGAGGGGGTTGAACTATGAGGAGAGGCTGAATAGATTAGGCTTGTACTCGTTAGAGTTTAGAAGAATGAGGGGAGTTCTCATTGGGACGTATAAGATGATGAATGTGATGGATAGGATAGAGGTGGAGAGATTCTTCCCGCTCAAAAAAGACAGTAGGACTAGGGGGCACAGCCTCAAGGTAAAGGGGGGGGCGGTTTAGAACGGAGTTGAGGAGGAACTTCTTCACTCAAAGGGTGGTGAATCTCTGGAATTCTCTACCCGTTGAAGTGGTGGAGGCTGCCTCGCTAAATATTTTTAAGACGCAGGTTGATGGGTTTTTGATAAGCGAGGGGATTAAGGGTTATGGGGAGAGGGTGGGAATGTGGAACTGAGCCACGACAGATCAGCCATGATCTTATTGAATGGCGGGGCAGGCTCGAAGGAGTAGTCCTGCTCCTATTTCTTATGTTCTCTAAGGATCCTCACCAGATACAGGTGAGGTCCCAGAGGGTTGGAGATCTGTGAATGTTGTACATTATTTAAAAAGTGTGCGAGTAGTAGGCCAGAAAATTGTCAGTCTAACTTTTGGCAAATTATCAGAAAGAATTCTGAGAGGCAGGATAAACTGTCACTTAGAAAGGCACAGATTGATCAGGGATATCCAGCATGGTTTTGTTTGGGGAAGGTCATGTCTTACTAACTGAATAGTGTTTTGAGGAAGTAACAAGGAGGATTCATGATGGTAGTGCAGTGGATGTTGCCCACATCGATTTCAGTTAGCATTTGACAAGGTTCCACGGGCAGGCTGGTCAAAAAAATGAGATCTAATTTTACAGGTGACAGGTTAGATCCAAAATTGCCTCAGTGACAAGAAACAAAGAGAACGAAAAACAATGCTTTTGAGGTATTATATTCCCTGGAGTTCAGAAGAACGAGCAGGAATATCTCGTAAAAACCTATAAAATTTTAACAGGAGTGGAAGGTTAGATGCAAGAAGAATGTTCCTAATGGTGGAGGTGCCCAGAACTAGGGGTCACAGTCTGAAGATAAAGTGATCACCCTTCAGCACTGAGATAAGGAGAAATTTCCTCAATCAGAGAATGATCAACTTATGGAATTCTCTATCAGAGGAAGTAGTTGAACCAAAACATTGAATGAAAGAAGGCGGCTAAGAGGGGATCTTATTGAAACATATAAGATGATTCGAGGTTTAGATAGGGTGGATAGTGATAGCCTTTTTCCTCGGATGGAGAAAGCTAGCACGAGGGAGCATGGCTTTAAATTAAGGGGGGGTAGCTACAGGACTGATGTCAGGGGTAGGTTCTTTACCCAGAGGGTGGTGAGGGATTGGAATGCCCTGCCTGCTGCGGTTGTAAATGCTCCTAGTTTGGGGGCGTTTAAGAGATCTGTGGATAGGTTTATGGATGAAAAGGGATTGGTTTAGGTTAGAGGGTCACTGCTATGTTCTATGTTTTCAAGAAGCAGTTAGATACAGCACTTGAGGTGAAGGGAATCAAAGGATATGGGAGTGAAGACGGAATCAGGCTACTGAGTTGGCTGATAAACTATGATCAGAATGAATGGTGGAGCAGGCTCCAAGGGCAAAACGGCCTCCCCCACTACTATTTTCTATGTTTCTATCAGAGAATATAAGGAGGCTAGAAAAAGAAATTGCTTACGTGAGTGGCCAAAGATCTGACAAATGGAGCATAATGTGAAATTGTCTATTTTAGCAAGAAGAACAAAAGGTAAATTACCATTTTATATGGAGAAGTTGAAGAGCTTGGAGGTGCAGAGGAATCTGATGTTTGAATCATAAAAGGCAAGCATGAAGGTACAGAAAGTAATTAGGAAAACTATTAGAATGTCAAAATTGATTGAGAGGAGAATTGAACGGATGTGGTCTTTCTGGATTTTCAGAAGGCGTTTGACAAGGTACCTCACAAGAGGTTATTGCAGAAGGTCAGGGGACATGGAGTTGGGGTAGGGTGTTAGAGTGGATAGAGGATTGGTTGTCAAATAGGGGGCAGAGAGTGGGGATCAATGGGTGCTATTCGGATTGGCGGATGGTGACTAGTGGAGTGCCCCAGGGGTCGGTGCTGGGGCCTCATCTAGTTACCATTTATATAGATGATCTGGAGGAGGGAACCGAGTGTAGGGTGTCGAAATTTGCTGATGACACCAAGATTGGAGGAAAGGCAAACTGTGCGGAGGGTGTGGACAGTCTACAGAAGGATCTAGATAGGCTGGGCGAATGGGCCAGGAAATGGCAAATGGAATTTAATGTTGGCAAGTGCGAGGTGGTCCACTTCGGTAGGAGGAATGGTAGGAAGGATTATCACTTACGTGGCGAAAAACTGCAGCAGGTGATGGTGCAGAGGGACCTTGCGGTCCTTGTGCATGAGTCGCAAAAACCCAGCTTGCAGGTGCAGCAGGTGGTCAGGAAGGCGAATGGGATGCTGGCCTTCATAGCGAGGGGAATTGAATATAAAAGTAGGGAGGTCTTGCTGCGGCTGTATAGGGCATTGGTGAGGCCGCAGCTGGAGTACTGTGTGCAGTTTTGGGCGCCGTATTTACGCAAGGATACTTTGGCCTTGGAGGGAGTGCAGAGGAGGTTTACTAGGCTGATGCCAGAGTTGAGGGGGTTGAGCTATGAGGAGAGGCTGAATAAACTAGGCTTGTACTCGTTAGAGTTTAGAAGAATGAGGGGAGATCTCATTGAGACGTATAAGATGATGAATGGGATGGATAGGATAGAGGTGGAGAGACTCTTCCCGCTCAGAAAGGATAATAGGACTAGGGGGCACAGCCTCAAGATAAAGGGGGGGGCGGTTTAGAACGGAGCTGAGGAGGAACTTCTTCACTCAAAGGGTGGTGAATCTCTGGAATTCTCTGCCCGTTGAAGTGGTGGAGGCTACCTCGCTAAATATTTTTAAGACGCGGGTTGATGGGTTTCTGATAAGAGAGGGGATTAAGGGTTATGGGGAGAGGGCGGGAGTGTGGAACTGAGCCACGACAGATCAGCCATGATCTTATTGAATGGCGGGGCAGGCTCGAAGGCCTACTCCTGCTCCTATTTCTTATGTTCTTATGAATACAGAAGTATTCTGTATTCAATTATACTTGTTATACACGGCATGGATAAATGCACATCTAGGGTACTGTATACCATATCGATCACCCTTTTTTACAGAATGTAAACATATTGGAAGCAGTTTCGAGAAGTTTTACCATGCCACTACTGAGAATGGGTGGGTTGTCTTATGAGGAAAAGTTGGACAGGCTAGATTGGAATTTAGAAGAGTAAGATGTGATTTGATTTAAACATAAGGATTCTGAGGGGTCTTGACGAGGTGGATTTGGAGAATGTGTTTCCTCTTGTGGGAAAATCCAGAATAGGGGTCACTATTTAAAAATAAGGGGTTACCCATTTAAAAGAGAGGTGAGGCAAAATTTTCTCTCTCATGAGGGTCATGAGTCTTTGGAACTCTTCCAGAAAAGGTGTTGGATGCACAGTCTTTTGCATATTTTTAAGGCTGAGATGGACAGATTGTTGGTAAGCAAAAGGTGATAGGTTACTGAGGGTATGCAGGAAGCAGATTTGGGGTTACTATCAAATGAGCCTTGATGTTATTAATGATTGAGCAAGCTCAAGGGGTTGGATGGCCTACTCTTGCTCCTAAATCCATATGTTTATTACAGATGTAATCATAACATTTAGTGAAGTGCAGATTGCTTAAATAAATGGGCACAACAGCAAATTTACATGTCATTTATATTAATGATTTGGATGAGAATATCGGAGGCATGGTTAGTAAGTTTGCAGATGACACCAAGATTGGTGGCGCAATGGACAGTGAAGAAAGTTATCTCGGATCGCAATAGGATCTTGATCAATTGGGCCATTGGGCTGATGAATGGCAGATGGAGTTTAATTTAGATACATGCATTTTGGTAGATTGAACCAGGGACAGGGCTTACTCAGTTAATGGTAGGGCACTGGGGAGAGTTACGGAAGAAAGAGATCGAGGGGTACATATTCATAGCTCCTTGAAAGTGGAGTCACAGGTGGACAGAGTGGTGAAGAAGGCATTCAGTTTCATCGGTCAGAACATTGAATACAGGAGTTGGGACGTCTTGTTGAAGTTGTACAAGACATTGATAAGGCTGCACTTGGAATACTGTGTACAGTTCTGGTCACCCTATTATAGAAAGAATATTATTAAACTAGAAAGAATGCAGAAAAGATTTACTAGGATGCTACCGGGACTCGATGGATTGAGTTATAAGGAAACTGGGACATTTTTCTCTGGAGCACAGAAGGCTGAGGGGTGATCTTATAGAGGTCTATAAAATAATGAGGGGCATCGATCAGCTAGATAGTCAATATCTTTTCCCAAAAGTAGAGGAGTTGAAAACTAGAGGAAATATGTTTAAGGGGAGAGATACAAAAGTGTCCAGCAGGGCAATTTTTTCAGAGGGTGGTGTCTGAAACAAGCTGCCAGAGGTAGTAGTAGAGGCAGGTACAATTTTGTCTTTTAAAAAGCATTTAGACAGTTACATGGGTACAATGGGTATAGAGGGATAGGGGCCAAACGCAGGCAATTGGGAGTAGCTTAGGGTTTAAGAAAAAAGGATAGCATGGACAAGAAGGGCCAAAGGGCCTGTTTCCATACTGTAAACCTCTATGACTGTAAATGGATTTCAATGTAGGAAAATGAGGTCATCCACTTTGGAGCTGAAAAGGATTCAACAGGATACTTTTTAAATGATTTTGGGAATGCAATTTTATACCTAGAAACTAAAAGGGGAGAGTCATGCTTCAGCTATACCAAAGATGTGTGGGTTAGGTTGACTGGCCGTGCTAAGTTGACCCTAGTGTCAGGGGAATAGAGGGGTAAATGTGAGGGGTTACAGGAATAGGGCCTAGATGGGACTGTTGTTGGCGGAGACTCAATGCGCTGAATGGTCTCATTCTGCACTGTTGGGATCCTACACAAAGGATCAGTTCTAGGTACTTGACCTTTAGGAAAGATGTTTTGGACCTTTGAGGGATACAACAAGCATTAAATTACAAGATAAGATTACATGAGCATAAGGTCACATTGCCTAGAATTTTAAAGACAAAGGGGTGCTTTCAATAGAAACAGCTAGATTTGTACTGGTTGGAATGTCAGGAACCTGGGGAGGGGTTGGGGCAGGGGGAGAGAGAGAGCATGGAATAAAATGCAGTGCTAGACCTCTAATAAAATTAGGATACACGTTTATACACGAGTGCCAAAAGTTTGGAACTTTCTTCTATAAACAAGTAACGCAAGATCAATTCTTAATATAAAATCTGAGATTGATAAAATTTTGGGAGCTAAATGGCCTGTTCCACTTTAGGTTGCCTGTCCCAAATTGTAACCCCCAACTTGTGATGGTCTAGAAGGCAACGGCCATATCCCATGAATGAACAGAAAAAAACACACCCTGTGAAACAGTTCAGGCCATTGACTATATTAAAGACACATCACAAAAGTAGATTGTTATTATAACTCCATTTCTTCACTGGTTGGCTTTGCAGAAGAGATGACGATGGTCAATTTGTATCCCCATCCCAGCTCAGTGAAGAAAAGCACGCTATATCTATCATTGCATTGTAGAAGCAAATTACAGCCAATACTTCTGAATACTGGACACTTACTCTGTCCAGCATATGCTGTTCCACCATAAAAACAAGAAACAGAGAGCTTCCTGGTTATATCCTTGATATCTTTCGCCACTTGAATGGCCAGTTCCCTTGTCGGAGTAAGCACAAGGACCTGGTCAGGGAAAATGGAGAAAGTATGAGACTGTTATGCATGACTCCAGAATACTAATATACAACCAGTAACTGAGAAGTTTTGATTAATAATCAAGAGACCTGAATCCCACATTATATTCTGTCATGTTCTTGCCCACTCACTAAGTCTATATTCAGGCTGAAGTTACCCTTGATTCCAGCAATGTTCATGTTATCTAATCTCCTGATTAATACCATACCTCATACTTCAAGAATACAGAGATAGCAGGAAGGAGCTCAAACAAGGAGTTAGGTGGGTTAAAAGGGTCCATGAAGGGTCCTTGACTAGCTGAGTTAAGGAGAATCCCAAGGCATTTCATACATATATTAGGAACAAGAGGAACTAGGGAAAGAATAGGCCCATTCGAGGGTAAAGGAGGGAGGTTATGCGTAGAGCAGAGGAAGTGGATGAGATCCTTATTGAGTTCTTTGCATTGGTATACACCAAAGAGAGGGACATGAGGGATGTTGAGGTTAGGGAAGGGCGTGTGAATACTCTCAGGCAGGTCAATATAACAGAGGAGGAAGTTTTGGGTGTCTTAAAACACATTACGGTAGACAAGGCAGCACGGTAGCACAGTGGTTAGCACTACTGCTTCACAGCTCCAGGGTCCTGGGTTCAATTCCCGGCTCGGGTCACTGTCTGTGTGGAGCTTGTACATTCTCCTCATGAGTGCGTGGGTTTCCTCTGGGTGCTCCAGTTTCCTCCCACAGTCCAAAGAAGGTTAGGTTGATTGACCATGCTAAAAAATTGCCCCTTCGTGTTCTGAGATGCGTAAGCTAGAGGAATTATGAGTAATATATACGTAGGGATATGAGGGTAGGGCCTGGGTGGGATTGTGGTCGGTGCAGACTCGATGGGCCAAAGGGCCTTTTTCTGCACTGTTCTATGAAGTTTCCAAGGCCAGATCTATCTAAAGATACTGTGAGAAACAAGGGAGGAAACAACTGAGGCTTTAAGATACTTTGCACGCCCTTTAGCTACAGGAGAGGTTCCAAAGGACTGGAGAATGGCAAATTCTTTGGTTAGAAATGGAAACCGAGATAACCCTGGTCATTACAGGTCGTTGAACCTGCCATCAGTGGTGGGAAAGCTGTTGGAGAAGTTACGGAGAGACAGGATTTATTCATATTTGGAAGCAAATGGACTTGTTAGTGTTAGGCAGCATAGTTTTGTACGGGGATGGTCATGTCTCATCAACTTGATTGAGGTTTTTCAGGAGGTGACAGGAATACTGACAAGGGAAAGGCGGTGGATGTTGTCTACATGGACTTCAGTAAGGCATCTGACAAATAAGGCATTTCCTTCATGACAGACTGTTCAAAAGGTAAAGTCTCATGGGATTTAGGGTGAGCTGGTTAGATGAATACAGATTTGGCATCGCCATAGAAGACAGAAAATATTGGTGGAAGGGCGCTTTACAAAATGAAGATCTGTAACTAGTAGTGTTCCACAGGGATCAGTGCTAGGGCTGCTTTTGTTTGCAGTATAAACACACACGCGAAAAAAATTATAGGATATCTGATTAGTAAATTGGCAGATGACACAAAAATTGGCGGAGTTGCAGATCATGACGAGGATTATCCAAGGATGCAGTAGGATTTAATAGATTGCACACTTGGGCAGAAAAATGGCAGATGGAGTTTAATCCGGACAAATGCGAGGTGACGTATTTTGGAAGACAAAATTCAAGTATGAATTATACAGTAAATATCATAACATTTAGGAGCATTGACATGCAGAGGAATCTAGATGTACAGGTCCTCAGATCTCTGAAAGTGGCAACACAAGTGGATCAGGTGGTCAAGGCATAAAGCATGCTTGCCTTCAACATCTGAGGCATTGAATATAAGAGTTGGCAAGTTTTGTTACAGCTGTAACCAACTTTAGTTAGGCCACATTTGGAATGTTGCATGTAGTTCTGGTTGTCACACTACCAGAAGGTCATAGAGAGGTTACAAGGGTTTACCTGGATGTTGCCTGGTCTGGAAGGTTTTCAATACGAGGCAAGCATGGATAAACTCGGATTGTTTTCACTGGAAAGATGGAGGCTGAGGGACAACCTGATAGAGATCTACAATATTATGACACACAGACCAGGAGAATCATCAACGGTCAAAGGATAGAAAGGTCAACTACAAGAGGTCACAGGTTTCAGATGAGGTTTCAGGGGAATATTTGGGGAGATGTGCAAGTCAAGTTTTTCAGAGGGTGGTGACTGCCTGGAACACACTGCCAGAGCAGGTGGTGGAAGCAGGCACATTAGCAAAGTTCAACATGTATCTTGATTGACACGTGAAGAGGCAGCAAACAAAGGGACAACAACCACATATGGGCAATAAGTAGTAGGTCCAAATAAGGATTAGATATCAGCGCAGGCTTGTTGGGCCTAAGGGCCTGTTCCTGTGTTTACTACCACCGCTGCTTGCTGGCCTATAAAGAACTACAACCGATGCATGCTGCCCTTGGCTACTTTAAACAGATCCACACATAGCTCTTCCAATCTGAGATCCTCCCTTATTACTCCATTGTTCCTGATCCTCCCTTAACACTGTACTGTTCCCAGATTTTCTCTCTCCACAGATGCTATCAGACCTGCTGAGATTTTCCAGCATTTCTGTTTTTGGTTCTGTATTACGCAGTCTGGTTCTCTTAAGTTGTCTGGCATCACCCCTCTCCTTTCAATCTTGCGGGTCAAACCAAGTAAACAAACTTAAATTACGTCCGGACAAAGAAAAAGGGGGCAGCTCCCCAAATGCCTGCACACTCCTAATCTGCAGCGTGACCACTTCCCTAAGCGAGCTGATAACATAGCTCTCACCTTCATGCATACACAACAGTAGCTCCAGCCATCACTCGTGTTCCGAAACTCAGAACTTGAGCTTCTACAGACAGCTTCCAACAATACTGCAGGGTGCACATTCCACTCATCTTAACTTTAAAAACCATTTACAATAATTAGAATAACTTAGTAATTACTCACTGATCAGTTTCTTCCCCATACCAAAAGTAAAAGTCAACCACTGGAGGCTAACAAAAGGTACATACAGCAGCACAGCCCTCACCAAACTTCACACTGTGCACTCAAAAGCAACTCTGAGTGCTGGAACATCGCTCCTTACACTGGAACCTATTGAGTTTCTAACCTGGTGCTCACTATGTGCTAAGTAGGAGAGTTTGCACAAAAGAAAGAAGCTATGGTTGCTTTTCAATCTGAAGGTCCTCCAGCAGTCTACCTAGTAGCTCATTTACCTTGGGAGGTCGATTCCTCCTCCTGTCAGCAGCTCCTGTTTGCAGCTTTTCCACCAGTGGGATGGCAAAGGAGAAGGTTTTGCCAGTGCCAGTCCTGGCCTGTGCCACACAATCATTCCCATCATAGATGCAGTTGAATGTCTGTGCTTGTATTGGAAACAAGTAGGTCACACCACGGGCTATAGAACAATAATCAAAGGAATGCAAAAGATTAGAAAGAACAATTCGGCAACATTCTTATTTCAAAACTGACAAACTACATCAAAAATAACCCAAACTGAGCAAAAGGTTTTCATTGTTGTCCAGAGCTTGACTCATTATAGGAAACAGTAAGCTATGAAACTGCCCACACTGGCAACAATGTCTCTTCCTCAATGATCACTCCCTCTGGGACTGTGTTAAATCTCCTGGGGTTCACCATTTTGCCTTTTAGAAGCTTTTAAGGCCCTACTTAGTTATCCATACCAAACAGAAATTTGCTATTCTTAGGATTTGAAATGTTTAATTTATCCCCAGGCTTAGAAGTCAGGGCCACAGTTTTCAGATTTCTGCAACTCTTGTGAAAAATTGCACCTCCACACCAACCCTGAACATCTGAGCTCTAATTCCAACATTGTACCCTATTGCTCTGGACTCCTCCTCCCAGGGAATTAATTTCTTGCAACACTCCAGGTTAATATCTTGGACAAATTAAACTAACAGACAAAAGTTACAGGGCGGGAAAGTCAGAGTATTTCAAAACAAAATGAACAAACTGAAAAATGAATAGAAGCTGTATCTGGAATAAAACAGGGGAATTGAAAACACTGTGGATAGAGTCACAATTATTGAAACACAGTTTCAGATAAATCAGAATTGGAAATTAAACACTGGAGTGTAACGTTTTTAGAATAAGTATGGAGTAAAACAGTTATAGTTATTAGAGTAAACAATGTCAGTGGGAAAAGGAACACAGTTTTCAACAAGGACAAAGTAGAGTTTGTAGAAATAAAAGATCACTCACACTACTGGCATGCAAACCACCTAAACAGTGGAAGGGAAGTGAACAAAATTGTACAAACCTATATGGAACGTTGTCGCTCTGGTGCCAGGGTCAAGGCTGTCGTGGAGGAGCTGCAGGATATTTTACGGGGGACGGTGGTCAGCAAGAGGTCACCATGTAGGTACCAATGGGTCAGTTAGGAAAGGGGATGAGATTCTGAAAGCAGATTCTGGGAAGGAGATTTAAAAGCAGGACCCCTGAGGTAGCAATTTCAGGATTACTCCCAATCCCACAATCTTGGGTACAGTACATTTGAGTGATGAAACATGGGGTTGGAGCGAGGGTGTCAGATGTCTGAGGCATCAGGACCAAGGTGGGATCTGTACAAGCCAAACAGCCCACACCTGAACAAGACTGGGTCAAATGCATGGAGATTTGTTAATGCTGTTTAACCCGAAGGGCACATGGCAGCATACTAGATTAAACTTGGATTAAAGAGGGCAGCTCAACATCCCCTGATGTAAAGTTTGCAGGAATTGAGAATGGGCATCCATGAGCCTGCCTGGTGCAGCACTCATCCAACCTGAGCAAAAAGGCCCAGCCCCAATCTGCACTGTTATCTGATCACAGCCACACTGACACAGAGAAGTTGCCAGGGTTGCTAACTGCGAGTGAAACTTGATTAAAAAGTAGACACGGGCGGCACGGTAGCACAGTGGTTAGCACTGCTGCTTCACAGCTCCAGGGTCCTGGGTTCGATTCCCGGCTCGGGTCACTGCCTGTGTGGAGTTTGCACATTCTCCTCGTGTCTGCGTGGGTTTTCTCCGGGTGCTCCGGTTTCCTCCCACAGTCCAAAGATGTGCGGGTTAGGTTCATTGGCTATGCTAAAATTGCCCCTTAGTGTCCAGGGATGTGTAGGTTAGAGGGATTAGCAGGTAAATGTGTAGGGATATGGGGATAGGGTCTGGGTGGGATTGTGTTCGGTGCAGACTCGATGGGCCGAAGGGCCTGTTTCTGCACTGTAGGGTTCTAGGTTCTAGACATCTGGCAATAGAAATGCTGGATTCAGATACGATTTGCCTATCGCTGATTCACACTATCAGATACTTGACCCTGGCTGCAGGGAGCTCACAACCTCTGGGATGAGATGAAGGCCAAGGTTCAAAGGCCCATCAAGAATTTTGCAGGCTACAACACCTCTCGGCACTGAGCAGAGATTTCAAGTGCAGAAACTGTTGTAAATTGAGATGATAACAGTGAAAAATGAAGACTAAAGAACTTGAAATAAATAGCTGTCATGGGTGATTGTAGAATTGAAAATCTATTAAAGAAGAAAGCAGATGCTGCCAGCAATTGGGAGACATGGTGGCACAGTGCTTAGCACTGCTGCCTCACTAGATGATTGTGGAGTTTGTAAGTTGTCTGTGAAGGTTTTCTCCAGGTGTTTCCTCTCAGTCTAAAGAAGTCAGGTTAGGTAGACTGGCGATATTGAATTGTTACTCAGTGTTTAGGTTAGAGAGAATTGGCCGTGGTAAATGCACAGAGTTAGAGGATTAGGGCAAGAGCTGGGCCTGGATGGGATGCTCTGTTGGAGAGTCAGTGCAGACCCGATGGGCCAAATGGCCTCCTTCTGCACTGTAGGGATCCTATGAGATCACAAACAGCAATCTCCAAATGAGAAAATACAAACAGATAACACATACCCTTCAGCAGTTCAATAGTTTCTCGAGAAATCTTGAAGTTTGAAAAGTCCCCTTCTTTCTGTTCTGGCGTGAGCTCCTATGGATTAGCATTAAAAGAATTTCACCATGACGTTTAAAATTCTTCTATTCAGCACGTGATGTCAAAGAAAGCACTTCTGCTCACCGGGAACACAGAAAACATTTCCAACCTGTCAATAACATACTAACAGGAAACACGTGACAGGAAAGTAAATGAAGAGAGCACCACAAACTGTTCAAAACGGCGATATAGGGAGATTGCTGACAGTTTGGGGATGATGAGCAAAGATTGCCGATAGTTTGGGGTGACGAAGAGAGACTGCCGATAGTTTGGGGTTCTGGGGTGACGAAGGGAGATTGCCAATAGTTTGGGGTGATGAAGAGAGATTGCCGATAGTTTGGGGGCGACATGGGGAAATTGCTGACAGTTTGGGGGCAATGAGGGAAGATTACTGACAGTTTGGGGTTCTGGGGTGATATGGGGAGATTGCTGACAAGTTGGGTGTGATGAGGGGAAATTGCAGACAGTTTGGGGGCAATGAGGGTGGGGAGGGACTGGAATGCCCTGCCAGCTGCAGTTGTAAATGCACCTAGTTTGGGGGCGTTTAAGAGATCTGTGGATAGGTTTATGGACGAAAAGGGATTGGTTTAGATTAGTGGGTCACTGTTTTTTTTTTAAAAACTGGACAGCGCAACATCGTAGGCCGAAGGGCCTGTTCTGCGCTGTAATGTTCTATGTTCTATTGCTGTCAATTTGGGGTTAGGGATGACTTGGGAGATTGCTGACAGTTTTGAGATTTTGGGATGTTATGCGGGGATTGCTGACAGGTTGGGGTAGATTGCTGACAGGTTGGGGGTGATGGGGGGGAGATTGCTGACTGGTTGGGGGTGATGGGGGGAGATTGCTGACAGGTTGGGGGTGATGGGGGGGAGATTGCTGACAGATTGGGGGTGATGGGGGGGAGATTGCTGACAGGTTGGGGGTGATGGGGGGAGATTGCTGACAGGTTGGGGGTGATGGGGGGAGATTGCTGACAGGTTGGGGGGGATGGGGGAGATTGCTGACAGGTTGGGGGTGATGGGGGGAGATTGCTGACAGGTTGGGGGGGATGGGGGAGATTGCTGACAGGTTGGGGGTGATGGGGGGGGGATTGCTGACAGGTTGGGGGTGATGGGGGAGATTGCTGACAGGTTGGGGGTGATGGGGGAGATTGCTGACAAGTTGGGGATGATGGGGGGAGATTGCTGACAGGTTGGGGGTGATGGGGAAGATTGCTGACAGGTTGGGGGTGATGGGGGAGATTGCTGACAAGTTGGGGATGATGGGGGGAGATTGCTGACAGGTTGGGGGTGATGGGGGGAGATTGCTGACTGGTTGGGGGTGATGGGGGGAGATTGCTGACAGGTTGGGGGTGATGGGGGGAGATTGCTGACAGGTTGGGGGTGATGGGGGGAGATTGCTGACAGGTTGGGGATGATGGGGGAGATTGCTGACAGGTTGGGGGTGATGGGGGGAGATTGCTGACAGGTTGGGGGTGATGGGGGGGAGATTGCTGACAGATTGGGGGTGATGGGGGGGAGATTGCTGACAGGTTGGGGGTGATGGGGAAGATTGCTGACAGGTTGGGGGGGATGGGGAAGATTGCTGACAGGTTGGGGGTGATGGGGGAGATTGCTGACAAGTTGGGGATGATGGGGGGGAGATTGCTGACAGGTTGGGGGTGATGGGGGGGAGATTGCTGACAGGTTGGGGGTGATGGGGGGGAGATTGCTGACAGGTTGGGGGTGATGGGGGGGAGATTGCTGACAGGTTGGGGGTGATGGGGGGGAGATTGCTGACAGGTTGGGGGTGATGGGGGGGAGATTGCTGACAGGTTGGGGGTGATGGGGGGGAGATTGCTGACAGGTTGGGGGTGATGGGGGGGAGATTGCTGACAGGTTGGGGGTGATGGGGGAGATTGCTGACAGGTTGGGGGGGATGGGGGAGATTGCTGACAGGTTGGGGGTGATGGGGAAGATTGCTGACAGGTTGGGGGTGATGGGGGGGAGATTGCTGACAGGTTGGGGGTGATGGGGGAGATTGCTGACAGGTTGGGGGTGATGGGGGGGAGATTGCTGACAGGTTGGGGGTGATGGGGGGAGATTGCTGACAGGTTGGGGGTGATGGGGGGAGATTGCTGACAGGTTGGGGGTGATGGGGAAGATTGCTGACAGGTTGGGGGTGATGGGGGGAGATTGCTGACAGGTTGGGGGTGATGGGGAAGATTGCTGACAGGTTGGGGGTGATGGGGGGGAGATTGCTGACAGGTTGGGGGTGATGGGGGAGATTGCTGACAGGTTGGGGGTGATGGGGGGGAGATTGCTGACAGGTTGGGGGTGATGGGGGGAGATTGCTGACAGGTTGGGGGTGATGGGGGGAGATTGCTGACAGGTTGGGGGTGATGGGGAAGATTGCTGACAGGTTGGGGGTGATGGGGGGAGATTGCTGACAGGTTGGGGGTGATGGGGAAGATTGCTGACAGGTTGGGGGTGATGGGGGGGAGATTGCTGACAGGTTGGGGGTGATGGGGAGATTGCTGACAGGTTGGGGGTGATGGGGGGGGGATTGCTGACAGGTTGGGGGTGATGGGGGAGATTGCTGACAGGTTGGGGGGGATGGGGGAGATTGCTGACAGGTTGGGGGTGATGGGGGGAGATTGCTGACAGGTTGGGGGTGATGGGGGGAGATTGCTGACAGGTTGGGGGTGATGGGGGAGATTGCTGACAGGTTGGGGGTGATGGGGGGGAGATTGCTGACAGGTTGGGGGAGATTGCTGACAGGTTGGGGGTGATGGGGGGAGATTGCTGACAGGTTGGGGGAGATTGCTGACAGGTTGGGGGTGATGGGGGGAGATTGCTGACAGGTTGGGGGTGATGGGGGGAGATTGCTGACAGGTTGGGGGAGATTGCTGACAGGTTGGGGGTGATGGGGGGAGATTGCTGACAGGTTGGGGGAGATTGCTGACAGGTTGGGGGTGATGGGGGGAGATTGCTGACTGGTTGGGGGTGATGGGGGAGATTGCTGACAGGTTGGGGGTGATGGGGGGAGATTGCTGACAGGTTGGGGGAGATTGCTGACAGGTTGGGGGTGATGGGGGGAGATTGCTGACAGGTTGGGGGTGATGGGGAGATTGCTGACAGGTTGGGGGGGATGGGGGAGATTGCTGACAGGTTGGGGGTGATGGGGGAGATTGCTGACAGGTTGGGGGTGATGGGGGAGATTGCTGACAGGTTGGGGGTGATGGGGGGAGATTGCTGACAGGTTGGGGGAGATTGCTGACAGGTTGGGGGTGATGGGGGGAGATTGCTGACAGGTTGGGGGTGATGGGGGGAGATTGCTGACAGGTTGGGGGTGATGGGGGAGATTGCTGACAGGTTGGGGGTGATGGGGGGAGATTGCTGACAGGTTGGGGGTGATGGGGGAGATTGCTGACAGGTTGGGGGTGATGGGGGAGATTGCTGACAGGTTGGGGGTGATGGGGGGAGATTGCTGACAGGTTGGGGGTGATGGGGGGGAGATTGCTGACAGGTTGGGGGTGATGGGGAGATTGCTGACAGGTTGGGGGTGATGGGGGAGATTGCTGACAGGTTGGGGGTGATGGGGGAGATTGCTGACAGGTTGGGGGTGATGGGGGAGATTGCTGACAGGTTGGGGGTGATGGGGGGAGATTGCTGACAGGTTGGGGGAGATTGCTGACAGGTTGGGGGTGATGGGGGGAGATTGCTGACAGGTTGGGGGTGATGGGGGGAGATTGCTGACAGGTTGGGGGTGATGGGGGAGATTGCTGACAGGTTGGGGGTGATGGGGGATATTGCTGACAGGTTGGGGGTGATGGGGGGGAGATTGCTGACAGGTTGGGGGTGATGGGGGGAGATTGCTGACAGGTTGGGGGTGATGGGGGGGAGATTGCTGACAGGTTGGGGGTGATGGGGGGGAGATTGCTGACAGGTTGGGGGTGATGGGGGGGGATTGCTGACAGGTTGGGGGTGATGGGGGGGAGATTGCTGACAGGTTGGGGGTGATGGGGGGAGATTGCTGACAGGTTGGGGGTGATGGGGGGAGATTGCTGACAGGTTGGGGGTGATGGGGGGAGATTGCTGACAGGTTGGGGGTGATGGGGGAGATTGCTGACAGGTTGGGGGTGATGGGAGAGATTGCTGACAGGTTGGGGGTGATGGGGGGGAGATTGCTGACAGGTTGGGGGTGATGGGGGGAGATTGCTGACAGGTTGGGGGTGATGGGGGGAGATTGCTGACAGGTTGGGGGTGATGGGGGGAGATTGCTGACAGGTTGGGGGTGATGGGGGAGATTGCTGACAGGTTGGGGGTGATGGGGGGGAGATTGCTGACAGGTTGGGGGTGATGGGGGAGATTGCTGACAGGTTGGGGGTGATGGGGGGAGATTGCTGACAGGTTGGGGGTGATGGGGGGAGATTGCTGACAGGTTGGGGGTGATGGGGGGAGATTGCTGACAGGTTGGGGGTGATGGGGGGAGATTGCTGACAGGTTGGGGGTGATGGGGGGAGATTGCTGACAGGTTGGGGGTGATGGGGGAGATTGTTGACAGGTTGGGGGTGATGGGGGGGGAGATTGCTGACAGGTTGGGGGTGATGGGGGGAGATTGCTGACAGGTTGGGGGTGATGGGGGGAGATTGCTGACAGGTTGGGGGTGATGGGGGGTGATTGCTGACTGGTTGGGGGTGATGGGGGGAGATTGCTGACAGGTTGGGGGTGATGGGGGAGATTGCTGACTGGTTGGGGGTGATGGGGGGAGATTGCTGACTGGTTGGGGGTGATGGGGGGGAGATTGCTGACAGGTTGGGGGTGATGGGGGAGATTGCTGACTGGTTGGGGGTGATGGGGGGAGATTACTGACAGGTTGGGGGAGATTGCTGACAGGTTGGGGGTGATGGGGGGAGATTGCTGACAGGTTGGGGGTGATTGCTGATAGGTTGGGGGTGATGGGGGGAGATTGCTGACTGGTTGGGGGTGATGGGGGGGAGATTGCTGACAGGTTGGGGGTGATGGGGGGAGATTGCTGACAGGTTGGGGGTGATGGGGGAGATTGCTGACTGGTTGGGGGTGATGGGGGGAGATTGCTGACAGGTTGGGGGTGATGGGGGAGATTGCTGACTGGTTGGGGGTGATGGGGGGGGGATTGCTGACTGGTTGGGGGTGATGGGGGGAGATTACTGACAGGTTGGGGGTGATTGCTGACAGGTTGGGGGTGATGGGGGGAGATTGCTGACTGGTTGGGGGTGATGGGGGGAGATTGCTGACAGGTTGGGGGTGATGGGGGAGATTGCTGACAGGTTGGGGGTGATGGGGGAGATTGCTGACAGGTTGGGGGTGATGGGGGGTGATTGCTGACAGGTTGGGGGTGATGGGGGGAGATTGCTGACTGGTTGGGGGTGATGGGGGGGAGATTGCTGACAGGTTGGGGATGATGGGGGAGATTGCTGACAGGTTGGGGGTGATGGGGGGTGATTGCTGACAGGTTGGGGGTGATGGGGGGAGATTGCTGACAGGTTGGGGGTGATGGGGGGTGATTGCTGACAGGTTGGGGGTGATGGGGGGAGATTGCTGACTGGTTGGGGGTGATGGGGGGGGATTGTTGACAGGTTGGGGGTGATGGGGGGGGGATTGCTGACTGGTTGGGGGTGATGGGGGGGGGATTGCTGACTGGTTGGGGGTGATGGGGGGGGATTGTTGACAGGTTGGGGGTGATGGGGGGAGATTGTTGACAGGTTGGGGGTGATGGGGGGAGATTGCTGACAGGTTGGGGGTGATGGGGGGAGATTGTTGACAGGTTGGGGGTGATGGGGGGAGATTGTTGACAGGTTGGGGGTGATGGGGGGGTGATTGTTGACAGGTTGGGGGTGATGGGGGGGGATTGCTGACAGGTTGGGGATGATGGGGGAGATTGCTGACTGGTTGGGGGAGATTGCTGACAGGTTGGGGGTGATGGGGGAGATTGCTGACAGGTTGGGGGTGATGGGGGGAGATTGTTGACAGGTTGGGGGTGATGGGGGGAGATTGCTGACAGGTTGGGGGGGATGGGGGGAGATTGCTGACTGGTTGGGGGTGATGGGGGGAGATTGTTGACAGGTTGGGGGTGATGGGGGGGGATTGCTGACAGGTTGGGGATGATGGGGGGGATTGCTGACTGGTTGGGGGAGATGGGGGGGATTGCTGACTGGTTGGGGGAGATTGCTGACAGGTTGGGGGTGATGGGGGGAGATTGTTGACAGGTTGGGGGTGATGGGGGGAGATTGCTGACAGGTTGGGGGGGATGGGGGGAGATTGCTGACTGGTTGGGGGTGATGGGGGGAGATTGTTGACAGGTTGGGGGTGATGGGGGGGGATTGCTGACAGGTTGGGGGTGATGGGGGGAGATTGTTGACAGGTTGGGGGTGATGGGGGGGTGATTGCTGATAGGTTGGGGGTGATGGGGGGGGGATTGCTGACAGGTTGGGGGTGATGGGGGGAGATTGTTGACAGGTTGGGGGTGATGGGGGGAGATTGTTGACAGGTTGGGGGTGATGGGGGGAGATTGCTGACAGGTTGGGGGTGATGGGGGGGGGATTGCTGACAGGTTGGGGGTGATGGGGGGAGATTGTTGACAGGTTGGGGGTGATGGGGGGAGATTGCTGACAGGTTGGGGGTGATGGGGGGGGGATTGCTGACAGGTTGGGGGTGATGGGGGGGCTGAATTCTCACCTCCTCTATTTCACCCTCTGAATACTGACAGGAATCGTCACTCGAGCGTGGGATGATTTCTGATTTTGACTCATCTGTCAATCCGTTTCTTTCTTTCCGTTTACTTTTTTTGTCATCTTTGTGCTCACAATCCTCCCTCTTCTGTCTCTTTGATTTGGGAGGTTTCACTTCACTTCCAGCAGCTTCCTCCACTTGGCCATTTTCCTCCAGTCTGGACTTTTTCTCTGGAATCTCGTTCCTTTCCGAATGTTTCCTCTTCTCTTTATCTCTCTAGGATTAAACAGTAAGAATGGGAACGTTAGCAGCGGCCGGACACTCTCCCGGGCCCACTCTCCCACCTCGATTTCAGAGCCGCTTCCCCAGCCGGCCCACTGTCAGGCTGTCCCGGGATCAGCGCCAGCCTGAGGCCGCAGCTTCGGCCCAGACAGCCGGCCGCTTTCAGGCGGGTCCACGGATCTCACCTTGCTCTTTTTATGCACCACTGTGTTCAGGGACTCGGCTTCCATGGCGGGCTCCGGGTCCTCGGGCTGGCAACTGAGACGAGCCGGCATTTCTCGATGGTGAAGCGGGACACGCGGCACCAACGAACCGATCACTGCGGCAGCGGCCGGAAAAAGGAAGCACACGGTCCGAGGACCGAAACTCCGGGCACAGCACTTCTCCCGGCTCCTCCCGGTACTGCAGTCCGATACCCCGGGTGATTCCTCCGTGCACAGCGCTATTCCCGGCTCCTCCCGGTACTGCAGTCCGATACCCCGGGTGATTCCTCCGTGCACAGCGCTATTCCCGGCTCCTCCCGGTACTGCAGTCCGATACCCCGGGTGATTCCTCCGTGCACAGCGCTATTCCCGGCTCCTCCCGGTACTGCAGTCCGAAACCCCGGGTGATTCCTCCGTGCACAGCGCTATTCCCGGCTCCTCCCGGTACTGCAGGCCGATACCCCGGGTGATTCCTCCGTGATGTGGGTAAGCCGGCGTTGGACTGGCGTAAACACAGTAAAAAGTCTGACAACACCAGGTTTTAGTCCAACCGATTTATTTGATAATATTCTCACAAGCTTTCAAGGTTACCCTCTTCGTCAGGTGAATGGAGAGTTCTGGCCTCAGACAGAGTATATAAAGCACAGACAGTTTAGAGATTGCTGATTAGAATGCGAATCCTTACACCTAACCTGCTGTTCAAGTCTTAAAGTGGCTGATAATGTGAGTGGAAGGAGCACTGATCACAGTTTAAAGAGATGTGTATTGTCTCCAGACAGTACAGTAAGTGAGGTTTTGCAAACCCAGGCAAGTCACGGGGGTTACAGATAGTGCGACATGAACCCAAGATCCCTGTTGAGACCGTCCTCATGTGTGCGGAACTTGGCTATCAGTCTCTGTTCAGCGACTCTGCGCTGTCGTGTGTCATGAAGGCCGCCTTGGAGAATGCTTACCCGAAGGTCAGAGGCTGAATGCCCGTGACCACTGAAGTGTTCGCCAACAGGAAGGGAACAGTCTTGCCTGGTGACTGTCGAGCGATGTTCATTCATCCGTTGTCGTAGCGTCTGCATGGTCTCCCCAATGTACCATGTACTGATAGCCAAGTTCCGCACACATGAGGACGGTCTCAACAGGGATCTTGGGTTCATGTCGCACTATCTGTAACCCCCGTGACTTGCCTGGGTTTGCAAAACCTCACTTACTGTACTGTCTGGAGACAATACACATCTCTTTAAACTGTGATCAGTGCTCCTTCCACTCACATTATCAGCCACGTTAAGACTTGAACAGCAGGTTAGGTGCAAAGATTCGCATTCTAATCAGCAATCTCTAAACTGTCTGTGCTTTATATGCTCTGTCTGAGGCCAGAACTCTCCATTCACCTGACGAAGAGGGTAACCTCGAAAGCTTGTGAGAATATTATCAAATAAATCGGTTGGACTAAAACCTGGTGTTGTCAGACTTTTTACTGTGTTTACGCCAGTCCAACGCCGGCATACCCACATCATTCCTCCGTGCACAGCGCTATTCACGGCTCCTCCCGGTACTGCAGGCCGAAACCCCGGGTGATTCCTCCGTGCACAGCGCTATTCCCGGCTCCTCCCGGTACTGCAGGCAAATACCCCGGGTGATTCCTCCGTGCACAGCGCTATTCCCGGCTCCTCCCGGTACTGCAGGCCGAACATTCTCCAGTAATTTTATCTCAGGTCGCAAACTCAGACCACGGAAATTGTTTTTTTTGTACTTTTTGTTTCTTGTTCCGCTCTTCCTGCAACAGGAGTCACCGCCACAGCTTCCACCTGCACCCAGGAACTGGGTGAGCCTCCCACTGGGTGAGCCTCCCGCTGGGTGAGCCTCCCGCTGGGTGAGCCTCCCACTGGGTGAGCCTCCCACTGGGTGAGCCTGTCGCTGGGTGAGCCTCCCACTGGGTGAGCCACCCGCTGGGTGAGCCACCCGCTGGGTGAGCCTCCCGCTGGGTGAGCCTGTCGCTGGGTGAGCCTCCCACTGGGTGAGCCTGTCGCTGGGTGAGCCTGTCGCTGGGTGAGCCTGTCGCTGGGTGAGCCTGTCGCTGGGTGAGCCTCCCGCTGGGTGAGCCTCCCGCTGGGTGAGCCACCCGCTGGGTGAGCCTCCCGCTGGGTGAGCCTGTCGCTGGGTGAGCCTCCCGCTGGGTGAGCCTCCCGCTGGGTGAGTCTCCCGCTGGGTGAGCCTCCCACTGGGTGAGCCACCCGCTGGGTGAGCCTCCCGCTGGGTGAGCCTGTCGCTGGGTGAGCCTCCCGCTGGGTGAGCCTCCCGCTGGGTGAGCCACCCGCTGGGTGAGCCACCCGCTGGGTGAGCCACCCGCTGGGTGAGCCACCCGCTGGGTGAGCCTCCCACTGGGTGAGCCACCCGCTGGGTGAGCCTCCCGCTGGGTGAGCCACCCGCTGGGTGAGCCACCCGCTGGGTGAGCCTCCCGCTGGGTAAGCCTGTCGCTGGGTGAGCCTCCCGCTGGGTGAGCCTCCCGCTGGGTGAGTCTCCCGCTGGGTGAGCCTCCCGCTGGGTGAGCCTGTCGCTGGGTGAGCCTCCCGCTGGGTGAGCCTCCCGCTGGGTGAGCCTCCCGCTGGGTGAGCCTCCCACTGGGTGAGCCTGTCGCTGGGTGAGCCTCCCACTGGGTGAGCCTCCCGCTGGGTGAGCCTGTCGCTGGGTGAGCCTGTCGCTGGGTGAGCCTCCCGCTGGGTGAGCCTCCCGCTGGGTGAGCCTGTCGCTGGGTGAGCCTCCCACTGGGTGAGCCTCCCGCTGGGTGAGCCTCCCGCTGGGTGAGCCTCCCGCTGGGTGAGCCTCCCGCTGGGTGAGCCTCCCACTGGGTGAGCCTCCCACTGGGTGAGCCTCCCACTGGGTGAGCCTCCCACTGGGTGAGCCTGTCGCTGGGTGAGCCTCCCACTGGGTGAGCCTCCCGCTGGGTGAGCCTCCCACTGGGTGAGCCTCCCACTGGGTGAGCCTGTCGCTGGGTGAGCCTCCCACTGGGTGAGCCTCCCACTGGGTGAGCCTCCCACTGGGTGAGCCTGTCGCTAGGTGAGCCTCCCACTGGGTGAGCCTCCCACTGGGTGAGCCTCCCGTTGGGTGGGCCTCCCAGGCTCACCCAGCGACAGGCTCACCCAGCGACAGGCTCACCCAGCGACAGGCTCACCCAGTGGGAGGCTCAGCCCTCCAAGTCTGTACCCATCACATCCGATCTATATCAACCGTTTAAATCCCCCATTCCCCATCAGTATAAAATCTGGGGTAGGGGATCCTCACTGTGAGTGGCAGGCTCCATGTGATAGCCAAGTCCCAGTGGAGTCATAGTGGGCCACAGCTGAGAGACTCAACAAGATTCTTGAGGTTCTGTGGCTCATGGCTGAGAGCTTGCACGAGACCCAGTGGGACAGTGCTGAGACATAGCGGGTTAGGGCAGCAGCCCTTGAGAATGTGGCCCAGTCACAGAGGGTCATGGCTGAGGGGTTGAAGAGCATGGCCCAGTCTCAGAGGGCACTTGCTGCCGCCATTCATAGGTGGCTCCCGACTCAGTGGTCATTGCAGAGGGCTCGGTCAGTATGGGTAGAATGCAGGTGGTCCCCCAGAAGCTCTGCCGTCCTAGAGAGTGACCCAGAGGCCCACAGGAATCCTGAGGCGGGAGGGGGAAAGTCTCGTGCCTGTGCTGGGCCTTCCAGCCAGGAGACTGTGGCTACACCTTCTGACTCCCCCTTTCCTGAGACTGGGGCAGCGGGATGAAGAGAATCTTGTGGATACGTTCCAGAAACCTGGAAGCCGACTCGTGCCCTTAGGGCCTCTTGAGGATGCCCACCAAACGCATCACAGGCCAAGAGCTAAGGTAGCTGCTGACCCCCTCCACCTCCGATGTACATTCTGGGGAGTCACTGAGACATTGTGGTCGGTTCCGTAAGGTTAGGAAGTTGTAGTTGCACTGAGATGGCACAGGTGAAAGGCTGCACTAGTTAGATAGATTTTTAAGCACCTTACAGTTTTCTGTTCACACGTTATTATGTTAGCACTTATTATTTAGGTACTTTTGTTGTAAACAATAAATATTTTTTCTTGTACTTGTTGGAGTTTAGAAAACATAGAACATAGAATATTACAGCACAAACAGGCCCTTCGGCCCTCGAGTTGCGCCGATCGCATCAACCCCACCAATCTATAGACCTATCTATAACCCCCAATCCCATTAAACCCATTAAACCCATTAAAGAATGAGGGGAGATCTCATTGAGACGTATAAGATGATGAATGGGATGGATAGGATAGAGGTGGAGAGACTCTTCCCGCTCAAAAAAGACAGTAGGACTAGGGGGCACAGCCTCAAGATAAAGGGGAGGCGGTTTAGAACAGAGTTGAGGAGGAACTTCTTCACTCAAAGGGTGGTGAATCTTTGGAATTCTCTGCCCGTTGAAGTGGTGGAGGCTGCCTCGCTAAATATTTTTAAGAAGCGGGTTGATGGGTTTTTGATAAGAGGGAATTAAGGGTTATGGGGAGAGGGCGGGAAGGTGGAACTGAGACACGACAGATCAGCCATGATCTTATTGAATGGCGGGGCAGGCTCGAAGGGCCAGATGGCCTACTCCTGCTCCTATTTCTTATGTTCTTATGTGAGTAATTTGTCTCAGATTTGCCTTAAACAGAAATCCCTGATGGTCACTGGAGGGATCCTTCATGCTCATGTCAGTGGAGGAGGCCCCTCAACACTGTGTCACTGAGAAAATGAAGCCATATGTTCCCCAGAACTCATGGACGATTTCCTCCTCTCCCCCACCCGCCCCAGGGCTCGATAACCTTTACCCATCACTCAGATGCCAGGTGCATGCAGAGCTCAGGTAGGAGTCAGACTAGTTTGCACCAGAGCATCATCAAAATAGTGCTTAGCAAGTCATCATCACCCTTCTGCCTGCCAAAGAAACTCACTAACACAGCGCACCCAATGTATGAGTTGGGGAGTGGGGGAGGACGGAGGGGAGCAGCGGTGGAATGGGACCCATGTGCAGCCTGTGCTTCCTGCTGGGCCCGATATTTGTATACTGGCCAGTCCTGGCATACAGGGATCCGTGACCTCCCTGACACAGGTATGAACAGCTGACTGGGAAATGCCACATACATCGCCCCTCGGGGTCTGGAAGGAGCCAGTGGCATAAAAGTTCAGAGCAGCCATCAAATTGACAGCCACCAAGAGTGGGTGCCCCCCCCCCCGCCCCCCCACTCTGCTCCAAGGTGCCAGGTCCTGCAACAAGTGGCACAGGGGCAGCACAGTGGTTAGCACTGCTGTTTCACCACATCAGGGATCCGGGTTCGATTCCCGGCTTGGGTCACTGTCTGTGTGGAGTTTGCACAGTCTCCCCGTGTCTGCGTGGGTTTCATCCGGTGCTCCGATTTCCTCCCACATTCTGAAAGATGTGCTGGTTAGGTGCGTTGACCTGAACAGGCACTGGACTGTGGGAACTAAAGGCATTTCACAGTAACTTTATTGCAGTGTTAATGTAAGCCTTACTTGTGACTAATAAATAAACTTTAAAGTGTTGCATTGTGTCCTTTCGGAGGCAGCGATGCACGCTGCCTGACGTTTGTTCAAATGACATTCGTGTACGAACTGTGACCAAATGAAAATCATACAGGAGGCAATGGCCTATCAGTATTGTCACAACTGAATTTTAAAATAGTGTGCACACCACCCAATCAGCATGTAAGACAGCTACATCTTGCAGATCTCTGATATCCCCAGGGTATTTGAGAACCTCCAGCTGCCAGGATGGGGAACAAGGACCTCCCACTGAGGAAATGGCTGGTTACACTAGTTTGAAGGCCTGAAACAGAAACAAAGTCCCACTAAAATAAGGTCCATGCTGCCATTGGTCCATTGTCGAGCAGTGCACTAGGCTCCGGAAGATGTGGATCCGCTGCCTGGATTGCTCTGACAGGGACAATATCTTCCACATGGTGGGGATCTGCTTCATGCTCCACAGGGAGGGAGGTGTTCTGGGAGAGGAGGAAGAGGAGGACCAGGCAGATGTGGAGAACGAGGCTGAGGAGGAGCCAGAGACTAGGTGCAGGTGTGACAAGGGTCTGGCAAGGCAGGGGAGGGAGGCCCTCATCACCACATGATTCATCAACTAGGAGGTGTAGATCTACAGCTCCAAAATCCACGTCAGCAATGGGACCAGTGACCTTGCAGCGCTAATGGTATTTTCAGCGAGTGCTGAAGTGACAGTCAGGGATCTGGCACATGTGCTGGAACTGCTAATTGCACAACCTCGTGGGTAGGTATCAACAGTCCAAACTCTGGTGAGTTGACGGCCTTCTCTTGTGAACGATGCTCTGAAGCTCTATGTACATGGTCAGTGTACGAGACTCTCTGTGGGATCAGGTCACAGATGGATGAGTCACAGCTGTGAGATGCAAAAAGTATATTTAATAAATTTGATAGTGATCATCTACATTGTCAATCACACTATCTGTAACTACGGTACAAGCCTTCACCCGTACCCTCTTGGTAACCCTACAACCTCTTAATCTTCCATGGCCTGCTGTCACACCCAGGTGAAGCTGCAGGATGCAGATCAGAGGTGGAGGCAATCTGCTGGGTTCTATGCCCCATGGCCTTTGATTTCCTTTGTGAGTGTCCCCTAGAGGGCCAGAGTCTGGTCGGCTTTCGGGTGTCATGGATTTAGCTGTGCCCACTCAGTTCAGCCTGCTGCCCATAAGATGTCTTGGGTCAGTAGGGCTGGTGAGTCTCCTGGGAGATAGGTGTGGCATGGTCTCCAGAGCTTCCTCCCCCATTGGGGTGCCCCTGGGACACTGCATGGCATGGAAGGGCAGCTGATCTCAGCACAGATCCCTGAACCATTTTTGATATTTACCTTCTCACAATATTAAGAACATAAGAAATAGGAGCAGGAGTCGGCCATCTAGCCCTTCGAGCCTGCCCCGCCATTCAATAAGATCATGGCTGATCTGTCGTGACTCAGTTCCACCTTCCCGCCCTCTCCCCATAACCCTTAATCCCTTCTCTTATCAAAAACCCATCAACCCGTTTCTTAAAAATATTTAGCGAGGCAGCCTCCACCACTTCAACGGGCAGAGAATTCCAGAGATATTTCAAAACTCAAAGATAGGTATTAATTACTTTTCAAAAACTTTTTATTTTTATCTTTTCTGTATAAACATCTGTTTTAGTAACAAAAAATACACATTTTTAACAACTGCAATAAATGGAAAAAGGAATGTTAGAATAGTGCTCATTTTACTCGACCTAGTAATCCAGTGACCTGGATTAATGATCCAGAGATAGCAATTCAAATCTCACAATAGCAATTGTGGAATTTAATTTCTGTTAATTAAATAAATTCTGGAATAAAAGGCTAGGATCTGAAATGGTGACCATGAAATTATTGATTGTCATAAAAACCCATCTGCGCCACTAATGTCCTGTCCCAGTCTGGCCTGTAAGTGATTCCAGATAAACGGCAATGCGGTTGACTGTGAGCTGTCCTCAAATAGCCCAGTCATTGAGTTATAAAAACTGGCACAAAGGGACAATTAAGATGGGCAATAAATGCTGACTTTGCCAGTAATACCCACATCACAGGAATGAATAAAAATGGATAGTTCTTAAGTGGGAACAATTCAAAGGCACAATTTTTTTATCAAAGCTGTGTAATGCATAACACATTCATAATTCACAACATAAAAAGCTCTATGTTTATCTGATACTTTACATTCTTAGGCCATGGTCAGACAGCACTGTCACTGCTCAAACATTCATTACTGGGGTGAGTGGCAGCAAGGGATGCTGGGAGAACTGGCCACTCGGCCCGGTGCTGTTCAGGGTTCCATAACTCTGCAGCAAGCCACGCCGCTTCAAGCTGTCCAGACCAATTGAATTGGTCGATGCCAAACTCACCCGGGTCCTGGAAAAGGAGTTCAAATGAAAGGTTGGTCATTTCTTTGTCTTTAACCTGAAAATATTAAAAGAACTGTCTAATTAGTCCTCTCTAACTAATTCTATCAAACAGCAAAAGCCTGAGAGGAGTAAATAAAGCGCAAGAGGGAACTTAAAAAGGAAATTAGGAGAGCAGAAAAGGAGGGATGAAAGGATACTGGCAGATAAAATAAGTTGTTTTGTAAGTACATTAAGGGTAAAAGGATAACTAGGGAAAAGGTGGGGCCCGTTAAGGACCACAGTGGTAATTTGTATGTGGAGCCTGGAGGTAGGGTTCTAAATGAACACTTTGTGTTGGCATTCACTCGGAGAGATGCAGTGTGGATATAGAAATCAGGGAGAAGGACTGTGATACAATCTAAGAAATTAACATAGACAGAGAGGAGATTCTGAGCAGTCTGGCAAGCTTAAAAATAGATAAATCTCCAGGGCTGGATGAAATGTGCCCCAGGATGTTGAGTGAGGTAAAAGAGGTTTGCTGGCAATAATTTTCATTTTCTCCCTGGCCACAGGAGGGGTACTGGAGGACTGCAGGGAAGTCAGTGTGGGACCATTGTTCACAAAGTTTTTTTTAAGTTTACTTATTGTCACAAGTAGGTTTACATTCAACTGCAATGAAGTTATTGTGAAAATCCCTTAGTCCCCACACTCTGGCACCTGTTTGGGTACACTGAGGGAGAATTTAGCACGGCCAGTGCACCACACCAGCACATCTTTCCGACTGTGGAAGGAAAGCGGAGCATCCAGGGAAAATGCACTCAGACACGGGGAGAACGTGCAGAGAGTGACCCAACCTGGGAATTGAAAAGGGACAAAAAGTAAACTAGGAAACTGCAGGCCAGTTAATCTAATCACTTCCTATTGGAAGTAATTCTGAGAAACAAAATTAATCTGCATTTGGAGAGGCAGGGATTAATCAAGAATAGTCAGCACGGTTTTGTTAAGGGAATGTCATGTTTGAACAACTTGATTTTTTTTTGAAAAGGTGACAAGGTGTGTAGATGAGGGCAATGCATAGACTACCTGGACTTCTGTAAGGTTTCGGATAAGGCCACTCACGGGAGGCCGAAAGCAAAGGAAAGAACCCATAGAATCCAAGAAAATTTGGCAAATTGGATCCAGAATTGGCTGATCGACAGGAAGCTGAGGGTGCTGGCTGAGGGATGTTTTTGGACTGGAAGACTGTGTCCAGTGGGATTCTGCAGAGATCAGTATTGGGGCCCTTGTTGTTGGGGTAGTAAGGTGTGTGGAAAGCCAACTGTTTTAATTTTTCCTTTATTATTTTTATAACATTTTCTATTTTGTACTAACACGTTCTCACAGGATAAATCCTGCTAAGTAAATCATGCTGAGGTTTCAGATTTCACTTGTGCTGGAACATGTTAAAAGATTACAACATGCATTGCAACAGGAGTTGGGATGTCTTGTTGAAGTTATACAAGACATTGGTAAGGCCACACGGGGAATACTGTGTACAATTCTGGTCACCCTATTATCGAAAGGATATTATTAAACTAGAAAGAGTGAAGAAAAGATTTACTAGAATGCTACCGGGACTTGATGGACTGAGTTATAAGGAGAGGCTGAATAGACTGGGACTTTTTCTCTGGAGTGTAGGAGGCTGAGGGGGTGATCTTATAGAGATCTATAAAATAATGAGGGGCATAGATCAGCTGGATAGTCAATATCTTTTCCCAAAGGTAGGGGAGTCTAAAACTAGATGCATAGGTTTAAGGTGAAAGAGGAGAGATACAAAAGGATCCAGAGGGGCAATTTTTTCACACACAGGATGGTGAGTGTCTGGAACAAACTGCCAGAGGTAGTAGTAGAGGTGGGTAAAGATGGGTAAATGGGCCAAATGCAGGCAATTGGGATTAGCTTAGGGGTTAAAAAATGGTGTGTTATGGACAAATTGGGGCAAAGGCCTATTTCCATGCTGTAAAACTCTATGACTCTATGCTGAGATGTGTTGGAGAACAATGTATTGTGTAATTGATTAATATGCTTGTAAAAATGGTATAAAACCCCTGCTTAAACTCAATGTAAGGTGTGCCTATTTTTTGGACACCCGGTCTTGCAAGAAGGTTAAATAAAATATCTTGCTGCTTCGGAACTTGACGCGACTAAATTGTTTGACTGTGAGCTGCGTTTCTCAAGCCAATGAATTGAATGGGTGTTCTCTCCGATAACGTACAATAATAGGTAATGTACAATGATAGGTTGAGGGAGCTAGGTCTCTTCTCCCTGGAGAGACGAAGGTTGAGAGGCGACCTGATAGAAGTTTATAAAATGTTGAGAAGTATAGATAGGGTGGATTCTCGGAGGCTATTTCCCCGGGCTGAAATGGTCGCTATGAGAGGACACAGGTTCAAAGTACTGGGGAGCAGGTACAGAGGAGATGTCAGGGGTAAGTTTTTCACTCAGAGGGTGGTGAGTGAGTGGAATCAGCTGCCGTTGGTGGTGATAGAAGCAAACTCGCTGGGGTCTTTTAAGAAACTTCTGGATGAGTATACGGGATTTCATGGGATTGAGAGTTATAGATAGGCCTGGTAGGTATGGATATGATCGGCGCAACTTGTGGGTCGATGAGCCTGTTTGTGCTGTAGTGTTCTATGTTCTATAATACTTGTAAGAGAGACAACAATAGAGCAGTCTGCGAACATTTTG
The DNA here is from genome assembly GCA_037974335.1 of Prionace glauca. Lineage (NCBI taxonomy): Eukaryota > Metazoa > Chordata > Chondrichthyes > Carcharhiniformes > Carcharhinidae > Prionace > Prionace glauca. Next base: position 61,937,283 of record CM075737.1, read on the forward strand.
TAAGGACAAGAAGGAATACCTAATAAACTTACCGGACCACGAGATGTTGACAAATTCTCAAATCTAACAATTCTGTCATAGGCTAGCAGGAGCTTTGATCGGATTTCGACTTGAGGAGCACCGACGGACTCATTGATGCTGATGGGTAAGAACCCCTCTTAGCTATGATTCTCCATTATGTGATTCCAAATTGGCTGTTTACATGATTCCAAATTTGTCTGACACCTGGTCTAGATGTTTTGGCTTGAAGCCCCCATTGAGTGCACTCTTTCCGCTAAAGGTTAAGCCAAGGTCATAGCTGATCCTAATCGGCTTGAGACTTCCCTACTCAAGAGTTAAGGTGGCAACTTTTACAGATGAATCATAGAAAAGATTTTTTCTGGCTGTATCACAACTTGGTATGGCTCCTGCTCTGCCCAAGACCACAAGAAACTGCAAAAGGTCGTGAATGTAGCCCGGTCCATTGTGCAAAGCAGCCTCCCACCCATTGACTCTGTCTACACTTCCCGCTGCCTTGGCAAAGCAGCCAGCATAATTAAGGAATCCATGCACCCCGGACATTCTCTCTTTCACCTTCTTCCGTCGGGAGAAAGATACAAAAGGTCATGAGCTTCTTCCCTGCTGCTGTCAGACTACCTTGCATTAAGTTGATTTTTCTCTGCACCCTAGCTATGACACTATAGAAACATAGAACAGTACAGCACAGTGCAGGCCCTTCAGCCCTCAATGTTTTGCCGAGCTTTGTCCGAACCCAAGGTCCCACTGCCTTTCGTTCTGCTGTGCTCCATGTGCCTATCCAATAACCGCTTGAAAGTTCCTAAAGTGTCCGACTCCACTATCACAGCAGGCAGTGCATTCCACACTCCAACCACTCTCTGAGTGGAGAATCTACCTTGGACATCTGTCCTATATCTCCCACTATGAACCTTATAGTTATGTCCCCTAGTAACAGCTACATCCACCCGAGGAAATAGTCTCTGCACACCCACTCTATCAATCCCCTTCATCATCTTATAAACCTCTATTAAGTCACCTCTCAATCTCCTCCACTCTAAAGAGAAAAGCCCCAGCTCCCTCAACCTTTCTTCATAAGACCTACCCTCCAAACCAGGCAGCATCCTGGTAAATCTCCTCTGCACTCTCTCCAATGCTTCCACATCCTTCTTATAGTGAGGTGACCAGAACTGCACACAATATTCCAAATGTGGTCTCACCAAGGTCCGGTATAGTTGCAGCATAACCCCATGGCTCTTAAACTCAAACCCCTGTTAATAAACGCTAACACATTATAAACCTTCTTCACGGCTCTACCCACTTGAGTGGCAACCTTCAGAGATCTGTGGATATGAACCCTAAGATCTGTCTGTTCCTCCACATTCCTCAGAACCCTGCTGTTGACCCTATAATCCGCATTCAAGTTTGTTCTATCAAAATGAATCACCTCGCACTTAGAACCCTAGAACCCTAGAACCCTACAGTGCAGAAACAGGCCCTTCGGCCCATCGAGTCTGCACCGAACACAATCCCACCCAGACCCTATCCCCATATCCCTACACATTTACCTGCTAATCCCTCTAACCTACACATCCCAGGACACTAAGGGGCAATTTTAGCATAGCCAATGAACCTAACCCGCACATCTTTGGACTGTGGGAGGAAACCGGAGCACCCGGAGAAAACCCACGCAGACACGAGGAGAATGTGCAAACTCCACACAGGCAGTGACCCGAGCCGGGAATCGAACCCAGGACCCTGGAGCTGTGAAGCAGCAGCGCTAACCGCTGTGCTACCATGCCACCCACAGGGCGGAGCCCTGTATGGAGCCTCTAGCAGCACCCTTATCAGGGTTAAACTCCATCTGCCACTTTTTGGCTCAGCTCTGCATCCTATCAGTGTCTCTTTGCAGCCTACAAGAGCCCTCCATCTCATCCACTACTCCACCAATCTTGGTGTCATCAGCAAATTTACTAACCCACCCTTCAGCCCCCACTTCCAAGTCATTGATATAAATCACAAATAGCAGAGGACCCTGTGGTACACCGCTGGTAACTGGCCTCCAGTCTGAAAATTTTCCTTCCATCATCACCCTCTGTCTTCTATAAGACATGATGTGGAGATGCTGGCGTTGGACTGAGGTAAACACAATAAGAAGTCTGACAACACCAGGTTTAAGTCCAGCCAACTAATAAATTGGTTGGATTTAAACCTCATGTCGTCAGACTTCTTTCTATGAGACAGCCAGTTACTTATCCAATTGGCCAAATTTCCCTCTATCCCACACCTCCTTACTTTCTTCATGAGCCTACTGTGGGAAACCATGGGGAATCCACTATATTCTGCACCCTCTCCTTTCCTTCTCTATGTTTGTCTGTTTAGTGTGCAAGAAACAGTACTTTTCACTGTATGCTAATACGTGACAATAATAAATCAAATCAAACAGCAGAAAAGACCAGTAAAAGTTATTTACCTACCAAAGTGCAGGGTGGAATGGCCTCTCCAGATGTAACAGAACTAGAAATGATGAGACAATTGAAAGCGTTTGTAGAACAGTGGTTCAAGTTACAGAAAATGTGTTTCAAAATTCAGCGGAAGTATGGAGCCTCTAGCAGGCAATGGACCTTGTACGATATTAGGCAGCGTGGGGAAAAGCCAAGACATTATTCAGCAAGGACCATAATCACTTGTCCCTCACCATGGTGAGTCAACTCAGACAGTGAATCGTGTGGAATTGGATCGAAAGATTTAGCCGCAATCTTTACCTCTTAGAAAGGAGGAGAAACAGAAATATCAGAAACTTGCAGACGAGATTGTGGTCCTGAAAAAGCACAATGAAACTCCATCACTCAGTCCCAAAATGTACCCTGTTCTGGAACGAATTGAACAACAGGTATGGGCAAGACAGTTAAGGGAAGTCTATGGGAGGAGATGAGTCTTCTTCAAAGGGCTCTGAAATTAAGGAAGCAGAAGTAACACCCAAGAATCATTTTCCTCTAAAACACAAGAGAGTAAAGATCGAATCTCAAAGAACAATGGATGGGAATGGGGTCACTCATACCCAGAACAAATATGGTAACATGGCAACCGATAAATCTGCAGACTCAGAAAAGATCAATCAATGGACTAAAGAAATACCTCACCCTAAACAAAGTGGAGCAAAAACACAGGACATTTTGAAGCGACTGAAAGGAATTTATAGGCTTCACCTGTTGGATGGTGTGTAGATATTAACCTTTATGGTTCCAACAGGAAAAGTGGGACATTGTTGACTGATGTAGAGGGAGGAGTAGGTCAGGACAGACAAAACGGTACGGGGCGGCACGGTAGCACAGTGGTTAGCACTGCTGCTTCACAGCTCCAGGGTCCTGGGTTCGATTCCCGGCTTGGGTCACTGCCTGTGTGGAGTTTGCACATTCTCCTCGTGTCTGCGTGGGTTTTCTCTGGGTGCTCCGGTTTCCTCCCACAGTCCAAAGATGTGCGGGTTAGGTTCATTGGCTATGCTAAAATTGCCCCTTAGTGTCCTGGGATGTGTAGGTTAGAGGGATTAGCAGGTAAAATGTGTAGGGATATGGGGATAGGGTCTGGGTGGGATTGTGTTCGGTCCAGACTCGATGGGCCAAAGGGCCTGTTTCTGCACTGTAGGGTTCTATGGTTCTTCAAAACCTCAAGGGAGGATGAAATTAAATCCAACTGTGGTATATGGCATACATGGCAAGCAAAACAGACTGGTGTAAAATAGCATCATGTCAGCAGAAAGTGAATGAAGAAATCTCCGATTATCAAGAACGCTTTAGGGTAAATTGGCTCGAGCATTCTGGAAGTAACCACAGAAAACATAGAAGTACGTTGATGCCATTAAAACTGGTGTTTGTTGCTGGCTTCAAATCAGATTTTTTCAAAATGCTAAAAGTTAACAAACTGGATTGGGAAGAAGGAGGCACTATCTATACTCGGTTGATTACATATCAGACGGCTAGAACAGGATATGACTGTGAACATTAGAGCCATACAAATGGCAGTGCATTTGACCAATGACAGATGTCCAGGTTCAGTGTCATAATTGTGGAAAGGAAGGCCATTGGGCGAAAACATGCCTAGCATGGGTACGAGATTGGGGAAGGCAGAACAGGAATCCTGAGAAGAATGCTAAAGATGAACCAGATAGATGAATAGAGCAGTTTAAATAGCTTACTGCTCAACAACAGGAAGCAGCCCTGCAAGTGGCATAAAACAATTGCCTACTCTAAAGCCTACTAAATAAAGCCTACTCTACTTTACCACAGTTTATCCTCTTACAACACAAGCAGATGGCCTTTATGTGAGTTGTTTACTGGACACTGGAGCAGAGTTAGCATGTATACAAGTGTTCCTGGGAATGGATGTGCTTACTCAGGTGAACTCGTCTCTGTGTCTCTCTAAGGGGAAGATCACCTGAAGTATCAGGCTACTGGAGAAAGATGAACTGAAGGAACACCTGGTTTAGTCTAAAGACAAGAATGATTGTGGACTGTTACAAATGGACCCAGTAACCTTTACCGGGACCCTTCGCCCTGCACTTGGCAGTAACCCGTTAGGCAGACAGCTATAGGTGGGATCCAGCCCATTGTGAACCAGTTGGTGGAAAGGGGAATATTGATTAAGACTCAGTGTATCCAACAGTCCTGTTTGGCCAGTAAAGAAAGAGAATGGAACTTGGAGGTTGACAATAGATTATAGGAATGCTCATCAACAAGTGGTAGCTGATCCTTCTACCATCTTTAATGCCTCATCACCGGAGCACAAGTGGTTTTCAGTAATCAACATGGCAAATGGTTTTTGGTTTGTTCCCATAGCACCTGAGATTCAACCTTGGTTTGCCTTTACAATAGACCATCAACATAGACTAGATTCCCTGAGGGATTTCACAACAGCCCCACAGTTTATCATCTGACATTGCAAAACCACCTTCAAGAGATGCCACAGACTAATTCCGTTAACCAATTTGTATATGCAACTACAATTGATACTGGGTGGATTTGTATACACAATTGGGACAACGGACCTTCTTAAGGGGAAAAAGGAGTCAAAGGAATAAATAGAACTGAATGAGGGACAAAAACAGGCTTTTCAGTGGCTGAAGGAAGCTCCAGCATTAGGAATCCCTGATACCGGAAAATCCTTTTCCTTGTTTGCGCATGAGAAAGGAGGATATGCACAATAGTACCTCTAAGAGAGAGAGAACAATAGAACAGTCTGTGAACATCTTGTGAGAATAAGAAGGAACTCCTAATAAACTTACCAGGCCACGGGGCAAATTCTTGAATCTAACAGGTGGCACAGTGGTTAGCACTGCTACCTCAAAGCGTCAGGGATCTGGGTCTGATTCGGGCTTGGTTCACTGTCTGTGCAGGGTCTGCACGTTCTTCCCATGTCTACATGGGTTTCCTCCGGGTGCTCCAGTTTCCTCCCACAGTCAGAAAGATGTGCTGGCTAGGTGCATTGGCCACGCTAAATTCTCCCTCAGTGTACCCAAAACAGGTGCCAGAGTGTGGCGACTAGGGCATTTTCATAGTAACTTCATTGCAGTGTTAATGTAAGCCTAATAAATAAAGTATTAAACTTTGTGGTTTATATAAATGATTTAGACTTGAATATAGGAGGGTTAATCAGTAAGTTTGCGGATGATACGAAAATTGGTGGGGTGAAATAGTGAGGAGGAGAGTCTTAGAATACAGGCGCATATAGATAGATTAGTCAGATGGGCTAATCAGGGGCAAATGGAGTTCAATTAGATAAGTGTGAAGTGATACACTTGGACAGAGCAAACAAGGCAAGGCAATATATAATGAGTGACAGGACTCTAGGAAGCACCAAGGATCAAAATGATCTTAGTGTACACATGCACCGCTCCCTTAAGATAGAGAGATAAAGTGGTTAAGAAGGCATGTGGTATACTTGCCTTTAGTAGCTGAGGTACAGGGTTTAAGAGCAAAGAGATTATGGTGAAATTATATGAAATGTTGGTTAGGTCATAGTTAGAGTACTGTGAGCAGTTCTGGAATCTACATTATAGGAGGGATGTGATAACATTGGAAAGGGTCAGAGGAGATTCACCAGGATATTGCCTGGGCTGGAAAGTTTTAGTTATGAAGAGAGATTGAATAGACTGGGATTGTTTTCTTTGGAGCAAAGGAGACTTTGGGGGGCATGGTGGAGATGTATATAATTATGAGGGGCATAGACAGAACAGCTAGGAAGAAACCCTTGGTGGAGGTATCAATAAGCAGGTGGCATAGATTTAAGCTAAGGGGCAGGAGGTATAGAGAAGGTTTGTGGAAAAGTATTACCACACAAAGGGTGTTGGGAGTCTGGAATTCACTGCCTGAAAGGGTGGTGGAGCAGAGGCCCTTATAACATTTAAGTAGTATTTAAGAACATAAGAAATAGGAGCAGGAGTCGGCCATCTGGCCCCTCGAGCCTGCCCCGCCATTCAATAAGATCATGGCTGATCTGAAGTGGATCAGTTCCACTTTCCCGCTTTCTCCCCATAACCCTTAATTCCCTTATTTATCAGAAACCTATCTACCCGTGACTCTTTTTTATATATTTAGCAAGGTAGCCTCCAACACTTCAACAGGCAGAGAATTCTCATAGTCTCACTTCTCCAAATTATACTACATCTGACATTGATTTGCCCACTCACCAAGTCTGTCCAAATCATTCTGAAGGATCTCTGCATCCTCGTCACTGTTCACCCTCCCATCCAACTTTGTATCATGTGCAAACTTGGAGATGTTCCATTTTGTTCCCGCATCCAAATCATTTATATACATTGTGAATAGCTGGGGTCCCTGCGCCAATCCCTGTGGCACCCCACTAGTTACTGCCTGCCAATTTGAAAAGCACCCATTAATTCCTACTCTTTGTTTCCTCACTGCCAATCAGTTTTCTATCCATCTCAATACATTTCCCCCAGTCTCATGTGTTTAACCTTGCATGAGAATATCTTGTGCGGGACTCTGTCAAACGCTTTCCGAAAGTCTAAATACACCACATCGACTGGATCCCCCTCGTCAACTCTACTAGTTACATTTCCAAAGAATTCCAACAGATTTACCAAGTGGGATTTCCCCTTTATAAATCCATGCCGACTCTGTCTGACCCTGCCACTGCTTTCTAAATGCTCTGCTTTAAAGTCCTTGATAATGGATTTGAGAATTTTCCCCACTATCGATGTTAGGCTTACTGGTCTATAATTCCCTGTTTTCTCTCTACTTTCCTTTTTGAATATTGGAGTGACATTTGCTACCCTCCAAACTGCAGGGACTGTTCCAGAGTCTACAAAATCCTGGAAGATGACCACCAATGCATCCACTATTTCTAGAGCCACTTCCTTAAGTACCTTGCGTTGTAGATTATCAGGCCTCTCAAGTTCTGTTGTTTTGAGCTTATATCCTTCTCTGGAAACAGCTGTCAGGATCTCTGTCCAGAAGTGTTAAAAGGCTGGAAATCAGCATACTCTTTTGTGCTCACTAATTTTAGAGAAGGGTATATGTCTATGGGGATATTGCTTTAAATTAGAACAACACAGATAGTTAACTGTTAAGATTTATACTTTGTCATGTTTAGATATTTTAAGTGGTAAATCCTTTTTGTTACATTCTAACTGTGTTTTTAATAAAGTTTGTTTCGATAAAAGCTTCCTAGTGAGTCAATTGAATCATACCTGGAGTGAAACACCTTATGATCATCCTAATGCAAAAATCAAATGCTTAAATTGGGGTCTAGGCTAAATTCACAATATACCTTAGAGTTTCTGTCTGGTCCTTAACAAATGGCAAAAACACGACAATCAATTAGCACACAAACAGCAATATGATCATGACCAGAAAATCATTTTTTGACATTGTTCTCCATCAGTGATGTCACTGACCCCAGCGATACCTTTCCAATGCTCGTCCCATTCTCATCCCTCCTGACCCCAGTTGGACCCCTCAATTTCTGACTCTCTGAACACTTACCGTGGTGAATCAATGCCGCTATCTCCAGTAATGCTGAGGTTCTCCAGTGTCTCCAGATGAATGTTCTCCTCCTGACTTGTCTGTGATAATGCAGTGTTGTGAGAGTGGTGAAGTAATTGCAGGCTGTGCTCCAAATTTCTCATCAGCTGAGTTTTCATTCCTTGATGCTCAGCCCAGTGTTCCTGGCTGGCTGGGTTTCTGGTGCCTTTATTCCTGTGATTTTGGAGAGTCTCTGCTGCAGCCTCAGCACCTAGTGCAGCACAGTAATCAAATATACTGCTCTCCAGAAGCTCTGGTGCCTCTCCACACCCACTCTCCTCTTCCTCCAGATGTGACATTGGATGATATCTGTGAAGCTGTATGTAGCATTCCTTGAATTGCTCCAAACTGCGATTACTCACTTCTAACCAGTTGGCCACATGCTGTTCACCAAACATACAGGTTTCAGCTTGCTGTTCCTGCAGCAGAATTTTGGTTAAAAGCCAGCTGTCATTGGAGACCGTAGCTGGCACACATTCATTACCAAGGTCATTGCAACTGCTGAGGCCTGGCAGGACTGTGGGTGACTGGCAGCAGAGTGTGACTTCAACATCATCATTGAGGTAAAGTGAACTGCAAGCATCGTCCTCATCAAGCTCTCTCTGGTACAGGGTTTGGTCCTCATCAGTATAGCTTGCACTCTGCCCTCTCTCAGTTTCTGGCTGGCTGGCTGTTTCATCCTCTGAAAGGCAGGCTTGCACCTGAGGTATTAGCTGTGTCCTGAATGGATGAGAATGGTTTAGGAACCTCTCCACACTCCCAGAGTTCAGTGTTGTAGGGATAGCAGGATTTTGTGCTTGTTTGGGAGCCTGATCTTGCCAAGATTGAGGCACAGAACCATCACTATAGTCATGACTCATCCCCTGCTTTGACACACTGTCACAATCCCCTTTCTCCTGCTGTTGCTGAGATTTCTCTGCAGCTTGACCAGGAAAATGAATATGGTTTGAAATATGATCACCTGTGGATGGGATAGGTGTTTGGCTTTTGCTCAGGTGATCATGGACTGGACAGCCAGTGGGGATATGATGCTTCTTGTAAGCCTGATTTTGTTTTCTCGTCTTAACAGCACAGTTTTGTGGCTGGTCCTTGGAATCTCCCTCACTTGTCCTAATATTGCAAGCAATATTAAGTTGAAACTTGTCCTTTGTGCTCTCCCTCACTAAGACAGCACTACTTGCCCTGGTGGGGGAGTCGAGGGACTGGGACTTCCTCCCAAGCCTGCGACAGCCCTCAGTCCTCCGGCTGATGGCATTTCGAGCACGATGGTGTTTGGAGAAAGGATTGTTGATTCTCTTCTTGAAGAAGTGTGGGCTGAGGTTGTTACTCCTGCCGGGCTGAATCTTTGGCTCTTCGGGCAGCCTTTGCTCATCTTCACTTCTTCTGGGATTGGCCATTTCCTTCGCTTTCAGCTCACTCTCAGTCTTCAGCAGACTCTCGCTTATTTGCAATGACTTCCCATGCTCCCTGCTGAACCGTGCTCTCCGATGCTGCCGTGGTCCACCCTGTGCCTTTTGCTGGCTGCCTTTAGAATGATGCCTCTGCTTGCTGATCAGCTGTTCCACTGAGTTGGTGTTGTGATCGGGCTCAGTGTTCTCTCTGCCTAGTTTCATCAGTAGAGTATGCCTGAGCAGGTTTTCCATAGTCAGTGCAGGATTGATGTGTTTGATGAGTTGGTGCTCCACCTCACGGGGAATGTTGCCCAGGCTGCTCACATCACGGATGGGCCACTCCTCTGGGGGAAATTGGGCTGAGAAAGTCCCATACATTCTCTTAGTGCCTGACTTCTTTGTCTTGCACCGGAATAGGCTGAGGCCAAACTTTTGGATGGGATTTTGTTTCTCTTTAACCCTGCTGAGCTCACTCCTCTGGTGCCTAGCCGATGTAGAGATGGCTCTGTGCTGAACTGCTGGCTTGTCCTCCTTGCAGTTCCCCTGGCCTGTGATCCCCTCTGTGGAGAGTTGCTGCTCTGGCTGCTGTTTAGCCACCTCTTGGTGGCTGAAGCATCGACAGGATTTGCAGTGAGGAAGTCGATCAGAAAGGACCTTCTCCTTTACTGGCTCATCATCATTCTCCACACTCACTAGGTATGTCGCAGCAGCAAGTGAGGTGCTGTGCTCATCAGACAGCACCCGTGGATGACTTTGTTTCCCCTTGTTACCAGCAATGAAATAAGTGTGTGGAGTGACGATGAAATAGCCTTCTCCAGTATGATAAATCTTCCTGTCCTGAATTAACAAGCCCAAGGCATTATGCAGAATTTCCTGAGATGGTGTAGCCATATCTACAATATTAAAACGAAGAATTAGGAAGAAGGCAAAAAGGGGCAGACCAGGAAGAAGTGGGCAGGTTGAGGGAAAAGTGGAGGAGGAATGTAATGGAGGTGAAGGAGGAATGGAGGTTGAAGGGAGAGTGGGATGGGTTGGGAAAGGCAAGTGAAGCACAAGGCATGTGGGAGGGGTAGGGGCTATGGGAACATGGAAGAGGCAGGGTTGAGGAGAGTTGGATGGGTGAAAGAGGAATGAGGCGCCAGAAGGGTTGGGGAGCTGGGTTTGGAGACAGGGTGAGGGCAGGGAGAAGCAGGGATGAGAGGAGTGTCAGGCAGGCTGAAGGTCAGGGGATGGGGTGCAAGGGAGAGGTGAGGTTGGGGGATGAGAGAGAGAGGGGTTGGGGACTACTGAGGCACAAATTGGAGAGGGGGAAGGCAGGGTGGTGGGAGCAGAGGTGATGGGGGGGGGGGGGGGGCGTGAAGTGTGCTGGCCTTGGAAGGGGTCCAGAGGAGGTTCACGAAAATGATCCTGGGAATGAAAAGCTTGACGTATGAGAAGTGTTTGAGGACTCTGAGTCTGTACTCAAAGTTTAGGATGAGGGGGGAATCTCACTGAAATTTACAGGATACTGAAAAGCCAGGATGGAGTTGATGTGGGGAAAATGTTCCATTAGGTGAGACTGAAATCTAAGGGCACAGCCTCAGAGTAAAGGGACGATCATTTAGACCTGAGATGAGGGGGAATTTCTTCAGCCAGAAGGTGGTGAATCTATGGAATTCATTGTCACAAAAGGCTGTGGAGGCTGGGCCAGTGAGTGCATTTAAGACAGAGATAGATAGGTTCTTAATTATAAAGGGATCAAAGGCTGCGGGGAAAAAGCAGAATAGGGTTGAAAAACTTATCAGCCATGATTGAATGGCGGAGCAGACTCAATGGGCTGAATGGCCTAATTTTCCTCCTATATCTTATGGGTGGTGGGGCCGCTGGTGAGACAGGTACAGGTAAAGAATTGTCAAGGGAGAAGTTAACTGCAAGGGATGGGACAGGATCTAAAGGAGAGGGGAACTAGTTTCTTATTTTCATGCAAAATAATAGGAAAATGGAGCAGCTGTTGGGAAGGAGTATATGGCTTTTAAGGACATGGAGTCTAACTGAGGTATATGAACACCTGCTCAGGGAACCAGCTACTGACGTGATTCAAGATATGCACGAGAATCACATTACCTGGATAGCACTTGACCAAAAATTCCATCAGGGCTTCCTGGGTCACAATTTTATGACTTCTATTCATCTCGGAGATAACACAGCAAAGCACTTCTGCCAGGGGAACAAACTGGGATTGAGCAATGGGCATCATTGGTATTGGGGACACATCACCTACAACACAAAACGTAAAGCAAAAATAAAAACAAAATGCTGTGGATGCTAGACATTGGAATGGAAACAGCATGCTGCAAACACTCAGCAGGTCTGGAAGCATTTGTGGAGAGGGAAACAGAGTTCACATTTTGAGTTAAATATGTCTCTTCATTGGAACTGTTTCAGCTTCCCTTGATTCCTGCAAAGATTAAAAACCTGTCCCAGCATTAAATAATGGAGCAATGATGAAGAATCCACAATCCTCTGGTCTAAAGAATTTCATGATTTACAACTCCTCGAATCAATTCATTTCTCCTCATCTCAATCCTAAGTGATCAACCCCTTATCCTGAGAATGAGTGGCTATGTTTTAGATTCCCGACCAGTGGAAACCTCTCAATATTTGTCCTATCAAACCCCTTCAGAATCCTCTTGGCTTCAAGGAAATCACCTCTTATTCTTTTAACTCCAGAGAATGTAAGCTGAATTTATTCAAACTCTGATCACAGGACAACCATAGAGAAGTTACAGCACAGGTGGAGGCCATTTGGTCCATCTTGTCCGTGTCAGCCAGAACACTCAGGTGCCCTTTCAAATCCCACCTTCCAGCACCCAGCCCTGCAGCTTAAGGTGCAGATCCGGGTGCTTAGAAGAGTTTGGATCTCTGCGCCTACCACCAACTCGGGCAGCAAATTCCAGACACCCTCCATATTCTGCAAAAAAAACTTCTTCATGTCTTCTCCACACCTACCGCCAGTGAACCTATGTCCCCGGTTCTAGAATTCTCCATCAAAACCTGCTCCGCCCTCTCTCCAGAATAATTACCTCTTTCCTGTAATGTGCTGACGAGAACTGCTCACAGTACTCCAGCTGCGGCCTCACCAGTGTTTTATACAATTCCAACATTACAAACTTACTTTTTAATTCTATACCTCTGCCAATGAAGGCCAGCATCCCATTCGCCTTCCTGACCACCTGCTGCACCTGTAGGCTGGGTTTTTGCGACTCATGCACAAGGACCCTGTGGTCCCTCTGCACCGTAGCCTGCTGCAGCTTTTCGCCACGTAAGTAGTAGTTCTTCCGACCATTATTCCTACCTAAGTGGACCACCTCACACTTGCCAACATTGTATTCCATCTGCCAGGTCCTCGCCCACTCACTCAGCCTATCTAGATCCCTCTGCAGACTTTCCACACCCTCCACACAATTTGCCGTTCCACTTATCTTTGTGTCATCAGCAAATTTCGACACCCTACACTCAGTTTCCTCCTCCAGATCATCTATATAAATGGTAAATAGCTGAGGCCCCAGCACCGACCTCTGGGGCACTCCACTAGTCACCAACCGCCAATCCGAATAGCACCCGTTGACCCCCACTCTCTGCCTCCTATTTGACAACCAATCCTCTATCCACGCTAACACCCTACCCCCAACTCCATGTCCCCTGACCTTCTGTAATAACCTCTTGTGCGGCACCTTATCAAACACCTTCTGAAAATCGAGAAACACCACATCCACCGGCTCTCCTCTATCCACCGCACTAGACACATCCTCATAGAACTCCAATAAATTTGTCAGACACGACTTCCCCTTAACGAAACTGTGCTGCGTCTGCTCTATCAAACAATTCCCCTCAAGGTGCCTCGCTATTTTCTCCTTGATTACGGATTCAAGCATTTGTCCTACAACAGACGTTAAACTAACCGGCCTATAATTCCCTGCCTTTTGCCTGCTACCCTTTTTAAACAGCAGCGTAACATTAGCTGTTTTTCAATCTTCCGGCACTTCCCCGGAATCCAGCGAGGTTTGGAAAATAATCACCAAGGCATCCACTATCACCTCCGCCATTTCCTTCAGAACCCTTGGATGCATTCCATCCGGTCCTGGGGACTTGTCCACCATCAGTCCCTCTAGTCTGTCGAGCACTGCCTCTCTAGCAACAATGACCTCATTCAGGCCCTCAACTCCTACCATCTTTCCATCGTTAACACCTGGCAAACTATTCGCGTCCTCCTCCGTGAAGACCGAAATAAAAAACTTATTCAAGGCCTCAGCCATTTCCTCATCCCCCACTACTAAATCCCCCCTCTCATCCTCTAACAGTCCAACATTCACCCTAGCCAGCCTTCTCCTTTTTATATATTTATAAAAATCTTACTATCCTTTTTTATATTTAGCGCTAGCCTAGATTCATAGTTTATCCTTCCTTTCTTTATCAACTTCTTTGCCATTCTTTGTTGATATTTAAACCTCTCCTAATCCTCTTCTCGCCCACTACTTTTAGCCACCCTAAATGCATCAGCTTTTAATTTAATACTCTCCTTTATCTCCTTCGTTATCCATGGCTGATTATCTCTCCTCCTACGCTTCTTTCTTACCATTGGAATAAATTTCTGCTGAGCACGAAGAAAGATCTCCTTAAAGCTGTTCCTCAGCAGACCTACCTCCCAATCTTCCCCCAGTCTACATTCGCCAATTCCTCTCTCATCCTATCGTACTCCCCTCTGTTCAAACAAAGGGCACAGGTCCAGGATCCTACTTTCTCCTCCTCCATCTGCATCAGAAACTCCACCATACAATGATCACTCTTCACAAGAGGATCCCTCACAACAAGGTCCCTAATTCTACCCGCCTCATTACATAACACCAGATCTAAGACAGCTCGCTCCCTTGTCGGCTCCAACACACACTGTTCAAGGAAACTTTCCTGGCAGCATTCCAAGAACTCCTCCTCGAGCCCACCACGTCCAACATGGGTTGATTAATCAATATGTAGATTGAAATCCCCCATAATTATCGCCGTTCCATTCCTGCACGCAGCATTTATTTGCGGGTTTATAGCCTGCCCCTTAGGGACCTGTACACTTGTACACCAAGTTCTCTCACTTCATCTACCCCTCTTAGTGTGTTCCCATTTTTGTATATTCCCTAGAACTGTTTGACCTCCCTAACCGCATCACCTCACCCATCTCTATTTTAAAATTCATCTGCCATTTTACCAACCGCTCCATGAACCCATCAATATCACTAAGTACATTATAGCTGTCCTCTACACTATCCACTACTTGGACAATCTTTGGGTTGTCTGCAAATTTCCCAATGGTGCTCACCGCATTCGCATCCAATCATTAATATGTATCACAAACAGCAAGGGTCCCAACATCAATCCCTGTGGAACAACTAGAAACATAGAAAAACTACGGCACAATACAGACCCTTCGGCCCACAAAGTTGTGCCGAACATGTCCCTACCTTAGAGATTACTAAGTTTACCTATAACCCTCTATCTTACTAAGTTCCATGTATTTATCTAAAAGTTTTTTAAAAGACCCTATCGAATCTGTCCACACCACTGCCAGCAGCCCATTCCGCGCACCCACCACCCTCTGAGTGAAAAACTTACCCCTGACATCTCCTCTGTACCCACTCCCCAGCACCTTAAACCTGTATCCTCTTGTGGCAACCATTTCAGCCCTGGGAAAAAGCCTCTGAGAATCCACTCGATCAATACCTCTCAACATCTTCTACACCTCTATCCAGTCACCTCCATCCTTCGTCTCTCCAAGGAAAAAAGGCCAAGCTCCCTCAGCCTATCCTCATAAGGCATGCTCCCCAATCCAGGCAACATCCTTGTAAGTCTCCTCTGTACCCTTTCTATGGCTTCCACATCCTTCCTGTAATGAGGCGACCAGAATTGAGTACAGTATTCCAAGTGGGGTCCGACCACGGTCCTATTTAGCTACAACATTATCTCTTGACTCCTAAATTCAATTCCTTGATTGATGAAGGCCAGTACACCATACGCCTTCTTAACCACATCCTCCACCTGCGCAGCTGCTTTGAGCGTCCTATGAACTCGGACCCCAAGATCCTTCTGATCTTCCACACTGCCAAGAGTCCTACCATTAATATTTTACTCTGTCATCCTATTTGACCTGCCAAAATGAATCACCGCACCCCAGATGGGTTGAACTCCATCTGCCACTCCTCCACCCAGTCCTGCATCCTATCAATGTCTCGTTGCAACTTCTGACATCCCTCCACACTATCCACAACACCTCCAACCTTTGCGTCATCAGCACACTTACCAACCCACCCCTCCACTTCCTCATCCAGGTCATTTATAAAAATCACAAACAGCAAGGTCCCAGAACAGATCCCTGGGGCACTCCACTGGTGACTGACCTCCATGAAGAATATGACCCATCTATAACCACTCTTTGCCTTCTGCAGGCAAGCCAGTTCTGAATCTACAAAGCAATGTCCCCTTGGATCCCATGCCCCCTCACTTTCTCAATAAGCCTTGCATGGGGCACCATATCAAATGCCTTGCTGAAGTCTATATATACTACATCTACTGCTCTTCCTTCATCAATTAGTCACATCTTCAAAAAATTTAATCAGGCTCGTAAGGCATGATCTGCCTTTGATAAAGCCATGCTGACTATTCTTAATCATATTATTCCTCTCCAAATGTCCATAACTCCTGCCTCTCAGGATCTTATCCATCAACTTACCAACCACTGAGGTTAGACTCACTGGTCTATAATTTCCAGGGTTATCTCTACTCCCTTTCTTGAATAAAGGAACAATATCTGCAATCCTCCAGAACCTCTCCTGTCTCCATTGATACAAAGAACAAAGAACAACACAGCACGGGAAACAGGCCCTTCGGCCCAACGAGCCCGCGCCGCCGTCCCATTGTCTCAGTGACCTATTCATGATTTTAGTCTATGCCTAATGTGTGAGGATCAGGGAGGTCCAATATAGAGACAATTTGTTACCCAATCAATCAGCCTAAAAGCACATTTTTGGGATGTGGAAGCGACATCCAAGCATGTGAGCATAACTCCAGGTCACTCAATTTAACCTCTGCAGTAGGAATGCTTTTAAAAAAGGTAATGTAGGACAACATTAAGCCATGTTGTCCTACATGTGGACCGATGTGGATTAATTGAGGAAAGCAAACAGATTTGGTAAAGTTAATTGTATTCAATTAACTGGGTTTTTTAAGTTTTTTTTGGAGGTAAAAGAACAAAAAATAGTCGAGCACAGGAACAGGTCCTTCAGCCCACCAAGTCTGTGCCAACACAGATGCCTCTCTAACCTAATATTTTCTTGCTTCTGAGATATATATCCCTCTATTCCCTGCCTATTCATGTATCTATCCAGATGCCTCTTGTACGTTGTTACAGAATCTGCTTCCACGACCTTCTCCAGCAGCACGTCGCAGAGATTCACCACCCTCTGAGAAAAATGTGCTCCTTACATCTCTTAAGCTTTCCCCCTCCCACTCTCAACCTATGTCCCCGAACAATTGACCCTTCGACCCTGGAAAAAAGACCGATTATCCATTTATCCAAGCCTGTCATAATCTTGTAAACCTTTATCAGTCCCTTCTCATTCTCTGATGCTCCAATGAAAACAATCCAAGTTTGTTCAGCCTTTCTTCAGTCCATATCATCCAAACTAGGCAACATTCTGATCAACCTCTTCTGCACCCTTTCTGATGCATCAACATCCTTCCAGCAGTGTGATGACCAGAATTGTACACAATACTCCAAATGAGGCCTAACCAAAGTTGTATACAGCTGCAACATGATTTTCCAATTCCTATACTCAATGCCCCAATTGATGAAGGCCAGCATGCCATATGCCTTCTTGGCTACCCTGTCCACCCAAGTTGCTGCCTTCAGGGAATTGTGGAGCTGCACACCAACATCCCTCTGCATGCTAATGTTTGTAAGGACTGTACCAGTCACTGTTAAGAGAATTTTTTGAAAATTCAGTTATGGGTTGTGGGCAAGGCCAGCATTTATTGCCCTTCCCTAGTTGCCCTTCAGAAAGTGGTGGTGAGCTGCCTTCTTGAAACAGTGCAGTTCCTGAGCTGTAGGTACACCTACAGTGCTTTGGAGAGGGAATTTAAGATTTTGACCCAGCAACAGTAAAGGAACAGCAAACTATTTAATAAATACTGTGAAGCTAAAACAGCAAATGCTGGAACACACAAGAGGATTGGCCAACATCTGCAGAAACTGGTGATTCAGAGGTCACTTGGACGGGTACATGCAGACTATTCAAAAGTTTCAAAGTTGTCAACTAATCATTAGTTTCCCCAAATGCAGAGAGGACTGCATCATGAACAGCAAGTACTACTTACTATTATAAAAGAATACAGAAATCATCTTACACAGGAATATTTGCTTCTCTGAATTATGATATAGGAAGAGGCAAATTGGAGAATATTAGCAGAAAATGCTCAGGAAATCTGGCAACCAGTGTCGAGAGAGCACAAAGCTAATAATGTAGGTTGATTATTGTTCATAACTGGGAAAGGTTAGATACGTAATCTCAAAGTAAAAATGGGTGGGGGTAGGCTAGGAAAAGGAGGGATGGTCTGCCATAAGGTGGAAGGCAGGAGATATTCAATGACAGTTGTTGTGACAAAGCCAAAGAGTGACAGTGGGTTGAGGGCAGCACAGTGGTTAGCACTGCTGCCTCAACGCAGGGACCCGGGTTCAATTCCAGCCTCGAGTGACTGTGTGGAGTTTGCATGTTCTTGCCAGGTCTGCATGAGTTTTCTCTGGCTTTGTTCCACAGTCCAAAGATGTGCAGGTTAGGTGGATTGGCCATGCCAAATTGCCCCTTAATGATCCAAGATGTGTAGATTAGATGAATTAGCCGTGGTAAATGCGAGGGGTTGAGGTGGTGGGGGTGGAAATGGGTGGCGGTAAGCTTATGTAAGATGTTCTTGCAGAGAGCCAGTGCTGTCTTGATGGACCGATTGGCTTCCTCCTGCACATTACAAGGGTCCTATGGTAAGTCTGTCCAGAAGAGAGTGGAATAAAATCCTTATAAGCAGCAGCACATGTAGTTGAATGTTAACTTTCTCCATAGATGTTATTATGCCTAATGAGCATTTTGTTTTTATTTCACATTTCCAGAATCTATAGTTTTTTTACTTGTGTGTAGGAAGATGCTGCATGATTAGCACTTGTTCAGGAATTGCAGAGAAACTGAGTTGGAAATTGGAACGAAAGCAACATAATAGTAATATCACCGGACTAGTAATCCAGCGACCTAAATTAAAGATCTGGGGACGTGGGTTCAAATCTCACTATGTCAGGTGATAGAATTGAATTCAATCAATAAAATCTGGAATCAAAAGCTCGTCTCAGTTAGATGACCACAAAACTCTGATTGTTGTAAAAACCCATTTAGTTCACAAATGTCCTAAGGGAAGGAGATCTCCCATTCTCTCTTCTGCACTGAGACCACCAAACAGACCAGGTGATTGCTTTGCTGATCATCTCTGTTCAAATGACAAGCTTCTAATTAATTTTAATTCTCCTTGCTCCCATGCTGACGTCCGTGTACCTATGAAGTTTGAGGAGCAGCTCCTTTATTTATTTGTCACAAGTAAGTTTACATCAACACTACAAATTACTGTGAAAATCCTCCAGCAGCCACACTCCATGCCAGTTCAATATACAGAGGGAGAATTTACCATGCCCAATGCAACCAACCAGCACATCCCCCGGACTGAGGGGAAACCGGATGATGCAAAGATCATCGCCAGAGGTCAGCAATCTCCTCCCTCGCCTCCCACAGTAGCCTGGGGTTCATCCCATCTGATCCTGGCGACTTATCTAACTTGATGCTTTTCAAAAGCTCCAACACATCCTCTTTCTTAATATTGATGTGCTCAAGCTTTTCATCCCGCTGCAAGTCTGCACTACAAGATCCTTTTCCACTGTGAATACTGAAGTAAAGTATTCATTAAGTACCTCTGCTATTTCTATCGGTTCCATACAAACTTTCCAAACTTGATAAGTGCTATTCCTTCATGACTTATCTTCTTGCTCTTCATATATTTGTGGAATGTCTTGGGATTTTCCTTAATTCTGCCTGCCAAGACCTTCTCATGGCCCCTTCTGGCCCTCCTAATTTCCTTCTTAAGAACCTTCCTATTAGCCGTATACTTTTCTAGATCTCTAACATTACCTAGCTCTCTGAACCTATTGTAAGCTTTTCTTTTCTTCTGACTAGATATATTACAGCCTTTGTACACCATGGTTCCTTTAGCCTACCATAACTTCCCTGTCTCATTGGAACTTTGCTGTGCAGAACTCCAGACAAATATTCCCTGAAAATTTGCCACAATTCTTCCATACATTTCCCTGAGAAAACCTTAGTGTGCTCACCAATAACACATTCACTCTACTGCTAGCTCCCTTGATGCCTAAGGCTGACACTCTCACCTCGCCTCTTGAGTTCAGTTTATTTGTTCATGTTTTGATCAAGGCTGAGTGGCTCTTGGCAGACACAAACAGACATTGCTGTGTTTCTACCGATATCAACGCCTTCCATTATTTTACTGATTGAAATATACTGATGGTGCAATTGAAGTGCAGTTGTTTATATCAAAAATTAATAACTCATAAGCCTGGTAATGTAGTTATGCAGAGTCTGGTCTTGCTGAGGGGTGGGATGTGAAGTTTGTAGCAGGCTCTGTAAAGACTGATTCTGACTAAGGTAGTATGATAGCGAGGTCCCTTTAAGGGGTGATTGTTTGTGGTTCAAGTGGCCCTCCCAGGACCTACCAGAATGGAACATGTGAACCTTGACCATGTGGACCCAAGTAGATGGAACCCATCTATAGTATATTGTGTTGTCAAACGAGGGGCATGCACACGGTGGGTCATGTGTGGGCTGCTCCTGGAGGTTCCAGGAGTGGCCTAGTACTTCGTGTCGGTGTGTGTGCTTGATCCTGGACCGGTAGATGGGCGCCACAACAGCTCAGTGACTAGCACTGCTAGCTGTGCAGATACATGGAGTTGGGCCTGTGTCTGTGGGAGTTTGTGCATTCTCCCTGTGGATGCGTGGGTTTCCTCCGGGCGCTCCGGTTTCCTCCCACACCCCAAAGATGTGCTTTTAGGCTGACTGGTTTTACCAAATTGACACTATTCTCCCCTGAATCTGGCTGTCGGGGTTCTATTCGTAGACACGCAGGGTAGAATAGGTGTAGGGTGATGCGGCAGCGTGGGCTTGTTGGGCCGAAGGGCCTGTTTCCCGTGCTGGTTTGTTCTTTGTTCTATATATAGATATAATTATTGCTGTTGTTTCATAAACCGCTATTATGATTTAAAGCTTCCTCATCATATTACTTGGCACTACAGTATTGGTGACAAAAATAAATTGGCCTACAAAAAGCTAAAATTTGGAAGGGGAACTCCTGAAAACCTGCAAAAGTAAAAAGTCATCTGTACCAACCATGGTCAAATAGCTGTGCCATTATGGGGGAAAATTGATATGTTTGATCTGGTTGTTGAAAATTGGGGCTAGTACGTCAAAAGTCTTCAATACCTTGTTGCTGCCAAAGAAATAACTTCTATGAAAAAGCAGATCAGTTTACTCAGTTTGCGGCCCACAAATGTATAAACTCAGAAGAAAGGTATTATCTCCGGAGGCTCCACATAGTAAACACTTTGACCAGTAAGTGGCACTAATGAAGGACCAGGACAATCCCCAACACTCTATTATTACGCAGCAAGATGAGTCCCATCCAGCCATTAGGGACCCCGGGGAGATAGTTTCTGCTTTTGTTACTAAATGGCTGAACATGGTGAATGCAGCCTGTCTCTCGTTGGAAATTTGATAACATAAGAACATAAGAAATAGGAGCAGGAGTAGGCCATCCAGCCCCTCGAGCCTGCCCCGCCATTCAATAAGATCATGGCTGATCTGAAGTGGCTCAGTTCCACTTTCCCGCTTTCTCCCCATAACCCTTAATTCCGTTATTGATCAGAAATCTATCTACCCGTGACTTAAATATATTCAGTGAGGCAGCCTCCACCACTTCAAGGGGCAGAGAATTCCAGAGACTCACCACCCTCTGAGTGAAGAAGTTCCTCCTCAGCTCTGTTCTAAACTGCCCCCCTCTTATTTTGAGGCTGTGCCCTCTAGTTCTGGTTTCCTTTCTAAGTGGGAAGAATCTCTCTACTTCTACCCTATCCATCCCTTTCATTATCTTATATGTCTCTATAGGATCCCCCCTCAGCCTTCTAAACTCCAATGAGTACAGGCCCAGTCTATTCAATCTCTCATAAGAACATAAGAAATAGGAGCAGGAGTAGGCCATCTAGTCCTTCGAGCCTGCCCCGCCATTCAATAAGATCATGGCTGATCTGTCGTGGCTCAGTTCCACTTTCCCGCCCTCTCCCCATAACCTTTAATCCCCTCTCTTATCAAAAACCCATCAACCCGCGTCTTAAAAATATTTAGCGAGGCAGCCTCTACCACTTCAACGGGCAGAGAATTCCAGAGATTCACCACCCTTTGAATGAAGAAGTTCCTCCTCAACTCTGTTCTAAACCGCCCCCCCTTTATCTTGAGGCTGTGCCCCCTAGTCCTACTGTCTTTTTTGAGCGGGAAGAGTCTCTCCACCTCTATCCTATCCATCACATTCATCTATCCTATCATCCCATCCCACTCTCCTCATAGGCTAACCCCCTCACCTCCAGAATCAGCCTGGTGAACCTTCTCTGTACTCCCACCAAGGCCAATATATCCTTACGCAAATAAGGGGACCAAAACTGCACACAGTACTCCAGCTGCGGTCTCACCAGTGCCCTGTACAGTTGCAGCAAGACCTCCCTACTTTTATATTCTATCCCCCTCGCTATAAAGGCCAGCATCCCATTCGCCTTCTTGATCACCTGCTGCACCCACAGACTGGGTTTTTGCAATGATCATCAGCCATGATCATAATGAAAGGTGGAGCAGGCTCAAAGGGCTGAATGGCCTCCTCCTGCTCCTATTCTCTATGTTTCTAAGTGATGAGTTTCATGAGCTTTTAGTCTGTGGTATCAATAATTTGAATATTCAGAAGTAATTGCTGGCAGAAACCAAAATATCCCTAGACAGGTTTATTGAATTGACTCAAGCGACTGAAAGCACTGGACAAAGTGTGTTTGAACTGTAAAGCCTGCAAAATGAAATCAATCAAATATGGTGGGAAACAGCTGCCACTGGAAATACCAGCAGTGAGGGTACAGCGGAGCCTGAGAAAAGAAGTGAAATAGTCAGCCATAAGGGTTTGACGCATATTATCATTGTGGCTGAGACTATCCGCAAGGTGGATGCAAATGGAGAGTTCATTTGTTTCAGGTGCAATAGGAAAGGCCATACCCAAGCAAGTGCAGTCAAACAGACTGCACCGAGTTTCCAAGGAACAAAACGAGGACTCCAGTGAATAGACTTGAAGATCTGGAAGAAAAGTCCGAAGTTTATAAGCTCAGCATTGTAAAGCTAAATAAAACAGCCTCCATGAAAATTGTCATTCTGGTTAACGGGTATCTACTAATTATGGAAGTCGATACAGATGCTTTGGCCATAGTAAAGTTTATTTATTAGTCACAAGTAGGCTAATATTAACCCTGCAATGAAGTTACTGTGAAAATCCAATAGGAGAACAAACATACAGGTATTTAGAGGGAGGTTTGCAGCCATTGAGCTTAGTAGTACAACAGCTAAGTTAGCAACCTATATGAGGGTGGCCCTGTAAATAGTGGATATGGCGTCAATACCGGTATCTTTATCTGCACCAGTCTGTCCAGCTACCCTTGATGGTAATGAAAGGACAGAAGTCCAGCCTAATGGGGCAAGACAGACTGAAACAAATCAGGTTGAAATGATTAGGAATATTCATGCAGAAGTCTGCACAAGAAGTCTTTCAGGGAGAGTTGGGATGCATGTGAGGAGTTAAGGCCAAAATTAATACTAACAATTTTTCATGCCTAGCCTGTTCCTGATGCACTGCATCAAAAAGCTGAGCTGAATTAAAGCAATTAGAAGACCTTGGGATAATTAAACTGCACAGTGAGGATTTGTAGCAATTATAAACTGACAGTAAACAGGGCTGCCCGGATTGACAGGTATCCAATCCCAAGCATACAAGAACTTTAAATTGGCAGGAGGTCTCAAGAACACAAAATTGGACTTAGGTCTTCCATAACAACAGCTTGAGCTTGAAGACTCAAGGAAATTTGTCACCATTAATACACACAAGGGCTTATTCCAATACACGAGGTTACCTTTTGACATTTCATCTGCATACGCTTTCAAATGAAAAGTCTCCTGCAAGAGAGTCCAAGAGTTATTATGTATCTGGGCGATGACTTCATAACAGGTGTGACACCTGAAGAACATCGGGCCAAATTGGAGGAGGTCCTCAGGAGATTCAGGGAAGCTGATGTACACCTGAAAAGTACTTTCCAGATCAATGAGGTCAATGCAGAAGGCTTGCAGCCACTAGAAGATAAGGTAAAGCAGATAAAAGGCATATCTGCACCAAGGAATGTAACCAAGCTGAAGTCCCTTTTAGGGATGGTCAGCTATTATGGCCACCTTTCGCCATGCCAATGCAATTGCAGAAGATGCAACACCTGCCCCTTTACCTCTTCCATCCTTAAGGTTCAAAACACTCATTCCAGTTTAAGCAGTGTTTCACTTGTCCTCTTTCAATTTGGTCTATTGCATTCTCTGCTCCCAATATGGTCGCCTCTGTATCGGAGAGACCAAGTGTAGACTGGGTGATCACTTTGCTGAGCATCTTCGGTCTGTGCGTAATCAAGACCCTGATCCTCCAATTGCTTGCTATTTTAACACATGATCCTACTCCCACATGTTTGTCCTTGGCTTCCTGCAATGTTCCAGTGAAGCTCAACGCAAACTGGAGGATCAGTATTCATCTTCTGGCTCTGCATGTCACAGCCTTCTGATCTCCACATCGAATTCAACAGCTTCAGATGATTAGCTCTACCCATCCTTCACCCCTTTGCTTATATTTTATTCAACTGTTTTCTATCTTCTCTTTCTTTGCTTTTTTCTTCCCCTTTTTTAACCCCTCTTATCTTCTCTTCCCCTTTTCTCAATTTTACCTCTCTCCCACTCATTCCGCTCCCCCCCGCAACATCTTCATCTGTCACAGCTTACCCTGATTTCAGCTTCTCTGCTGTTTGGCATTCACGACCTTCTATTCTCCCTGTGGACTGTCATTAGCAGTCTTTCCCCTTGTTTCGGTGGCTATGACTCATCTTTCGTTCCCTCACCGTACAGTATAAATATCTCCCACTTTCTATATATTTTAGCTTTGACAAGGGGTCAGTCATAGAGGTTTATTGCATGGAAACAGGGTCCTCTGGACTAACTTGTTTATGCTGCCCCTTTGTTTAACACCTAAGCCGTGCCAATTACCTGTGTTTGGCCCCTATCCCTCTATACCCATCTTATCCATATAACTGTCTAAATGCTTTTTTAAAAACAAAATTGTACCCACCTCTACTACTACCTCTGGCAGTTTGTTCCAGACACTCAACACCCTGTCTGTGTAAAAATTGCCCCTCTGGACACTTTTGCATCTCTCCCCTCTCATCTTAAACGTATGTATTCTAGTTTTAGACTACCCTATCTTTGGGAAAAGATATTGACTATCTAGCTGATCTATGCTATCTAAACTCAAAACATCAGCTCTTTTCTCTCCTTACAGATGCTGCCAGACCTGCTGAGATTTTCCAGCGTTTTCTCTTTTGCCAAACTTTTTGTCCTCACATCAACTTTTGAAGAAATATCAACACTGGCAATGATTTGATTTATTGTTACGCGTATTGGTATACAATGAAAAATATTGTTTCTTGTGTGCTATACAGACAAAAGAGGGAAGGAAAGGAGAGAGTGTAGAAAATAGTGTTACAGTCAGAGCTAGGATGCAGAGAAAGCTCAGTTTAATATTTGGTAGGCCCATTCAAAAGAAGACAGCAGAGAAGAAGCTGTTCTGAGTCAGTTGGTACATGATCTCAGACTTTTGTATCTTTTTCCTAACAGAAATAGAACATAGAACATAGAACATTACAGCACATACAGGCCATTCGGCCCTCGAGTTGCGCCGATCACATCAACCCCACCAATCTATAGACCTATCTATAACCCCCAATCCCATTAAACCCCATATACTCATCCAGAAGTCTTTTAAAAGACCCCAGCGAGTTCGCCTCCACCACCGATGACGGCAGCCGATTCCATTCACTCACCACCCTCTGAGTGAAAAACTTACCCCTAACATCACCTCTGTACTTCCCTCCCCGCACCTTAAATCTGTGTCCTCTCGTAGCAACCATTTCAGCCCGGGGAAATAGCCTCTGAGAGTCCACCCTATCTATTCCTCTCAACATTTTATAAACTTCTATCAGGTCGCCTCTCAACCTTCGCCTCTCCAGGGAAAAGAGTCCCAGCTCCCTCAACCTATCTTCATAAGGCATGCCTCCCAGTCCAGGCAACATCCTTGTAAATCTCCTCTGCACCCTTTCAATAGCTTCTACGTCTTTCCTATAGTGATATATAAATATATATATATATATATAAATAAATAGGTGGAAGAAAGTTTGTCTGGGGTGCATGGAGTTATTGATTATGCTGGCTACTTTCCCAAGTCAGTGGGAAGAGTTGACAGAGTCAATGGATGGGAGGCTGATTTGAGTGATGGACTGGGCTACGATCACAACTCTTTGTAGTTTCTTGTAGTCTTGATCAGAGCAGGAGCCATACAAGCTGTGATACATCTAAAAAGGATGCTTTCTAAGGTGCATCTGTAAAAATTGGAGAGAGTCATAATGGACATGCCAAATTTCCTTAACCTTCTGAGAAGGTAGAGGCATAGTCAGGCTTTCTTAACGATAGTATCAGCGTGAAAGGACCAGGACAGTTTGCTGGTGATCTGGACACCAAGAAACCTAAAGCTCTTAATCATTTCCACTTCATCCCCATTGAAATAGCACGTTCTCCACCAAATTTCCTGAAGTTGATGCCTATTTCCTTCATTTTATTGACATTGAGGGAGAGATTGTTGTTGCAATATTTCTCTATCTCTTTCCAGTACTCTGTCTCACCATTGTTTGAGATCCAACCCACTTTGATGGTGTCATCAGAAAAATTGAAAATGGAGTCGGAAGGGAATTTGGCTACACTGTCATTGATATTTTGGTGTATACAATAGGAAGATTGTCGAAAGAAAGCCTTTGATCAAGTGAAGCAGATCCTATAATCATCTACCTTCCTCGTCCATTTCAACCCAGGCAAGAAAATAAGTGACACGTGATGCAACATCTTATGGTGCTTTCCCGTAAGATGGAAGATGTTGCTTGTGTTTTCAGGACCTTGTTGGATGCCAAAAGAATATACTCTCAGATTGATAGAGTGTCTGGCAGTCATATAGGCTTTAAGATGTTCCACTAATATGTTTATGGCTGCCACTTCACCATTATCTTGGACCATAAGCCATTACTAGGGCTGTTCTGCAAGGATAAGCTGATTGCATCGGCCAGAATAGAAAGATGGCCTTATTTTTAGCTGCCAATGTCATACTTTTCAACATGGACCAGGGACGCAGATCTCCAATGTGTCCAAATTGGCTTCCATGAATGGTATCATTGCCTCCCATTCCAGAGGAGATTGTCCAAGTTTTCAATTTCTGGACACTCTGGCCATTTTGTCAGCCTACATCAAGACATGGACTGAGAGGGATCTGGTTTTATCAAAGGTTAAAAGAATAGTTTAATCAGCTGGCATTTTGACAAATCCAAACAAGTCTGGCCCTATTTGTAGCAAAGGAATGGAATCAATTGGGAAGTTCGGGTGCTTTGGTGGTGAGCCTAGCAAAAGAACTACCTCCCAGGGGTGTCAGCCACTCGTCCAGGAGTTACACAGTGCACGTTCTGGGAAGACCAAGTTGAAGATGTTGGCCACCAACTACACTTGGTGACCAGGAATTGAACAAGGAAATAGAGTGTGGTAATGTGAGCATTGCCAAACATAGCAAATCTTTCCACTGCAGCAAACTTACACCCCTGGGAATGGCTTATCCACACATAGACAAGGCTCCACATTGATTTTGTTGGCCCTTTTATGGGAATGATGTTTTTAATTGTAGTGGATGCCTACTCAAAACGGCTCAACATTCAACTCGTGGTGTTCAACGACTTCATCAGCCACCATAGATGAGCTGCAACAAATTTTTGCAATACATGGCATACCAATACACGGCATTTCTGAAAATGGTACTATCTTCACAGCTAAAGAGACAACTCTCTGTCAAGAACAAAGGTATCCAACACATACAAATGGCCCTATACAACCCCACTTCCAATGGGTTGGCAGAGAGGGCAGTGCAAACTTTTAAAGCCTCAATGTAGAAGCAATCCAATACACACTGCTATTGGTTAGCCAATTCTCTGCCCTCACACAATATGACCTCTCCAGCTACTTGCAGGGGTTACACCAACCGAGTTGTCTAGGATCAGTGCCTCAGAAACCTTGACCTTGTTTTCCCAAGTTACACAGGGAGGATGAAGCCTAAGCAAGCCTCACAGAAGGAGAACCATGACTGAGTTAAGGGAGACAGGTCATTGGAAATGGGTGACTTAGTTTTTGTCCAAGGCACTTGGGTACCCAGGAAAATTATTGCAAGGACTGACCTAGTATTTTATGTCTTGATCTTTAGGGCTGCAAAATGTGGAAGCACATTGAGCATATAAGGTAGAAAGCGGCAGTCCCACTGCTAGGTATGTGGACTCAGTCGTAGTTTCAAGTGTTCCAGCAGCCAAGTCAACGCTAGCAGAACCCAGTGTTTTCCCAAGAATAATCTTGCCTGTTGGCAGAAGCATAAGAAGAGCATTAGCACTGGCTCATCTTCAGAATCTGTCAATGTGTCTACCACTGTTGTTCACTCTAGTACCTCAAACTTGGAGCAACCAGTTAGAGTTGAGGCTACTGCACTTTTGGGCCAATTGAAGGGATACTTCACTCATATCTGCTTCATTAGAGAGGAAGACAGTTGAGAAATGTTCAGAAGAGTCTCATGCCAATTAAGGGATTGTGCTCATAACTCATGCTATCATCCTTATGAAAATCCATTCCTGATTGGAGCCATTTTTGGACTGGCCTCTAAAGACCCATTGTCCCTCTTTGAGGAAATTGTGAGGGGTAAAAGGAAACAGCGGTACTGGAACAAAAGCTCCAACACCTCATGACCCAAAAACTTCTCAACCTTACAGTTGCCAGGCTCAGCCTTCGTACACCCTCCCATCAATATTGTTATAATATTAGTGCAAATTGAAGCTCCTGTGTAATCCAAAGGAGTTAGTCTGACATGTCCTGCCTGAGTCTGGTATTGCCTGGTGTTCAGTCAGATCCAAGCCATTGAGAAAGTCCAGTCATGCCTGTGGTATTTGTGGAAGACTAGGAGATAGGTGAGAGCTTTACTGGGTTTCTTGGATCACAGAATCTCTACAGGGTGGTGCAGACTCAATGAGCCAGTCTGCACCAACTCCCAGACAGAGCATCTTACCCAGACGCTCTCTTGTACCCTATCACTGTAATCCCACACATTTACCATGCCTAATTCCCCTAACCTACACAAGTTCGAACACTAAAGGGTGATTTGCCACGGCCAATCCATCTTACCCATACATCTTTGGACTGTGGGAGGAAACTGGGGTACCCACGAAACCCACAGAGACATAGGGAGGATGTACAAATTCCACACAGACAATCACCCAGGGCAGAGTTGAACCCAGGTCCCTGGTGGTGTGAGGCAGCCGTGCTAACCACTTAATACCCTTCAGGCAGATGGGTACAAATGCACAATAGATGGAGCAGTCAATATTACATTTAGCCTGGCACTCAGGTCACTGAAGAGAGGAGAAGACCTTTGTTGCCAGGCTGGGTGAAGGGCAGAGCCTCACCCTGATGAAGAGGATTAAGACCCTAAAGTTGGGACTGACAGTCATTCAACTGACCAAGAGTGTATCAAAGGCACTTCTCATAGCTACAATGAACAAGAGACAGTACCATCGATGTCTCCACTTGTTGAGGGAAGAGATGACTCACATCTGCCACATTTTCTGGGAGGGGCTGATGCACAGATGTTGAGAGATCACACATTGCCAGTAACTCTCAAAAGTAACCACCACTCTTTTGCGAGTGGCTCATTCCAAGTCTCCACTGTGGAGCTTTATTGAATATCTCGAGCATCTGCTCGTAAGTGAACCCAAGGTGCCACTAGTGTTCTATTTAGCAAGGAATGCAATTACATCCCAATGTCTCTAGCTGATGCCAACTAAACTGCTAGAGCTGTGGCATTTGTAGTGATACCTGGATTCCCACAGGTGCAGGGTGCCATTCACTGCACACATGGCTTTAAAAGCTTCCTGGCATCAGTCACTACAATTCATCAATAGGAAAACGTTCCATTATTTCAATTTTCAGGTAATCTGAACCACCAGAAGCAGATAATGTATGTGTGTGCGAGATACCTTGGAAGCTCCCATGAATGCTACATCCTGACTGACTTACAGATGCCACAGATCCTTTAGGCCTTCAGCACAGCCATTATTAGTTCCTCAGAGACAAAAGCTACCCACACCTGTTCAGTGGCCACAAAACCTTTCAGAGAAAGTAGAATGCTGCTCAGTCTGCATGGTCTTACAGGGTAAAAAGTCTGACAACACCAGGTTTTAGTCCAACCGATTTATTTGATAATATATTATCAAATTGGTTGGACTAAAACCTGGTGTTGTCAGACTTTTTACTGTGTTTACGCTAGTCCAACGCCGGCATACCCACATCATGGTCTTACAGGAGCATTCTACAATCAACACAACCCAGCCGCTTCAAAGTGTGGTAGTTTAGTGAGGAGGGGAAATTTTCAATATATTTTTAAAAATCTAGTATTGTTTAGGGGCAGCTGGGGCAAGAGTAAGGTTTTTCACGCCAGGTATGATTCAAGTGACCCACTAGGAAACTTTTATCAAACAACGTTTATTTTAATAGTTAAAATATAATAAAAAGAATTAGCATAACTTTTACAAATAAGATTCAAACATGATAGAGTATCAATAACAGCTGGCTATCCATGATGTTCCAAGTTAAATAACATCCCACAAACATACATCACCCTTTCGAGATTTGGCACAAAAAAGCATCTATGCTTAAGTGATGCTGGGTTTTCAGCTTTTAAATACCTGCTGTGAATTAGTCCTTTGAATGTTAGATTAAATCTCTGAGGCTTCCCAGACTTGGAACTTTCCAAAAAACCTCTGAAGAGAGAGAGAAAAAACACTGTCTTCTTGCACCAGTTGTTGGAACAGTAACTCAACTGAAATTAAAAACTCACATACTATTGTGGGGAAAAAAATTATCCCCACGCAGCACCTGACCTCTGAATCATGAGCCATGCAGTAATTCGAAAAGGATCATAAAACCCCAAAACACTGTACGATACCAGGTTAGAAAGAAACAAAGTCAATTATATTGCATCAGTAACAATAAGATGGTTACAGGCAAAACAGTGCTGAAAACATCCAGGGTCAAAAAATCCCGCAAAGGAATAGGATTAAAATACAGTTTAAAGATACAGTTTCGTCACACAGGGTAGATTCAGAAAGAATGTTATGGGTGGTGGGGGAGTTCTGAAGGAGGGTACACTTGTAAGACTGAGGTGAGGAGAAATTTCTTCACCCAGAGAGTGGTGAAATGTGTGGAACTCACAAGGTAGAGGACAAACATTCCCCCTTGGCATACCGCCCAGCCTTGCTCCCCTTTGCCTCCCTTTCTCTCTCAGTCCCGATCTCCACCAACCCATCTCCTGTCCCTCCCTCTCTCTGTCCCACCCTCCGTCTGCTCCTCTCTCTCTCTGTCCTGGCTTCTGCCGCCCCCCCCTCTCTCTTGCTTCTCTTCCCTCCCTCTCTGTCCCAGTCTGCGCCTCACCCTCCCTCGCACTCTCCCTCCATCTGTGTCTCTGTCTCTCTCCCTGTCTGTCTCGGTCTCTGTGTCTTTCTCTCTCTCTCTCTCTCTGTTTGTCCCAGTTTCTGTGTATCTCTCTCCCTCCCAGCTACAGCCTCTCCCTCTCTGCCAGGGTCTCTCTCCCCCTCTCTCTCTGTCTATCTCACTGTCAGCTCCCGTCCCTGGGGGCTCGCTCGCTCTCTCTTGTTCACTGCTTAGGGGTCTCTCGCTCTCTCTCGCTGCCCCCCGTCTGGGTCTTTTGCTCTTTCTCGCTCCCCCCCCCGTCCCGGTCTCTCGCTCGCCCCCGTCCCGGTCTCTCACTTCCTCTCTCTCTCTCTGTCCCGGTCTCTCGCTCTGTCTCTGTCCCGGTCTCTCGCTCTCTCTCTGTCCTGGTCTCTCTCTCTCTCTGTCCCAGTCTCTCTCTCTCTCTGTCCCAGTCTCTCGCTCGCCCCCGTCCCGGTCTCTCACTTCCTCGCTCTGTCTCTGTCCCGGTCTCTCGCTCTGTCTCTGTCCTGGTCTCTCGCTCTCTCTCTGTCCTGGTCTCTCGCTCTCTCTCTCTGTCCCGGTCTCTCGCTCTGTCTCTCTGTCCCGGTCTCTCGCTCTGTCTCTGTCCTGGTCTCTCTCTCTCTCTCTGTCCCGGTCTCTCTCTCTCTCTCTGTGTCCCGGTCTCTCACTCTCTCTCTCTGTCCCGGTCTCTCGCTCTCTCTCTCTGTCCCGGTCTCTCGCTCTCTCTCTCTGTCCCGGTCTCTCGCTCTCTCTCTCTGTCCTGGTCTCTCGCTCTCTCTCTCTGTCCTGGTCTCTTGCTCTCTCTCTCTGTCCTGGTCTCTCGCTCTCTCTCTGTCCTGGTCTCTCGCTCTCTCTCTCTGTCCTGGTCTCTCGCTCTCTCTCTCTGTCCTGGTCTCTCGCTCTCTCTCTCTGTCCTGGTCTCTCGCTCTCTCTCTCTGTCCTGGTCTCTCGCTCTCTCTCTGTCCTGGTCTCTCGCTCGCTCTCTGTCCTGGTCTCTCGCTCTCTCTCTCCTGGTCTCTCGCTCTCGCTCGCTCTCTCTCTGTCCCAGTCTCTCACTCTCTCTCTGTCCCAGTCTCTCTAGGAAATGTTAGGGATCTAGGGGAGTATATGGCTTATAGGAAGAAACTTAAGAAGGAAATTAGGAGAGCCAGAAGGGGTCATGAGAAGGCCTTGGCAGGTAAGATTAAGGAGAACCCTAAGGCGTTCATGTGAAGTGTAAAAGGATGAGATGTGAAGGAACAGGACCTATAAAATGTGAAGGTGGGAAAGTTTGTACAGAACCGGTAGAAATAGCAGAGGTGCTCAATGAATACTTTGCCTCGGTATTCATGGTGGAAAAAGATCTGGGTGGTTGTACTGCAGGTTTGTGGCGGACTGAAAAGATTGAGTATGTGGACATTAAGAAAGAGGATGTGTTGGAAGTTTTGAATAGCATCAAGACAGATAAGTCGCCGGGACCAAATGGGATATATCCCAGGTTACTGTGGGAGGCCAGGGAAGAGATTGCAGAACCTCTGGCGATGATCTTCGCATCGTCGATGGAGATGGGAGAGGTTCTGGAGGATTGCGAATGTGGTTCCTATATTCAAGAAAGGGAACAGGGGTAGCCTGGGAAATTATCGACTGGTGAGTCTAACCTCCGTGGTTGGTAAGTTAATGGAGAAGATTCTGAGGGACAGGATTAATGAACATTTAGAGAAGTTTAGTATGCTCAAAAATAGTCAGCATGGCTTTGTCAAAGGCAGATCTTGCCTTACGAGCCTGGTTGAGTTCTTTGAAAATGTGACTGAACACATTGACGAAGGAAGAACAGTGGATGTGGTTTATATGGACTTCAGCAAGGCATTCAATAAGGTCCCCCATGCAAGACTTCTTGAGAAAGTGAGAGGGCGTGGGATCTAAGGGGCTTTGGGGATCCAGAACTGGCTTGCCCGCAGAAAGTAGAGAGTGGTTGTGGATGGGTCTTTTTCTGCATGGAGGTCGGTCACCAGTGGAGTGCCCCAGGGATGTGTTCTAGGACCCTTGCTGTTTGTCATTTTCATAAATGACCTGGATGAGGAAGTGGAGGGATGGGTTGGTAAGTTTGCTGACGACACGAAGGTTGGTGGTGTTGTGGATAGTCTGGAGGGATGTCAGAAGTTGCAGCGTGACATAGATAGGATGCAAGACTGAGCAGAGAAGTGGCAGATGGACTTCAACCCAGATGAATGTGTAGTGGTCCATTTTGGCAGGTGAAATGGGATGAAGGAGTACAATATCAAGGATAGGACTCTTAACAGTGTACAGGATCAGAAGGACCTTGAGGTCTGGGTCCATACAACTCTTAAATTGTTCTCGTAGGTGGAGGATGTGGTCAGGAAGGCATGTGGTGTACCGGCCTTCATTAATCGAGGGATTGAGTTTAGGAGTCGGGAGGTAATGCTGCAACTGTATAAGACCCTTGTCAGACCCCACTTGGAGTACTGTGCGCAGTTCTGGTCACCTCACTATAGGAAGGATGTGGAAG
The DNA here is from genome assembly GCA_037974335.1 of Prionace glauca. NCBI lineage: Eukaryota > Metazoa > Chordata > Chondrichthyes > Carcharhiniformes > Carcharhinidae > Prionace > Prionace glauca. Next base: position 61,971,295 of record CM075737.1, read on the forward strand.
AAAGGGTGCAGAGGAGATTTACAAGGATGTTGCCTGGATTGGGAGGCATGCCTTATGAGGATAGGTTGAGGGAGCTGGGACCCTTCTCCCTGGACAGACGAAGGTTGAGAGGCAACCTGATAGAGGTTTATAAAATGTTGAGAGGAATAGATAGGGTGGATTCTCGGAGGCTATTTTCCCAGGCTGAAATGGTCACTATGAGAGGACACAGATTTGAGGTGCAGGGAAGTAGGTACAGAGGAGATGTTAGGGATACGTTTTTCACTCAGAGGGTGGCGAGTGAGTGGAATCGGCTGGTGGTAGGGGCGAACTTGCTGGGGTCTTTTAAAAGACTTCTGGATGAGTATATGGGATCTAATGGCATTGGGAGTTACAGATAGTTCTATGGCCTGGTAGGTAAGGATATGATAGGCACAACTTGTGGACCTGTTTGTGCTGCAGTGCTCTATGTTCTCTCTCTCTGTCCCAGTCCCAGTCCCTCTCTCCCTGTCCCAGTCTTTGCGCCGCACTTGCGCAAAGATATTTTGGCCTTGGAGGGAGTGTAGAGGAGGTTTACTAGACTACTGGAGTTGAGGGGGTTGAGCTATGAGGAGAGGCTGAATAAACTAGGCTTGTACTCAGAGTTTAGAATGAGGGGAGATCTCATTGAGACGTATAAGATGATGAATGGGATGGATAGGATAGAGATGGAGAGACTCTTCCCGCTCAAAAAAGACAGGAGGACTAGGGGGCACAGCCTCAAGATAAAGGGGGGGGGGCGGTTTAGAACAGAGTTGAGGAGGAACTTCTTCACTCAAAGGGTGGTGAATCTCTGGAATTCTCTACCCGTTGAAGTGGTGGAGGCTGCCTCGCTAAATATTTTTAAGACGCGGGTTGATGGGTTTTTGATAAGAGAAGGGATTAAGGGTTATGGGGAGAGGGCAGAAAAGTGGAACAGAGCCACGACAGATCAGCCATGATCTGACTGAATGACGGGGCAGGCTCGAAGGGCGAGATGGGGTACTCCTGCTCCTATTTCTTATGTTCTTATGTCTCTCTCTCTCTGTCCCAGTCCCTCTCTCTCCCTTCTGACCCAGTCTCTCCATCTCTGTCCCAGTCTCTCTCTCTCTGTCTGTCCCAGTCTCTCTCTCTCTCTCTCTCTGTCCCAGTCTCTCTCTCTCTCTCTCTGTCTGTCCCAGTCTCTCTCTCTCTCTCTCTGTCTGTCCCAGTCTCTCTCGCTCTCTCTCTGTCTGTCCCAGTCTCTCTCTCTGTCTGTCCCAGTCTCTCTCTCTGTCTGTCCCAGTCTCTCTCTCTCTCTCTCTGTCTGTCCCAGTCTCTCTCTCTCTCTCTCTCTCTCTGTCTGTCCCAGTCTCTCCCTCTCTGTCCCAGTCTCTCCCTCTCTGTCCCAGTCTCTCCCTCTCTGTCCCAGTCTCTCCCTCTCTGTCCCAGTCTCTCCCTCTCTGTCCCAGTCTCTCTCTCTCTGTCCCAGTCTCTCTCTCTCTGTCCCAGTCTCTCTCTCTCTCTCTCCCTGTCCTAGTCTTTGCGCCGCACCTGCGCAAAGATATTTTGGCCTTGGAGGGAGTGTAGAGGAGGTTTACTAGACTACTGGAGTTGAGGGGGTTGAGCAATGAGGAGAGGCTGAATAAACTAGGCTTGTACTCAGAGTTTAGAATGAGGGGAGATCTCATTGAGACGTATAAGATGATGAATGGGATGGATAGGATAGAGATGGAGAGACTCTTCCCGCTCAAAAAAGACAGGAGGACTAGGGGGCACAGCCTCAAGATAAAGGGGAGGTGGTTTAGAACAGAGTTGAGGAGGAACTTCTTCACTCAAAGGGTGGTGAGTCTCTGGAATTCTCTACCCGTTGAAGTGGTGGAGGCTGCCTCGCTAAATATTTTTAAGACGCGGGTTGATGGGTTTTTGATAAGAGAAGGGATTAAGGGTTATGGGGAGAGGGCGGGAAAGTGGAACTGAGACACGACAGATCAGCCATGATCTGACGGAATGGCGGGGCAGGCTCGAAGGGCCAGATGGGGTACTCCTGCTCCCATTTCTTATGTTCTTATGTCTCTCTCTCTCTGTCCCAGTCCCTCTCTCTCCCTCTCTGTCCCAGTCTCTCCATCTCTGTCCCAGTCTCTCTCTCTCTGTCTGTCCCAGTCTCTCTCTCTCTCTCTGTCTGTCCCAGTCTCTCTCTCCGTCTGTCCCAGTCTCTCTCTCTCTGTCTGTCCCAGTCTCTCTCTCTCTGTCTGTCCCAGTCTCTCTCTCTCTCTCTCTCTGTCTGTCCCAGTCTCTCCATCTCTGTCCCAGTCTCTCCATCTCTGTCCCAGTCTCTCTCTCTCTCTCTGTCCCAGTCTTTTTCTCTCTCTCTCTGTCCCAGTCTTTTTCTCTCTCTCTCCCCCAGGCTGTCTCTCTCTCTCTCCCAGACTGTCTCTCTCTCTCTCCCAGGCTGTCTCTCTCTCTCTCCCAGGCTGTCTCTCTCTCTCTCCCAGGCTGTCTCTCTCTCTCTCCCAGGCTCTCTCTCTCTCTCTCCCAGGCTCTCTCTCTCTCTCTCCCAGGCTGTCTCTCTCTCTCTCCCAGGCTGTCTCTCTCTCTCTCCCAGGCTGTCTCTCTCTCTCTCCCAGGCTGTCTCTCTCTCTCTCCCAGGCTGTCTCTCTCTCTCTCCCAGGCTGTCTCTCTCTCTCTCCCAGGCTGTCTCTCTCTCTCTCCCAGGCTGTCTCTCTCTCTCTCCCAGGCTGTCTCTCTCTCTCTGTCCCAGTTCTCTCTCCCTGTCCCAGTTCTTACTCCCTGTCCCAGTTCTCTCTCCCTGTCCCAGTTCTCTCTCCCTGTCCCAGTTCTCTCTCCCTGTCCCAGTTCTCACTCCCTGTCCCAGTTCTCTCTCCCTGTCCCAGTTCTCTCTCCCTGTCCCAGTTCTCTCTCTCTGTCCCAGTTCTCTCTCTCTGTCCCAGTTCTCTCTCTCTGTCCCAGTCTCTCTCTCTCTGTCCCAGTTCTCTCTCTCTGTCCCAGTCCCTCTCTCTCTTGTCCCAGTCTCTCTCTCTCTCTGTCCCAGTCTCTCTCTCTCTCTGTCCCAGTCCCTCTCTATCTCTGTCCCAGTCTCTCCCTCTCTCTCTCTCTGTCCCAGTCTCTCCCTCTCTCTCTCTCTGTCCCAGTCTCTCCCTCTCTCTCTCTCTGTCCCAGTCTCTCTCTCTGTCCCATTCTCACTCTCTCTTTTTCCCAGTCACTCTCTCTCTCTGTTCCAGTCTCTCTCTCTCTCTCTGTCCCAGTCTCTCTCTCTCTCTCTCTGTCCCAGTCTCTCTAACTCTCTGTCCCAGTCTCTCTCTCTCTTTTTCCCAGTCTCTCTCTCTCTCTGTTCCAGTCTCTAACTCTGTCCCAGTCGCTCTCTCTCTCTCTGTCCCAGTCTCTCTTGCTCTGTCCCAGTCTCTCTCTCTCGCTCTGTCCCAGTCTCTCTCTCTCGCTCTGTCCCAGTCTCTCTCTCTCGCTCTGTCCCAGTCTCTCTCTCTCTCTCTGTCCCAGTCTCTCTCTCTCTCTCTGTCCCAGTCTCTCTCTCTCTCTCTGTCCCAGTCTCTCTCCATCTCTGTCCCAGTCTCTCCATCTCTGTCCCAGTCTCTCTCTCTCTGTCCCAGTCCCGCTCTCTCTCTCTCTGTCCCATTCTCTCTATCTCTCTCTCTGTCCCATTCTCACTCTCTCTTTTTCCCAGTCACTCTCTCTCTCTGTTCCAGTCTCTCTCTCTCTCTCTGTCCCAGTCTCTCTCTCTCTCTCTGTCCCAGTCTCTCTCTCTCTCTGTCCCAGTCTCTCTCCATCTCTGTCCCAGTCTCTCCATCTCTGTCCCAGTCTCTCTCTCTCTGTCCCAGTCCCGCTCTCTCTCTCTCTGTCCCATTCTCTCTATCTCTCTCTCTGTCCCATTCTCACTCTCTCTTTTTCCCAGTCACTCTCTCTCTCTGTTCCAGTCTCTCTCTCTCTCTCTGTCCCAGTCTGTCTCTCTCTCTCTGTCCCAGTCTTTTTCTCTCTCTCTGTCCCAGTCTTTTTCTCTCTCTGTCTCTCTCTCTCTCCCAGGCTGTCTCTCTCTCTCTCGCAGGCTGTCTCTCTCTCTCTCCCAGGCTGTCTCTCTCTCTCTCCCAGGCTGTTTCTCTCTCTCTGTCCCAGTTCTCTCTCTCTGTCCCAGTTCTCTCTCTCTGTCCCAGTTCTCTCTCTCTGTCCCAGTTCTCTCTCTCTGTCCCAGTTCTCTCTCTCTGTCCCAGTTCTCTCTCTCTGTCCCAGTTCTCTCTTTCTGTCCCAGTTCTCTCTTTCTGTCCCAGTTCTCTCTCTCTGTCCCAGTTCTCTCTCTCTGTCCCAGTTCTCTCTCTCTGTCCCAGTTCTCTCTCTCTGTCCCAGTTCTCTCTCCCTGTCCCAGTTCTCTCTCTCTGTCCCAGTCTCTCTCTCTCTCTCTCTGTCTGTCCCAGTCTCTCTCTCTCTCTCTGTCTGTCCCAGTCTCTCTCTCTGTCTGTCCCAGTCTCTCTCTCTGTCTGTCCTAGTCTCTCTCTCTCTCTGTCTGTCCCAGTCTCTCTCTCTCTGTCTGTCCCAGTCTCTCTCTCTCTCTCTCTGTCCCAGTCTCTCTCCATCTCTGTCCCAGTCTCTCCATCTCTGTCCCAGTCTCTCCATCTCTGTCCCAGTCTCTCCATCTCTCTGTCCCAGTCTCTCTCTCTCTGTCCCAGTCTCTCTCTCTCTCTCTGTCCCAGTCTTTTTCTCTCTCTCTGTCCCAGGCTGTCTCTCTCTCTCTCCCAGGCTGTCTCTCTCTCTCTCCCAGGCTGTCTCTCTCTCTCTCCCAGGCTGTCTCTCTCTCTCTCCCAGGCTGTCTCTCTCTCTCCCAGGCTGTCTCTCTCTCTCCCAGGCTGTTTCTCTCTCTCTGTCCCAGTTCTCTCTCTCTGTCCCAGTCTCTCTCTCTCTGTCCCAGTCTCTCTCTCTCTCTATCCCAGTCTCTCTCTCTCTCTATCCCAGTCTCTCTCTCTCTCTATCCCAGTCTCTCTCTCTCTCTATCCCAGTCTCTCTCTCTCTCTATCCCAGTCTCTCTCTCTCTCTATCCCAGTCTCTCTCTCTCTATCCCAGTGTCTCTCTCTCTCTCTATCCCAGTCTCCCTCTCTCTATCCCAGTCTCCCTCTCTCTATCCCAGTCTCTCTCTCTCTAAACCAGTCTCTCTCTCTCTATCCCAGTCTCTCTCTCTCTCTATCCCAGTCTCTCTCTCTCTCTATCCCAGTCTCTCTCTCTCTCTATCTCAGTCTCTCTCTCTCTCTCTATCTCAGTCTCTCTCTCTCTCTCTATCTCAGTCTCTCTCTCTCTGTCTATCAAAGTCTCTCTCTCTCTATCCCAGTCTCTCTCTCTCTATCCCAGTCTCTCTGTCTCTCTATCTCAGTCTCTCTCTCTCTCTATCTCAGTCTCTCTCTCTCTCTATCTCAGTCTCTCTCTCTCTCTCTATCCCAGTCACTCTCTCTCTCTCTCTACCCCAGTGTCTCTCTCTCTCTATATATATATCCCAGTCTCTCTCTCTCTCTATCCCAGTATCTCTCTCTCTCTCTATCCCAGTATCTCTCTCTCTCTCTGTCCCAGTCTCCCTCTCTCTCTCTGTCCCAGTCTCTCTCTCTCTCTCTGTCCCAGTCTCTCTCTCTCTCTCTCTCTGTCCCAGTCTCTCTCTCTCTGTCCCAGTCTCTCTCTCTCTCTCTGTCCCAGTTTCTCTCTCTCTCTATCCCAGTCTCTCGCTCTCTCTCTATCCCAGTCTCTCTCTCTCTCGCTCTATCCCAGTCTCTCTCTCTCTATCCCAGTCTCTCTCTCTCTATCCCAGTCTCTCTCTCTCTCTATCCCAGTCTCTCTCTCTCTCTATCCCAGATTCTCTCTCTCTCTATCCCAGTCTCTCTCTATCCCAGTCTCTCTCTCTCTATCCCAGTCTCTCTCTCTCTCTATCCCAGTCTCTCTGCCTCTCTATCCCAGTCTCTCTCTCTCTCTCTCTATCCCAGTCTCTCTCTCTCTCTCTGTCTGTCCCAGTCTCTCTCTCTCTATCCCAGTCTCTCTCTCTCTATCCCAGTCTCTCTCTCTCTCTCTATCCCAATCTCTCTTTCTCTCACTCTAACCCAGTCTCTCTCTCTTTCTATCCCAGTATCTCTCTCTCTCTGTCCCAGTCTCTCTCTCTCTCTGTATCCCAGTCTCTCTCTCTCTCTGTATCCCAGTCTCTCTCTCTGTATTCCAGTCTCTCTCTCTCTATTTATCCCAGTCTCTCTCTCTCTCTGTCCCAGTATCTCTCTCTCTCTCTGTCCCAGTATCTCTCTCTCTCTCTGTCCCAGTATCTCTCTCTCTATGTCCCAGTATCTCTCTCTCTCTCTATCCCAGTCTCTCTTTCTCTCACTCTAACCCAGTCTCTCTCTCTCTTTCTATCCCAGTATCTCTCTCTCTCTGTCCCAGTCTCTCTCTCTCTCTGTATCCCAGTCTCTCTCTCTCTCTTTGTATCCCAGTGTCTCTCTCTCTCTATCCCAGTCTCTCTCTCTCTGTCTCAGTCTCTCTCTCTCTGTCTCAGTCTCTCTCTCTCTGTCTCAGTTTCTCTCTCTCTCTCTGTCCCAGTCTCTCTCTCTCTGTCCCAGTCTCTCTCTTTCTGTCCCAGTCTCTCTCTCTCTCTCTATCCCATTTTCTCTCTCTCTGTCCCAGTCTCTCTCTCTCTCCCAGTGTCTCTCTCTCTCTCTATCCGAGTCTTCCTCTCTCTATCCCAACCTCTCTCTCTCTCTCTCAATCAGTCTCCCTCTCTCTATCCCAGTCTCTCTCTCTCTGTCCCAGTCTCTCTCTCTCTGTCCCAGTCTCTCTCTCTCTGTCCCAGTCTCTCTCTCTCTCTGTCCCAGTCTCTCTCTCTCTCTATCTCAGTCTCTCTCTCTCTCTATCTCAGTCTCTCTCTGTCTCTCTATCCCAGTCTCTCTCTCTCTCTATCCCAGTCTTCCTCTCTCTCTCTCTATATATCCCAGTCTCTCTCTGTCCCAGTATCTCTCTCTCTCTCTGTCCAGTATCTCTCTCTCTCTCTGTCCCAGTATCTCTCTCTCTCTCTGTCCCAGTATCTCTCTCTCTCTGTCCCAGTATCTCTCTCTCACTCTGTCCCAGTATCTCTCTCTCACTCTGTCCCAGTCTCTCTCTCTCTCTGTCCCAGTCTCTCTCTCTCTCTGTCCCAGTCTCTCTCTCTCTCTGTCCCAGTCTCTCTCTCTCTCTGTCCCAGTCTCTCACTCTCTCTGTCCCAGTCTCTCACTCTCTCTCTATCCCAGTCTCTCTCTCTCTCTATCCCAGTCTCTCTCTCTCTCTATCCCAGTCTCTCTCTCTCTCTATCCCAGTCTCTCTCTGTCTCTATCCCAGACTCTCTCTCTCTCTATCCCAGTCTCTCTCTATCCCAGTCTCTCTCTCTCTATCCCAGTCTCTCTCTCTCTCTATCCCAGTCTCTGTGCCTCTCTATCCCAGTCTCTCTCTCTCTCTCTCTATCCCAGTCTCTCTCTCTCTCTCTGTCTGTCCAGTCTCTCTCTCTCTATCCCAGTCTCTCTCTCTCTATCCCAGTCTCTCTCTCTCTCTCTATCCCAATCTCTCTTTCTCTCACTCTAACCCAGTCTCTCTCTCTCTTTCTATCCCAGTATCTCTCTCTCTCTGTCCCAGTCTCTCTCTCTCTCTGTATCCCAGTCTCTCTCTCTGTATTCCAGTCTCTCTCTCTCTATTTATCCCAGTCTCTCTCTCTCTCTCTGTCCCAGTATCTCTCTCTCTCTCTGTCCCAGTATCTCTCTCTCTCTCTGTCCCAGTCTCTCTCTCTCTGTCCCAGTCTCTCTCTCTCTCTCTCTCTCTGTCCCAGTATCTCTCTCTCTCTCTGTCCCAGTATCTCTCTCTCTCTCTGTCCCAGTATCTCTCTCTCTGTCCCAGTATCTCTCTCTCTATGTCCCAGTATCTCTCTCTCTCTCTATCCCAGTCTCTCTTTCTCTCACTCTAACCCAGTCTCTCTCTCTCTTTCTATCCCAGTATCTCTCTCTCTCTGTCCCAGTCTCTCTCTCTCTCTGTATCCCAGTCTCTCTCTCTCTCTTTGTATCCCAGTGTCTCTCTCTCTCTATCCCAGTCTCTCTCTCTCTGTCTCAGTCTCTCTCTCTCTGTCTCAGTCTCTCTCTCTCTGTCTCAGTCTCTCTCTCTCTGTCTCAGTCTCTCTCTCTCTGTCCCAGTCTCTCTCTCTCTGTCCCAGTCTCTCTCTCTCTGTCCCAGTCTCTCTCTTTCTGTCCCAGTCTCTCTCTTTCTGTCCCAGTCTCTCTCTCTCTCTCTATCCCATTTTCTCTCTCTCTGTCCCAGTCTCTCTCTCTCTCCCAGTGTCTCTCTCTCTCTCTATCCCAGTCTTCCTCTCTCTATCCCAACCTCTCTCTCTCTCTCTCAATCAGTCTCCCTCTCTCTATCCCAGTCTCTCTCTCTCTGTCTCAGTCTCTCTCTCTCTGTCCCAGTCTCTCTCTCTCTGTCCCAGTCTCTCTCTCTCTGTCCCAGTCTCTCTCTCTCTGTCCCAGTCTCTCTCTCTCTGTCCCAGTCTCTCTCTCTCTCTGTCCCAGTCTCTCTCTCTCTCTATCTCAGTCTCTCTCTCTCTCTATCTCAGTCTCTCTCTGTCTCTCTATCCCAGTCTCTCTCTCTCTCTCTCTATCCCAGTCTTCCTCTCTCTCTCTCTATATATCCCAGTCTCTCTCTGTCCCAGTATCTCTCTCTCTGTCCCAGTATCTCTCTCTCTCTCTGTCCCAGTATCTCTCTCTCTCTGTCCCAGTATCTCTCTCTCACTCTGTCCCAGTCTCTCTCTCTCTATTCCAGTCTCTCTCTCTCTCTATCCCAGTCTCTCTCTCTCTCTCTATCCCAGTCTCTCTCTCTCTCTCTATCCCAGTCTCTCTCTCTCTCTCTATCCCAGTCACTCTCTCTCTCTCTCTCTGTCCCAGTCTCTCTCTCTCTCTGTATCCCAGTCTCTCTCTCTCTCTATCCCCGTCTCTGTCTCTCTCTATCCCAGTCTCTCTCTCTCTCTATCCCAGTCTCTCTCTCTCTCTATCCCAGTCTCTCTCTCTCTCTATCCCAGTCTCTCTCTCTCTCTATCCCAGTCTCTCTCTCTCTCTATCCCAGTCTCTCTCTCTCTCTATCCCAGTCTCTCTCTGTCTGTCCCAGTCTCTCTCTCTCTATCCCAGTCTCTCTCTCTCTCTCTATCCCAATCTCTCTCTCTCTCACTCTAACCCAGTCTCTCTCTCTCTTTCTATCCCAGTATCTCTCTCTCTCTGTCCCAGTCTCTCTCTCTCTCTGTATCCCAGTCTCTCTCTCTCTCTCTCTCTGTATCCCAGTCTCTCTCTCTCTCTATCCCAGTCTCTCTCTCTCTGTCTCAGTCTCTCTCTCTCTGTCCCAGTCTCTCTCTCTCTGTCCCAGTCTCTCTCTCTCTGTCCAGTCTCTCTCTCTCTCTCTATCCCAGTTTCTCTCTCTCTATCCCAGTCTCTCTCTCTCTCCCAGTGTCTCTCTCTCTCTATCCCAGTCTCCCTCTCTCTATCCCAGCCTGTCTCTCTCTCTCTCAACCAGTCTCTCTCTCTCTATCCCAGTCTCTCTCTCTATCTCTGTCCCAGTCTTTGTCTCTCTGTCCCAGTCTCTCTCTCTCTCTGTCCCAATCTCATTCTCTCTCTCTGTCCCAATCTCACTCTCACTATCCCAGTCTCTCTCTCTCTCTATCCCAGTCTCTCTCTCTCTGTCTATCCCAGTCTCTCTCTCTCTGTCTATCCCAGTCCTCTCTCTCGATCCCAGTCTCTCTATCCCAGTCTCTCTCTCTCTCTATCCCAGTCTCTCTCTCTATCCCAGTCTCTCTCTCTCTCTATCCAGTCTCTCTCTCTCTCTATCCCAGTCTCTCTCTCTCTCTATCCCAGTCTCTCTCTCTCTCTCTATCCCAGACTCTCTCTCTCTCTCTCTATCCCAGACTCTCTCTCTCTCTCTATCCCAGTCTCTCTCTCTCTCTCCATATATCCCAGACTCTCTCTCTCTCTCCATCCCAGTCGCTCTCTCTCTATATATATATCCCAGTCTCTCTCTCTCTCTATCCCAGTCTCTCTCTCTCTCTATCCCAGTCTCTCTCTCTCTCTATCCCAGTCTCTCTCTCTCTCTATCCCAGTCTCTCTCTCTATCCCAGACTCTCTCTCTCTCTCTATCCCAGACTCTCTCTCTCTCTCTATCCCAGACTCTCTCTCTCTCTCTCTCTCGCTCTATCCCAGTCTCTCTCTCTCTCTCCATATATCCCAGTCTCTCTCTCTCTCTCCATATATCCCAGTCTCTCTCTCTCTATATATATATCCCAGTCTCTCTCTCCCTATATATATATCCCAGTCTCTCTCTGTCTCTATCCCAGTCTCTCTCTGTCTCTCTGTCCCAGTCTCTCTCTCTCTGTCCCAGTCTCTCTCTCTCTGTCCCAGTCTCTCTCTCTCTGTCCCAGTCTCTCTCTCTCTGTCCCAGTCTCTCTCTCTCTGTCCCAGTCTCTCTCTCTCTGTCCCAGTCCCTCTCTCTCTGTCCCAGTCCCTCTCTCTCTGTCCCAGTCTCTCTCTCTCTGTCCCAGTCTCTCTCTCTCTGTCCCAGTCTCCCTTTCACTTCCCAGTCTCCCTCTCTCTGTCCCAGTCTCTCTCTCTCTCTCTGTCCCAGTCTCTCTCTCTCTCTCTATCCCAGTCTCTCTCTCTCTCTCTATCCCAGTCTCTCTCTCTCTCTATCCCAGTCTCTCTCTCTCTCTATCCCAGTCTCTCTCTCACTCTAACCCAGTCTCTCTCTCTCTTTCTATCCCAGTATCTCTCTCTCTCTGTCCCAGTCTCTCTCTCTCTGTCTCAGTCTCTCTCTCTCTGTCCCAGTCTCTCTCTCTCTGTCCCAGTCTCTCTCTCTCTGTCCCAGTCTCTCTCTCTCTGTCCCAGTCTCCCTCTCTCTGTCCCAGTCTCCCTCTCTCTGTCCCAGTCTCTCTCTCTCTCTCTGTCCCAGTCTCTCTCTCCCTCTGTCCCAGTCTCTCTCTCTCTCTATCTCAGTCTCTCTCTCTCTCTCTATCCCAGTCTCTCTCTCTCTCTCTCTATCCCAGTCTTCCTCTCTCTCTCTATATATCCCAGTCTCTCTCTCTCTCTCTATCCCAGTATCTCTCTCTCTCTCTGTCCCAGTATCTCTCTCTCTCTCTGTCCCAGTATCTCTCTCTCTCTCTGTCCCAGTATCTCTCTCTCTCTCTGTCCCAGAATCTCTCTCTCACTCTGTCCCAGTCTCTCTCTCTCTCTGTCCCAGTCTCTCTCTCTCTCTGTCCCAGTCTCTCTCTCTCTCTGTCCCAGTCTCTCTCTCTCTCTGTCCCAGTCTCGCTCTCTCTCTATCCCAGTCTCTCACTCTCTCTCTATCCCAGTCTCTCTCTCTCTCACTATCCCAGTCTCTCTCTCTCTCACTATCCCAGTCTCTCTCTCTCTCTATCCCAGTCTCTCTCTCTCTCTATCCCAGTCTCTCTCTCTCTCTATCCCAGTCTCTCTCTCTCTCTATCCCAGTCTCTCTCTCTCTCTATCCCAGTCTCTCTCTCTCTCTATCCCAGTCTCTCTCTCTCTCTATCCCAGTCTCTCTCTCTCTCTATCCCAGTCTCTCTCTCTCTATTCCAGTCTCTCTCTCTCTCTATCCCAGTCTCTCTCTCTCTCTCTCTATCCCAGTCTCTCTCTCTCTCTCTATCCCAGTCTCTCTCTCTCTCTCTATCCCAGTCTCTCTCTCTCTCTCTATCCCAGTCACTCTCTCTCTCTCTCTCTGTATCCCAGTCTCTCTCTCTCTGTATCCCAGTCTCTCTCTCTCTATCCCAGTCTCTCTCTCTCTCTATCCCAGTCTCTCTCTCTCTCTATCCCAGTCTCTCTCTCTCTCTATCCCAGTCTCTCTCTCTCTCTATCCCAGTCTCTCTCTCTCTCTATCCCAGTCTCTCTCTCTCTCTATCCCAGTCTCTCTCTCTCTCTATCCCAGTCTCTCTCTCTCTCTATCCCAGTCTCTCTCTCTCTGTCCCAGTCTCTCTCTCTCTCTATCCCAGTCTCTCTCTCTCTCTATCCCAGTCTCTCTCTCTCTCTATCCCAGTCTCTCTCTCTCTCTATCCCAGTCTCTCTCTCTCTCTCTATCCCAGTCTCTCTCTCTCTCTCTATCCCAGTCACTCTCTCTCTCTCTCTCTGTCTGTCCCAGTCTCTCTCTCTCTATCCCAGTCTCTCTCTCTCTCTTTATCCCAATCTCTCTCTCTCTCACTCTAACCCAGTCTCTCTCTCTCTGTCTCAGTCTCTCTCTCTCTGTCTCAGTCTCTCTCTCTCTGTCTCAGTCTCTCTCTCTCTGTCCCAGTCTCTCTCTCTCTGTCCCAGTCTCTCTCTCTCTGTCCCAGTCTCTCTCTCTCTGTCCCAGTCTCTCTCTCTCTGTCCCAGTCTCTCTCTCTCTGTCCCAGTTTCTCTCTCTCTCTCCCAGTGTCTCTCTCTCTCTCTCTCCCAGTCTCCCTCTCTCTATCCCAGCCTCTCTCTCTCTCTCTCAACCAGTCTCTCTCTCTCTGTCCCAGTCTCTCTCTCTCTCTGTCCCAATCTCATTCTCTCTCTCTGTCCCAATCTCACTCTCACTATCCCAGTCTCTCTCTCTGTCTATCCGAGTCTCTCTCTCTCTGTCTATCCAGTCTCTCTCTCGATCCTAGTCTCTCTATCCCAGTCTCTCTCCCTCTCTATCCCAGTCTCTCTCTCTCTCTATCCCAGTCTCTCTCTCTCTCTATCCCAGTCTCTCTCTCTCTCTCTATCCCAGACTCTCTCTCTCTCTCTCTATCCCAGACTCTCTCTCTCTCTCTATCCCAGACTCTCTCTCTCTCTCTCTCTCTACCCCCAGTCTCTCTCTCTCTATCTATCCCAGTCTCTCTCTCTTTCTCCATATATCCCAGTCTCTCTCTCTCTCTCTATCCCAGTCTCTCTCTCTCTCTCTATCCCAGTCTCTCTCTCTCTCTATATATATATCCCAGTCTCTCTCTCTGTATATATATATCCCAGTCTCTCTCTCTCTCTATCCCAGTCTCTCTCTCTCTCTATCCCAGTCTCTCTCTCTCTCTCTATCCCAGACTCTCTGTCTCTCTCTATCCCAGACTCTCTCCCTCTCTCTCTCTCGCTCTATCCCAGTCTCTCTCTCTCTCCATATATCCCAGTCTCTCTCTCTCTATATATATATCCCAGTCTCTCTCTCTCTCTATCCCAGTCTCTCTCTCTCTGTCCCAGTCTCTCTCTCTCTGTCCCAGTCTCTCTCTCTCTGTCCCAGTCTCTCTCTCTCTGTCCCAGTCTCTCTCTCTCTGTCCCAGTCTCTCTCTCTCTGTCCCAGTCTCTCTCTCTCTGTCCCAGTCTCTCTCTCTCTGTCCCAGTCCTCTCTCTCTGTCCCAGTCCCTCTCTCTCTGTCCCAGTCCCTCTCTCTCTGTCCCAGTCCCTCTCTCTCTGTCCCAGTCCCTCTCTCTCTGTCCCAGTCCCTCTCTCTCTGTCCCAGTCTCTCTCTCTCTGTCCCAGTCTCTCTCTCCCTGTCCCAGTCTCTCTCTCTCTGTCCCAGTCTCTCTCTCTCTGTCCCAGTCTCTCTCTCTCTGTCCCAGTCTCCTCTCTCTGTCCCAGTCTCCCTCTCTCTGTCCCAGTCTCCCTCTCTCTGTCCCAGTCTCTCTCTCTCTCTCTGTCCCAGTCTCTCTCTCTCTCTCTATCCCAGTCTCTCTCTCTCTCTATCCCAGTCTCTCTCTCTCTCTATCCCAGTCTCTCTCTCTCTCTATCCCAGTCTCTCTCTCTCTCTCTCTCTCTATCCCAGTCTCTCTCTCTCTCTCTATCCCAGTCTCTCTCTCTCTCTCTATCCCAGTCACTCTCTCTCTCTCTCTCTGTCCCAGTCTCTCTCTCTCTCTGTATCCCAGTCTCTCTCTCTCTCTATCCCCGTCTCTGTCTCTCTCTATCCCAGTCTCTGTCTCTCTCTATCCCAGTCTCTCTCTCTCTCTATCCCAGTCTCTCTCTCTCTCTATCCCAGTCTCTCTCTCTCTCTATCCCAGTCTCTCTCTCTCTCTATCCCAGTCTCTCTCTCTCTCTATCCCAGTCTCTCTCTCTCTCTATCCCAGTCTCTCACTGTCTGTCCCAGTCTCTCTCTCTCTATCCCAGTCTCTCTCTCTCTCTCTCTATCCCAATCTCTCTCTCTCTCACTCTAACCCAGTCTCTCTCTCTCTTTCTATCCCAGTATCTCTCTCTCTCTGTCCCAGTCTCTCTCTCTCTCTGTATCCCAGTCTCTCTCTCTCTCTCTCTCTGTATCCCAGTCTCTCTCTCTCTCTATCCCAGTCTCTCTCTCTCTGTCTCAGTCTCTCTCTCTCTGTCCCAGTCTCTCTCTCTCTGTCCCAGTCTCTCTCTCTCTGTCCCAGTCTCTCTCTCTCTGTCCCAGTCTCTCTCTCTCTGTCCCAGTCTCTCTCTCTCTCTCTATCCCAGTTTCTCTCTCTCTATCCCAGTCTCTCTCTCTCTCCCAGTGTCTCTCTCTCTATCCCAGTCTCCCTCTCTCTATCCCAGCCTCTCTCTCTCTCTCTCAACCAGTCTCTCTCTCTCTATCCCAGTCTCTCTCTCTATCTCTGTCCCAGTCTTTGTCACTCTGTCCCAGTCTCTCTCTCTCTCTGTCCCAATCTCATTCTCTCTCTCTGTCCCAATCTCACTCTCACTATCCCAGTCTCTCTCTCTCTCTATCCCAGTCTCCCTCTCTCTGTCTATCCCAGTCTCTCTCTCTCTGTCTATCCCAGTCTCTCTCTCGATCCCAGTCTCTCTATCCCAGTCTCTCTCTCTCTCTATCCCAGTCTCTCTCTCTATCCCAGTCTCTCTCTCTCTCTATCCCAGTCTCTCTCTCTCTCTATCCCAGTCTCTCTCTCTCTCTATCCCAGTCTCTCTCTCTCTCTCTATCCCAGACTCTCTCTCTCTATCCCAGACTCTCTCTCTCTCTCTCTCTATCCCAGTCTCTCTCTCTCTCTCCATATATCCCAGACTCTCTCTCTCTCTCCATCCCAGTCTCTCTCTCTCTATATATATATCCCAGTCTCTCTCTGTCTCTATCCCAGTCTCTCTCTCTCTCTATCCCAGTCTCTCTCTCTATCCCAGACTCTCTCTCTCTCTCTATCCCAGACTCTCTCTCTCTCTCTATCCCAGACTCTCTCTCTCTCTCTCTCTCGCTCTATCCCAGTCTCTCTCTCTCTCTCCATATATCCCAGTCTCTCTCTCTCTATATATATATCCCAGTCTCTCTCACTCTATATATATATCCCAGTCTCTCTCTCTGTCTATCCCAGTCTCTCTCTCTCTCTCCATATATCCCAGTCTCTCTCTCTCTATATATATATCCCAGTCTCTCTCTCTCTATATATATATCCCAGTCTCTCTCTCTCTCTATCCCAGTCTCTCTCTGTCTCTCTGTCCCAGTCTCTGTCTCTCTGTCCCAGTCTCTGTCTCTCTGTCCCAGTCTCTGTCTCTCTGTCCCAGTCTCTGTCTCTCTGTCCCAGTCTCTGTCTCTCTGTCCCAGTCTCTGTCTCTCTGTCCCAGTCTCTCTCTCTCTGTCCCAGTCTCTCTCTCTCTGTCCCAGTCTCTCTCTCTCTGTCACAGTCTCTCTCTCTCTGTCACAGTCTCTCTCTCTCTGTCACAGTCTCTCTCTCTCTGTCCCAGTCTCTCTCTCTCTGTCCCAGTCTCTCTCTCTCTGTCACAGTCTCTCTCTCTCTGTCCCAGTCTCTCTCTCTCTGTCCCAGTCTCTCTCTCTCTGTCCCAGTCTCTGTATTTCTGTCCCAGTCTCTCTCTCTCTGTCCCAGTCTCTCTCTCTCTGTCCCAGTCTCTCTCTCTCTGTCCCAGTCTCTCTCTCTCTGTCCCAGTCTCTCTCTCTCTGTCCCAGTCTCTCTCTCTCTGTCCCAGTCTCTCTCTCTCTGTCCCAGTCTCTCTCTCTCTGTCCCAGTCTCTCTCTCTCTGTCCCAGTCTCTCTCTCTCTGTCCCAGTCTCTCTCTCTCTGTCCCAGTCCCTCTCTCTCTGTCCCAGTCCCTCTCACTCTGTCCCAGTCCCTCTCTCTCTGTCCCAGTCCCTCTCTCTCTGTCCCAGTCCCTCTCTCTCTGTCCCAGTCTCTCTCTCTCTGTCCAGTCTCTCTCTCTCTGTCCCAGTCTCTCTCCTCTGTCCCAGTCTCTCTCTCTCTCTATCTCAGTCTCTCTCTCTCTCTCTATCCCAGTCTCTCTCTCTCTCTCTCTATCCCAGTCTTCCTCTCTCTCTCTCTATATATCCCAGTCTCTCTCTCTCTCTCTATCCCAGTATCTCTCTCTCTCTCTGTCCCAGTATCTCTCTCTCTCTCTGTCCCAGTATCTCTCTCTCTCTCTGTCCCAGAATCTCTCTCTCACTCTGTCCCAGTCTCTCTCTCTCTCTGTCCCAGTCTCTCTCTCTCTCTGTCCCAGTCTCTCTCTCTCTCTGTCCCAGTCTCTCTCTCTCTCTATCCCAGTCTCGCTCTCTCTCTCTATCCCAGTCTCTCTCTCTCTCTCTCTATCCCAGTCTTCCTCTCTCTCTCTCTATATATCCCAGTCTCTCTCTCTCTCTCTATCCCAGTATCTCTCTCTCTCTCTGTCCCAGTATATCTCTCTCTCTCTGTCCCAGAATCTCTCTCTCACTCTGTCCCAGTCTCTCTCTCTCTCTGTCCCAGTCTCTCTCTCTCTCTGTCCCAGTCTCTCTCTCTCTCTGTCCCAGTCTCTCTCTCTCTCTGTCCCAGTCTCTCTCTCTCTCTGTCCCAGTCTCGCTCTCTCTCTATCCCAGTCTCTCACTCTCTCTCTATCCCAGTCTCTCTCTCTCTCACTATCCCAGTCTCTCTCTCTCTCACTATCCCAGTCTCTCTCTCTCTCTATCCCAGTCTCTCTCTCTCTCTCTATCCCAGTCTCTCTCTCTCTCTATCCCAGTCTCTCTCTCTCTCTATCCCAGTCTCTCTCTCTCTCTATCCCAGTCTCTCTCTCTCTCTATCCCAGTCTCTCTCTCTCTCTATCCCAGTCTCTCTCTCTCTCTATCCCAGTCTCTCTCTCTCTATTCCAGTCTCTCTCTCTCTCTATCCCAGTCTCTCTCTCTCTCTCTATCCCAGTCTCTCTCTCTCTCTCTATCCCAGTCTCTCTCTCTCTCTCTATCCCAGTCACTCTCTCTCTCTCTATCCCAGTCACTCTCTCTCTCTCTCTCTGTATCCCAGTCTCTCTCTCTCTGTATCCCAGTCTCTCTCTCTCTGTATCCCAGTCTCTCTCTCTCTGTATCCCAGTCTCTCTCTCTCTCTATCCCAGTCTCTCTCTCTCTATCCCAGTCTCTCTCTCTCTCTATCCCAGTCTCTCTCTCTCTCTATCCCAGTCTCTCTCTCTCTCTATCCCAGTCTCTCTCTCTCTCTATCCCAGTCTCTCTCTCTCTCTATCCCAGTCTCTCTCTCTCTCTATCCCAGTCTCTCTCTCTCTGTCCCAGTCTCTCTCTCTCTCTATCCCAGTCTCTCTCTCTCTCTATCCCAGTCTCTCTCTCTCTCTATCCCAGTCTCGCTCTCTCTCTATCCCAGTCTCTCTCTCTCTCTCTATCCCAGTCTCTCTCTCTCTCTCTATCCCAGTCACTCTCTCTCTCTCTCTCTGTCTGTCCCAGTCTCTCTCTCTCTATCCCAGTCTCTCTCTCTCTCTTTATCCAATCTCTCTCTCTCTCACTCTAACCCAGTCTCTCTCTCTCTGTCTCAGTCTCTCTCTCTCTGTCTCAGTCTCTCTCTCTCTGTCCCAGTCTCTCTCTCTCTGTCCCAGTCTCTCTCTCTCTATCCCAGTTTCTCTCTCTCTCTCCCAGTGTCTCTCTCTCTCTCTCTCCCAGTCTCCCTCCCTCTATCCCAGCCTCTCTCTCTCTCTCTCAACCAGTCTTTCTCTCTCTGTCCCAGTCTCTCTCTCTCTCTGTCCCAATCTCATTCTCTCTCTCTGTCCCAATCTCACTCTCACTATCCCAGTCTCTCTCTCTGTCTATCCGAGTCTCTCTCTCTCTGTCTATCCCAGTCTCTCTCTCGATCCCAGTCTCTCTATCCCAGTCTCTCTCTCTCTCTATCCCAGTCTCTCTCTCTCTCTATCCCAGTCTCTCTCTCTCTCTATCCCAGTCTCTCTCTCTCTCTCTATCCCAGACTCTCTCTCTCTCTCTATCCCAGACTCTCTCTCTCTCTCTCTCTCTACCCCAGTCTCTCTCTCTATCTATCCCAGTCTCTCTCTCTTTCTCCATATATCCCAGTCCTCTCTCTCTCTCTCTATCCCAGTCTCTCTCTCTCTCTCTATCCCAGTCTCTCTCTCTCTCTCTATCCCAGTATCTCTCTCTCTCTGTCCCAGTATCTCTCTCTCTGTCCCAGCCTCTCTTTCTCTGTCCCAGTCTCTCTCTCTCTGTCCCAGTCTCTCTCTCTCTGTCCCAGTCTCTCTCTCTCTGTCCCAGTCTCTCTCTCTCTGTCCCAGTCTTCCTCTCCCTGTCCCAGTCTCTCTCTCTCTGTCCCAGTCTCTCTCTCTCTGTCCCAGTCTCTCTCTCTCTGTCCCAGTCTCTCTCTCTCTCTCTGTCCCAGTCTCTCTCTCTCTGTCCCAGTCTCTCTCTCTCTCTGTCCCAGTCTCTCTCTCTCTCTCTGTCCCAGTCTCTCTCTCTCTCTCTCTGTCCCAGTCTCTGTCTCTCTCTCTGTCCCAGTCTCTGTCTCTCTCTCTCTATCCCAGCCTCTCTCTCTCTATCTATCCCAGTCTCTCTCTCTCTCTCTGTCCCAGTCTCTCTCTCTCTCTGTGTCCCAGTCTCTCTCTCTCTCTCTGTCCCAGTCTCTCTATCTCTGTCCCAGTCTCTCTCTCTCTCTCTATCCCAGTCTCTCTCTCTCTCTCTGTCCCAGTCTCTCTCTCTCTCTCTGTCCCAGTCTCTGTCTCTCTCTCTCTCTATCCCAGTCTCTCTCTATCTATCCCAGTCTCTCTCTCTCTCTCTGTCCCAGTCTCTCTCTCTCTGTCCAGTCTCTCTCTTTCTCTCTATCCCAGTCTCTCTCTCTCTCTCTCTCTATCCCAGTCTCTCTCTCTCTCTCTCTATCCCAGTCTCTCTCTCTCTCTCTGTCCCAGTCTCTCTCTCTCTATCCCAGTCTCTCTCTCTCTCTGTCCCAGTCTCTCTCTCTCTCTATCTCAGTCTCTCTCTCTCTCTCTATCCCAGTCTCTCTCTCTCTCTCTATCCCAGTCTTCCTCTCTCTCTCTCTATATATCCCAGTCTCTCTCTATCCCAGTATCTCTCTCTCTCTCTGTCCCAGTATCTCTCTCTCTCTCTGTCCCTGTATCTCTCTCTCTCTCTGTCCCAGTCTCTCTCTCTCTCTCTGTCCCAGTCTCTCTCTCTCTCTCTGTCCCAGTCTCTCTCTCTCTCTCTGTCCCAGTCTCTCTCTCTCTCTGTCCCAGTCACTCTCTCTCTCTCTCTCTGTCCCAGTCACTCTCTCTCTCTCTCACTGTCCCAGTCTCTCTCTCTCTCTATCCCAGTCTCTCACTCTCTCTCTATCCCAGTCTCTCACTCTCTCTCTATCCCAGTCTCTCTCTCTCTCTATCCCAGTCTCTCTCTCTCTCTATCCCAGTCTCTCTCTCTCTCTATCCCAGTCTACACAGTGAGCACGTGACTCTCTCTCTCTCTATCCCAGGTCTCTCTCTCTCTCTATCCCAATCTCTCTCTCTCTCTATCCCAGACTCTCTCTCTCTCTATCCCAGACTCTCTCTCTCTCTATCCAGACTCTCTCTCTCTCTATCCCAGTCTCTCTCTCTCTCTATCCCAGTCTCTCTCTCTCTCTCTCTCTATCCCAGTCTCTCTCTCTCTCTCTATCCAGTCTCTCTCTCTCTCTCTATCCCAGTCTCTCTCTCTCTCTCTCTATCCAGTCACTCTCTCTCTCTCTCTCTATCCCAGTCTCTCTCTCTCTCTCTATCCCAGTCACTCTCTCTCTCTCTCTCTGTCCCAGTCTCTCTCTCTCTCTGCATCCCAGTCTCTCTCTCTCTATCCCCGTCTCTCTCTCTCTCTATCCCAGTCTCTCTCTCTCTCTATCCCAGTCTCTCTCTCTCTCTATCCCAGTCTCTCTCTCTATCCCAGTCTCTCTCTCTCTCTCTCTATCCCAGTCTCTCTCTCTCTCTGTCCCAGTCTCTCTCTCTCTCTATCCAGTCTCTCTCTCTCTCTATCCCAGTCTCTCTCTCTCTCTATCCCAGTCTCTCTCTCTCTCTATCCCAGTCTCTCTCTCTCTCTATCCCAGTCTCTCTCTCTCTATCCCAGTCTCTCTCTCTCTCTCTCTATCCCAGTCTCTCTCTCTCTCTCTCTATCCAGTCTCTCTCTCTCTCTCTATCCCAGTCACTCTCTCTCTCTCTCTCTGTCTGTCCCAGTCTCTCTCTCTCTATCCCAGTCTCTCTCTCTCTCTCTATCCCAATCTCTCTCTCTCTCACTCTAACCCAGTCTCTCTCTCTCTTTCTATCCCAGTATCTCTCTCTCTCTGTCCCAGTCTCTCTCTCTCTCTGTATCCCAGTCTCTCTCTCTCTCTGTATCCCAGTCTCTCTCTCTCTCTATCCCAGTCTCTCTCTCTCTGTCTCAGTCTCTTCTCTCTGTCTCAGTCTCTCTCTCTCTGTCCCAGTCTCTCTCTCTCTGTCCCAGTCTCTCTCTCTCTGTCCCAGTCTCTCTCTCTCTATCCAGTTTCTCTCTCTCTATCCAGTCTCTCTCTCTCTCCAGTGTCGCTCTCTCTCTCTATCCCAGTCTCCCTCTCTCTATCCCAGCCTCTCTCTCTCTGTCTCAGTCTCTCTCTCTCTGTCCCAGTCTCTCTCTCTCTGTCCAGTCCCTCTCTCGCTGTCCCAGTCCCTCTCTCTCTGTCCCAGTCCCTCTCTCTCTGTCCAGTCCCTCTCTCTCTGTCCCAGTCCTCTCTCTCTGTCCAGTCTCTCTCTCTCTGTCCAGTCTCTCTCTCTCTGTCCCAGTCTCTCTCTCTCTGTCCCAGTCTCTCTCTCTCTGTCCCAGTCTCTCTCTCTCTGTCCCAGTCTCTCTCTCTCTGTCCCAGTCTCCCTCTCTCTGTCCCAGTCTCCCTCTCATCTGTCCCCAGTCTCTCTCTCTCTCTCTGTCCCAGTCTCTCCATCTCTCTCTGTCCCAGTCTCTCCATCTCTCTCTATCCCAGTCTCTCTCTCTCTCTATCCCAGTCTCTCTCTCTCTCTATCCCAGTCTCTCTCTCTCTCTATCCCAGTCTCTCTCTCACTCTAACCCAGTCTCTCTCTCTCTTCTATCCCAGTATCTCTCTCTCTCTGTCCCAGTATCTCTCTCTCTCTGTCCCAGCCTCTTCTTTCTCTGTCTCAGTCACTCTCTCTCTGTCCCAGTCTCTCTCTCTCTGTCCCAGTCTCTCTCTCTCTGTCCCAGTCTCTCTCTCTCTGTCCCAGTCTCCCTCTCTCTGTCCAGTCTCCCTCTCTCTGTCTCAGTCTCTCTCTCTCTGTCCCAGTCTCTCTCTCTCTGTCACAGTCTCTCTCTCTCTGTCCCAGTCTCTCTCTCTCTGTCCCAGTCTCTCTCTCTCTGTCCCAGTCTCTGTATTTCTGTCCCAGTCTCTCTCCTCTCTGTCCCAGTCTCTCTCTCTCTGTCCCAGTCTCTCTCTCTCTGTCCCAGTCTCTCTCTCTCTGTCCCAGTCTCTCTCTCTCTGTCCCAGTCTCTCTCTCTCTGTCCCAGTCTCTCTCTCTCTGTCCAGTCTCTCTCTCTCTGTCCCAGTCTCTCTCTCTCTGTCCCAGTCTCTCTCTCTCTGTCCCAGTCTCTCTCTCTCTGTCCCAGTCCCTCTCTCTCTGTCCCCAGTCCTCTCTCTCTGTCCCAGTCCCTCTCTCTCTGTCCCAGTCCCTCTCTCTCTGTCCCAGTCCCTCTCTCTCTGTCCCAGTCCCTCTCTCTCTGTCCCAGTCTCTCTCTCTCTGTCCCAGTCTCTCTCTCTCTGTCCAGTCTCTCTCCCTCTGTCCCAGTCTCTCTCTCTCTCTATCTCAGTCTCTCTCTCTCTCTCTAATCCCAGTCTCTCTCTCTCTCTCTCTATCCCAGTCTTCCTCTCTCTCTCTCTTATATATCCAGTCTCTCTCTCTCTCTCTATCCAGTATCTCTCTCTCTCTCTGTCCCAGTAATCTCTCTCTCTCTCTGTCCCAGTATCTCTCTCTCTCTCTGTCCCAGAATCTCTCTCTCACTCTGTCCCAGTCTCTCTCTCTCTCTGTCCCAGTCTCTCTCTCTCTCTGTCCCAGTCTCCTCTCTCTCTCTGTCCCAGTCTCTCTCTCTCTCTATCCCAGTCTCTCTCTCTCTCTATCCCAGTCCTCTCTCTCCTCTCTATCCCAGTCTCACTCTCTCTCTATCCCAGTCTCTCTCTCTCTATTCCAGTCTCTCTCTCTCTCTACTCCAGTCTCTCTCTCTCTCTCTATCCCAGTCTCTCTCTCTCTCTCTATCCCAGTCTCTCTCTCTCTCTCTATCCCAGTCACTCTCTCTCTCTCTATCCCAGTCACTCTCTCTCTCTCTCTCTGTATCCCAGTCTCTCTCTCTCTGTATCCCAGTCTCTCTCTCTCTGTAT
The DNA here is from genome assembly GCA_037974335.1 of Prionace glauca. Classification (NCBI taxonomy): domain Eukaryota; kingdom Metazoa; phylum Chordata; class Chondrichthyes; order Carcharhiniformes; family Carcharhinidae; genus Prionace; species Prionace glauca. Next base: position 61,993,810 of record CM075737.1, read on the forward strand.
CCCAGTCTCTCTCTCTCTCTATCCCAGTCTCTCTCTCTCTCTATCCCAGTCTCTCTCTCTCTCTATCCCAGTCTCTCTCTCTCTCTATCCCAGTCTCTCTCTCTCTCTATCCCAGTCTCATCTCTCTCTCTATCCCAGTCTCTCTCTCTCTCTATCCCAGTCTCTCTCTCTCTCTATCCCAGTCTCTCTCTCTCTCTATCCCAGTCTCTCTCTCTCTGTCCCAGTCTCTCTCTCTCTCTATCCCAGTCTCTCTCTCTCTCTATCCCAGTCTCTCTCTCTCTCTATCCCAGTCCTCGCTCTCTCTCTATCCCAGTCTCTCTCTCTCTCTATCCAGTCTCTCTCTCTCTCTCTATCCCAGTCACTCTCTCTCTCTCTCTCTGTCTGTCCCAGTCTCTCTCTCTCTATCCAGTCTCTCTCTCTCTCTTTATCCAATCTCTCTCTCTCTCACTCTAACCAGTCTCTCTCTCTCTGTCTCAGTCTCTCTCTCTCTGTCTCAGTCTCTCTCTCTCTGTCTCAGTCTCTCTCTCTCTGTCCCAGTCTCTCTCTCTCTGTCCAGTCTCTCTCTCTCTGTCCCAGTCTCTCTCTCTCTATCCCAGTTTCTCTCTCTCTCTCCCAGTGTCTCTCTCTCTCTCTCTCCAGTCTCCCTCTCTCTATCCCAGCCTCTCTCTCTCTCTCTCACCAGTCTCTCTCTCTCTATCCCAGTCTCTCTCTATCTCTGTCCCAGTCTTCTCTCTCTGTCCAGTCTCTCTCTCTCTCTGTCCCAATCTCATTCTCTCTCTCTGTCCCAATCTCACTCTCACTATCCCAGTCTCTCTCTCTGTCTATCCGAGTCTCTCTCTCTCTGTCTATCCAGTCTCTCTCTCGATCCAGTCTCCTCTATCCAGTCTCTCTCTCTCTCTATCCCAGTCTCTCTCTCTCTCTATCCTTCTTCTCTTCTCTCTATCCCAGACTCTCTCTCTCTCTCTATCCCAGACTCTCTCTCTCTCTCTCTCTCTACCCCAGTCTCTCTCTCTCTATCTATCCAGTCTCTCTCTCTTTCTCCATATATCCAGTCTCTCTCTCTCTCTCTATCCAGTCTCTCTCTCTCTCCTCTATCCCAGTCTCTCTCTCTCTCTCTATCCCAGTATCTCTCTCTCTCTGTCCCAGTATCTCTCTCTCTGTCCCAGCCTCTCTTTCTCTGTCCCAGTCTCTCTCTCTCTGTCCAGTCTCTCTCTCTCTGTCCCAGTCTCTCTCTCTCTGTCCCAGTCTCTCTCTCTCTGTCCCAGTCTTCCTCTCTCTGTCCCAGTCTCTCTCCTCTGTCCAGTCTCTCTCTCTGTCCCATCTCTCTCTCTCTGTCCCAGTCTCTCTCTCTCTCTCTGTCCAGTCCTCTCTCTCTGTCCCAGTCTCTCTCTCTCTCTCTGTCCAGTCTCTCTCTCTCTCTCTGTCCAGTCTCTCTCTCTCTCTCTCTGTCCCAGTCTCTGTCTCTCACTCTGTCCCAGTCTCTGTCTCTCTCTCTCTATCCCAGCCTCTCTCTCTCTATCTATCCCAGTCTCTCTCTCTCTCTGTCCCAGTCTCTCTCTCTCTCTGTGTCCCAGTCTCTCTCTCTCTCTCTGTCCCAGTCTCTCTCTCTCTGTCCCAGTCTCTCTCTCTCTCTCTATCCCAGTCTCTCTCTCTCTCTCTGTCCCAGTCTCTGTCTCTCTCTCTCTATCCCAGTCTCTCTCTATCTATCCCAGTCTCTCTCTCTCTCTCTGTCCAGTCTCTCTCTCTCTGTCCAGTCTCTCTCTCTCTCTCTATCCAGTCTCTCTCTCTCTCTCTCTCTATCCCAGTCTCTCTCTCTCTCTCTATCCCAGTCTCTCTCTCTCTCTCTGTCCAGTCTCTCTCTCTCTATCCAGTCTCTCTCTCTCTCTGTCCCAGTCTCTCTCTCTCTCTAATCTCAGTCTCTCTCTCTCTCTCTATCCCAGTCTCTCTCTCTCTCTCTATCCCAGTCTTCCCTCTCTCTCTCTCTATATATCCCAGTCTCTCTCTATCCCAGTATCTCTCTCTCTCTCTGTCCCAGTATCTCTCTCTCTCTCTGTCCCTGTATCTCTCTCTCTCTCTGTCCCAGTCTCTCTCTCTCTCTCTGTCCCAGTCTCTCTCTCTCTCTCTGTCCCAGTCTCTCTCTCTCTCTCTGTCCCAGTCTCTCTCTCTCTCTCTGTCCCAGTCTCTCTCTCTCTCTGTCCCAGTCACTCTCTCTCTCTCTCTCTGTCCCAGTCACTCTCTCTCTCTCTCACTGTCCCAGTCTCTCTCTCTCTCTATCCCAGTCTCTCACTCTCTCTCTATCCCAGTCTCTCACTCTCTCTCTATCCCAGTCTCTCTCTCTCCTCTATCCCAGTCTCTCTCTCTCTCTATCCCAGTCTCTCTCTCTCTCTATCCCAGTCTCTCTCTCTCTCTATCCCAGTCTCTCTCTCTCTCTATCCAGTCTCTCTCTCTCTCTATCCCAATCTCTCTCTCTCTCTATCCAGACTCTCTCTCTCTCTACCAGACTCTCTCTCTCTCTTCCCAGACTCTCTCTCTCTCTATCCCAGTCTCTCTCTCTCTCTATCCCAGTCTCTCTCTCTCTCTCTATCCCAGTCTCTCTCTCTCTCTCTATCCAGTCTCTCTCTCTCTCTCTATCCCAGTCTCTCTCTCTCTCTCTATCCCAGTCACTCTCTCTCTCTCTCTCTATCCCAGTCTCTCTCTCATCTTCTCAGATCCCAGTCACTCTCTCTCACACAGTGAGCACGTGA